>SMDT01000985.1:0-595380 GCA_005392925.1 Aquilaria sinensis
TATTTAACGCTTTTCTTTAAGGTCTGCCGGACTTTCCAAACATTCCCGATTGATATGGTCAAACATACTATACAAATAACAAAACTCAGGGAAGCGTTTGTATTTGATGTAAAACCACATCTTGCCTTCGTCATCCTCAACCATAAGCCCATGACAGAGCAATCTAAAAATGTTAACTGTAACTCAAACTCTAAGGGAAGGTCTTGACCAATTAACACAAATCACTATTCCTAACTTGCTCCATAAAGTTTCCACAATCTCTTGCTTAAACTAGGCAAATGGCGTATCTAGGATGTGAATCCAACATGCCATTCGGTAGAATAGTAATGATGATGGGTGGTCACTTCTCTGTAGGTTTCTCATAACAATTAGACAATTATTGAAACTCTAGGGCCCATTGCGAAACGAAGTGCTCCTATCCTCTTCTTTTCTCAAAATTCATGATGAAAAGGTTTGAGTTCTGATTTGGACTACCAACACACAAAATAAATGACACTTGCATCCTCTAAGTCTTTCGAAGGGCATTGCATAAGTTTTCAACATGCACCACCTTATTTGACAACACCTGTTGAGTCATCATCAAATTAGAGAATATACCACACACATCATCCTTCAAGACAAAATGGTAAGACATCGTATCTTCAGTTGTGAGGATCATTCTCATAAAACAAAAACCCAAGTCTTCCATCACAACACAACTGCAACACTGGCTACACTAAACCAAACAAAGCCAAGCAGAAAAACCAGTCAACATGCATGTCTTTGGCCCAAAACCAAGAAAAACACTGTCCAAATAAGAGTCCTTGTTAGACAAAAAACCTATTCTCATAGGGAGCAGCAAACCTTGATAGTCAATATTATGTTGAATTAATGTAACTTAAAAATAGATATTGAACTTTTTATCCTAGCATAAAACTCACATTTTATTACTGTGATGATAGCAAGATAAGATGTCTTTTATCCCTTTTGAAACTCATCCTATACTTAGCCATGTTAGGGATGAAATAATAGTTATCCCGTCTACCTGTTTTAATCCTCATTTGTGAGATAAAATCATCCCACCAAAATTGAATGATAAATTTTAGGGATAAGGTATGGCACAAATACTGAAACATAGTATATTATATAAATAAAATATGTAGTATATAAGTATATAAGATTTTCAAAGATATAATATATGGACACACATAAAGTTTTTAGATTGTGAATATATAGTCAAAAATAAAATGTAAATGGACACACATTTGTTTTTTTTTTTTTTTTTTTTTTTTTGTGAATTTTAGAGTAAAATTATAAATAATTTTAATTTTGTTTTTTTTTTTTATATATTAGACATATATTATAATTTTTTTGCTAATATTGATTATTTTCATAGAAAAATGTAAAAGAATTCAGATATTATCTATATTTATACCTATTATATATAAGTATTAAGTACATTACTTATTTATACATTGGTTTGTATTTTATATGTATATAGTTACGTTTATCTATGTATGCATATATGTACATGTTAGTAGTATACGAAGTTACATTAATGCTTACATGCATGCTTATCTTACTTGCACACACCCGGCCTTGTATCCATCCTCCATGCGCCTACAGGTCTAACTAACCAAATGAGGCCTACAGGTCTCAAGAAAATGCCACAAACTTCACTAATACACTAGCATTTTATGTTTATTTTAAATATTATTCCCGAACCTTGTCAGAGTAGTATGATCTATTTGTATTTTTTCAGGTTAAATAAAAGTGATTAATCTTGTTTTGAATTTTTTTTATTTAAAGTCTATATCATTTCAAAGTTAGACTCTAATTCTGCTATAATTACTTGAATAACATTTCTTTAACACAGAATTAATTTTCCTTTCAATAACTTATAAAAAGAATAACTGATAAAAAATAGGTTTTTTGTTTGGGAAAAAATCTTTAGCAATGATGTAAATTGCTAATGTTATTTGATTCACCAGCAACCACTACCAGGCATAGGATTTGTAAGTTAGAGCTGGCAAAGTTACAGCGGGATTGGCTAATCCCAAAGTAGTCCTAAGCTGGATGCCTGGGAAAATGCAGTTAATTATGACCAAATGCAATTCATCAAACCTGACACTTGTCCAACTTGTTCTTTAACTCTGCTTTCCCTCACTTACTTTTCTTATCCTTTTTTTCTCAGGCCCAACGCCAAGTTGGCTCAATCCAATCTAACCAAACTAAAGTTGTTTCTTTAACAAACTGTGAGTATTAGAATATTCATTTTATTGTAATATATGAGGGGTTAATTTGAGAGGAAACTTGAAAATTGATTTCAGACAACAGTTCCAAAATTGTGACATTTTTTTTCACTTTGATTTGTTAGAATATTTTTAAATTAAAAAAATACAAAATAAAATTAAACATATTCATACATTGAATAGTAAGTGGACAATATAAATTTTCTTTTTGTTTGCTCTAACTATAAAAGGGAAAGAAGTTGTTAAAACTTTATAAAAATGGCATTTAAGTAATAATCGTACCAATAGAATATGCAATAACTTTTTTACGTTCAGAGTTACTCCTCATAACTACTGGTGGTTGCACTATCTAAAAGAAATAACTACTAGCATTAGATATCAATAAAGTTATGTTCAATTTACGCAAATTAAATGTAAGTTAAACGCGCTTAGGTTTTTTTTTTTTTTTCATGTGTGTCCTAGTGAATATTCTCATATGTTTATCCGACCAGGGAATTATTATTACTATTATTTTTTTTGTGCGAAATACTTGAGGAAGGAAAGAAAAATAAAAGGAAGGAACAGAAGAAAAGAATACAAATTAAACAATTACACCGGCGGTGACCGGCCAACCCCAGATTAAATTTGATTATATACTTTAAATTTTGATTCATTTAGCTAATGCACTTAAAATTTCTTTAATGTCAAGAAACTTAAAAGGTAGAAGCAGCAAATTTACCATCCAAAAGTAGGGGTTAGTTCGGATTTGCCACAATTGTTTCTTGAAGTGCAAGTTTACCATCACGTTATTTGCTAGAGCCAACTGATGGAGCAATTGCTCCTTGTCTATGGTAAATCATTACACTCAAGAACTCAACCCCAATCATTTTCCAATGGTGAAATGGGGTTTATCAGAGCTAGAGTTTACCAAAGTTGAAAACTAATTTCAGGTCCAATTCATCTTCAACTTGCCATGATAAAAAAGGTTGGAAGTTTTGCCAACCTAGAACAAATGCAACCACTAATTCTCTTTGATGTTATCGTTGCTGTCAAATACATGAGGAGTAAGGTTATGACTTTGAAAGACCATGATATTTGGCCGCAAATTGTCCTTAAGCACTATTTACCACGGTTACAAAAGAAAAGATGGGCCTTTTATCCCCATGTATAAACTCACTCCATTTCTTCCCCGTGGCGGGGGTGCCTATTGCCACCGGCCATGTTGGAGGCACAATAGGAGGCTGAGGGGTTGATTTGCTACTTTTAAGAACATGGTGATAATTTGACACTATAAAAAATAAAGGTGGCAAATCCGCCACTGGCATTGCTTTTGAGTGGCAAAGTTTCTATTTCCAGAAAAGTTAGAATAAGAAAAAACGTCAAATTAACAAAATTTTAAATTACTCCACCAGGCCGTAGCTAAGGGGAAAAGGAGAAGAAAAAAACAAAATAAAAAACCAGTAGCCGGTTTCCGTTGAACAAAGAGCAAAAGTGGTCTGGGTGAGAGAGAGAGAGAGAGAGAGATTCATTGCATGTAGCAATGGTTGCTAGTTAATGTATCTGCAAAAGAAAATTCCCAACACGACACATCTCTCTTTCATTGTCTTTCTCCAACCAAATTATATAGCCTCTTTCCCATTTATCAACTCAGACCTGGGTATTTCTCCTTTCATCTTTTTCCCTTCTCCTTCTTCCTTTTTTTGCCCTACTCTGTTAGGGTTTCGAAGCTCTCTGATCACCAACCGTATCTCTCTGATGCATTCAGACCTTCTGAAATTGCACCTGGTGAATCTGATTTGCCTTTTCCTGTCGTTTTTGGTTGTTGTGTCCTGCGTTTTTGAGGCGCTTCTTCTGGAGGTTCAACCATGCCTCCTCTTGTTAATTACAGTGGTAAGTTTTTTGTGTATGTGCTAAGTAGTTGTGATGGTTACTTTCTGTGTTAATTTTCTCTAGGTTGTAGCTAGTTTTGTTATCTGCTTTGTGTTGTTGATTGAAATTTGGGAAGGATGTTATTAGTATTGTTCTTCCTCATTGTCAAATTTTAAAATTTTCATACTTGGACTTGTATGCTATTATTTCTTATTGTGATTTGGGACTGGGAAACAAAATATGAATGCAATTTTCATGGGACACTAGATTTATGGAATTGTATGAATATGATTTCAGGTGATGGTGAATTCTATTCTGGGGGTTCATTTGCCAATCCCACAGAATTCAGCAGATTCTGTTCAATTGATGTATTTAGCCCTGCTCGTAAACGGGCTCGGATCAGCGCTCCGTTTCCAGTTCGAGAACCCCATTCTGGGCCTGACAAGCAGTCATCGATCGAAGTCCTTCCCGATGAGTGCCTCATGGAGATCTTCAAACGTGTTAATGGAGGTCGAGAAAGGAGTTCCTGTGCTTGTGTCTCGAAGCACTGGCTCACGCTTCTGACCAGTATCCGCAGGTCTGAGTTTTGCAAGAGCAAAATGGATGAGACATTGAGGACAGATGAGGATGAGACAGCCGGTTCAGTTTGTTCGGGTGAGGAAGACGATGGGTTTCTTACAAGGATCTTGGAAGGAAAGAAAGCATCTGACTTGAGGCTTGCGGCGATTGCTGTTGGAACACGTGGTCACGGTGGCCTCGGAAAACTTTCGATTAGAGGGGCCAACTCTTATCTTGGAGTCACCAACTTCGGTTTATCAACAATAGCTCGAGGTTGCCCATCCCTCAAGTCACTGTCTTTGTGGAATGTCCCTGGTGTTGGGGATGAGGGTCTGTATGAGGTAGCCAAGGAATGTCGTTTGCTGGAGAAGCTCGACCTTTCTCACTGCTCATCAGTGTCTAGTAAAGGTCTGATTGCTGTTGCTGAGCACTGCCCAAATCTGACTATGTTGAGCATTGAATCTTGTGCTAATATCGGTAACGAAGGTCTGCAAGCTATTGGGAAGCTTTGTCCCAAGCTCCATTCTCTATCAATCAAAGACTGCCCGCTTGTTGGGGATCATGGAGTATCTAGTCTCGTGTCATCATCTTTGGTCCTATCGAAGGTTAAGCTTCAGGCTTTGAACATCACAGATTACTCACTTGCTGTGATCGGGCACTATGGTACAGCAGTGACGAGTCTGACCCTTGGTGGTTTGCAGAATGTGACTGAGAAAGGATTTTGGGTCATGGGCAACGCTCAAGGTTTACAGAAGCTGACATCTTTGGTGATTGCTTCCTGTATGGGAGTCACGGATGTGAGTCTTGAAGCAGTGGGGAAGGGTTCAACCAATCTGAAGCAAGTGTGCCTTCGAAGATGTTGCTTTGTATCAGACAATGGATTTTTGGCCTTTGCTAGGTCAGCTAGATCTCTTGAGAGTCTGCAGCTGGAAGAGTGTAACAGGATCACATTGTCTGGGGTTCTTGGTGTGCTCTCGAACTCTGCAATGAAGCTGAAGTGCTTTACCCTGGTTAAGTGCTTGGGCATCAAGGATGTGATGGTTGAAATCCTATTGCCCGCACCTTGCAGTTCTCTTAGATCCCTGTCTATTCAGAACTGCCCTGGAGTGGGGAGCCGTAGCCTATCTATGCTTGGCAAACTGTGCCCTCAGATTGAGCATGTAAATCTGAGTGGTCTGTGTGGAGTTACTGATGCTGGTGTTATCCAACTTCTGGAGAGTTGTGAGGCAGGACTCATTAAGGTCTGTCTTAGCGGCTGCTTGAATTTGACTGATGAAGTGGTTTTGGCCTTGACCAGGCTTCATGGCAAGACCCTCGAGCTGCTTAATCTTGACGGATGCAGGAGGATTTCTGATGCAAGTTTGGCAGCGGTTGCTGAGAATTGTATTTTCCTGAGTGATCTTGATGTGTCAAGGTGTGCGATAACAGATTCAGGTGTTGCTACCTTATCTGGTGCGGAGCAAGTCAATCTGCAAGTTCTATCCTTATCAGGTTGCACCGAAATATCAAGCAGCAGCATCCATTTCCTGAAGAAAATGGGCAAAACTCTTCTTGGGTTGAATCTCCAACAATGCAAAGCAATAAGCAGTCGAGCTGTGGAAAGACTTATAGAGACCTTGTGGAGATGTGATATCCTTTCCTAAGCAACGCTGGCTTGTGGACATGAAGGATTACAACAATCATCCATGCAGATGGTTGTAACGGACTCAACCTTGTAGCAGCATCCAGCATCCTTTTTCTGGTTTATCGGCATGAACCAGCTTTCTGGCTTGGTTGTTTTCCCGGGAACTATGGAGAATAGCTTCACCATCCCTTGCTTTTTTTGCAAGCTACCAAAAGCTTGTTACACTCTTTTAGCCTTCCTGTTGCGAAGAGCTCGGCTGTGTTTTCCTATCCATGGTTCCCAGAGATTACAGTAACCAAGTCATGCTTTTGACGGCTCGTGTCCGAACAATCTGTTATCAATTTTGCTGGATGCCTCTGCCCGGTGGTTCAACTAAGCCTTCTTCTCATTCCGCAGCTCCATGAGAGGCTGTTGCTGTCGTTTGGATATCTACTATTAAGTTTTTAGCATTGTTTTCCAATGTTTCAACCCTTTTTGCTTGAGTGTGCCTGTTTGTTTTTCTTTTGAGCCGTCCCTTGTTCTGTATGGTTGCTTTAAGCTTATCTATCTTTGAGGGCCACAAATTTGGGGCACTTCTTTATAGCCTTATCTTGCCACTCTTATGTATTGGGTTCTGTTAAGTGTAACCATAGCATCTATATGCATGATTTTCCTATAGCTTCATCTTACTGCATTGGAAGACCTGGATCAGTCTGTGGAAAACTGATCTGACTCGGTACATCAGAAGGTCTAGATTTGTTCGTCACAAAGATGAAGCATTCGAGTCGCGAGACCCTATTTTATATGATTCTATTAGAGAATATTGGGAGGAGAAGCTAATGGTTAGATTATAACATGTCCATCACAAGACCTTTATTTAATAGATGAGTGTTGAATATAAAGACATAAAATCCCTGGGAATAAAGAAGAGTAAATCTCTAAAAATAAAGAAAAAATATTACATTACAAAAATATAGATGGCTTCTCTTAACACTCTATCTCAAGCTCGAGCATACATATTATAAGCTCTAATTTTGTGACATATATACTTTATTTTAGACTCTTCTAATGAATAAGTTAGCAAATTGATCTTTTGATTTGACATATGGGTCTTGACCAAACTTTCTTAAAGCTTCTCACAAATAAAGTGATAGTCAACTTTGATATGTTTGGTTCTCTCATGGAAAACCGGATTAAAACCAATATGAATGACTGCTTGTAGGGGTGTAAGCTATGACTCTAAACTTGAACTTGAACCCGAACTAGTCCCTAATTTTCGGGTTTGGATCAAGTTGACAAAGAGGAAAATAAAGATTCAGGTTGGCTCGACCTGACCCAATTTTGAAATTTAAATTTTCGGTTTGGGTCGGGTTGACTCGAAAATATCCGAATTAACCTTAATTACATTATATAAAATCCTAGCCCACCTTTATAATACATATAATGTAAAAGCCCAGCCGAACCCAATCAAAGCCCAAATAATTGATCCAATCTTAATTCCTTGAATCCCAATCTCTTTATTCTAACCCTAACCTTCTTCCTATTTCTTAATTCTAATTAGTAATTCCTCCCCTCCGCCTCAACCAAGTAGTCGTCATGTCGTTTCACTGGTATCCTTCCTCGCTCATTCCTTTGTCGTTGTCATCCTTCCCTTGATTCAAAGTCACCTCCCCAAATCGTTTCCTGCTCCCTTGCCCCTTCTTCCCTTGTTGTCCCTCCATTGTTTCGGAATCACCTCCCAAATTGCCTCCTCCCAGCCTTAACTCCCGAGCCACCAATCACCACGTTTGTCCTGCTAACTGAGTCTGGGCACGCTTGTTGCTCTCGTGGTCCTTCTGGTTAGTCATTGCTTTGCTACCGCTTTATTCCAATTCAGTTATCATCACCGACGAGCCATTCACCATTCGTCAATAATCGCGGCCGCAAAACTTTCGAAGACTCACCTCGCAGCATCGCCGTTCACCAGCATGGAATCGGACCAACTCGACCTTAATCCGGCCCTAATTGGGCTAGGGTCGGTTCGAATTGTTACAAAAATAGGGTTGGGTTAGAGTTATGGTCAATCGGATTAAAGACAAGCCGAAAAAATCGGGTTTCAACCCGAACCCAACCCTACAACTCGAACTTTTAGCCTTAACTGCTTAATTATCACATATCAATGCCCTGAGAGGTGAGTGTGCGAAACCAAACTCCATGAAAAAATGCTTAAACCAACTTAGCTCATATGCAGTATACGCAATTGCCCTATACTTGGATTCAGCACTTGACCCTACAAAAATACTCTATTTCTTGCTTTTCTATCTAGGACATAAAATTTTTTCCCATGAAGACACAATAGCCTGAAGTAGACCATCAATTAAATGAGTCTGCTCAATCAACATCTGTGTATCTTCAAATCCAAGTATAACTATGATTTTGGCAAAAGAGACCTCGACTTACTTTGAGATTTCTCAAAATTTTAACTATTGCATCCCAATGGATAGTATGAGGAGAGTCCATGAATTGACTTACTATACTCACAACAAATGAAATATATGGACAAGTAATAGTTAGATAATTCAATTTGCCAACAAGTCTTTGATACCTAGTAGGATTTTCCTATTGGAAAAATTCCTCAACCACCCATTATGCGTAGCAGAATAACAAATGAAATCAAACAAGTACACACAAATTTAATATAGTTCGACTCTTAAATAGCTTACATCTACAAATGAAAGAAATTCATTCAAACAAAAATATATAAATTACAGTAGATGTATGCCCTTAGTACTCATGTTGGTCTATGTATCCCCTATACACTATTGATAACCCCATAATCTTGTTCTCACACAATTATAATATATGAGAATCATAAAAAGTTTCCTGTCCTAGCCCTATTCGGCCACCATACCTCTTCTTCTTCCTGAAACTTCTACATCTTGCCTTTTTACCACATTGGTTTTTCTCTCATACTTAAAACCTTAACACAACAAGTCTTTTTATATGCCACACACAAACTTAAACCATAACAAAAATAGAAAAACTAAATTCCAAACAAATAGAAAAACTAAAATTAAATCCTAAAGAAAATAAAAATCCTTAACCTTCTTAAATTTGAGTTAATAAACTCAACAATCTTTATCTTGGCTCAAATTCTTCACCATGAACATGAACATCACAAACACACAATCATGATCACAGGCAACATGAACACCACAAACATCACCAAAACATGAATACAGGAATGAATGCAAATGAGTATGAATAGTATGAACATAACTCCAAATAACAACAGCATGAACATTAACACAAACGAAAACAAGCTCCACCATCCTAAGAACGCACCCAAAGCTCCACCATGCCATGACCATATTGCAAGATATATCTTATTGGGAAAATTTTTTCAATCACCTATCATGCGCAGCGAAATAACAAACGAGATCAAATAAGCATACACAACTTTAATGTGGGTTGGCTCTTAAATAGCCTAAATCGATGAATGGAGAAATCCACTTGAACAAAAGTATAGAGATTACAGTAAATATATGTTTTTAGTGCTCACGTTGGCCTATGAATCTCCTACACACTACTGATAATCCCATAATCTTGCCTCACACAATTATAAGATATAAGAATCATAAAAGGCTTCCTGTCCTAACTCCTTCGGCCTTCGAACCCCTCATTCCACCTTAAATCCTCACATCTTGTCTATTCATCACATTGATTTTTCTCTCATACCCAAAACTCTAACATAATAAGTTTTTTTTATAGGCCACGCACAAATTTAAATCATAACAAAATAGGAAAACCAAATCCCAAACAAATAAAAACACTAAAACTAAAACCTAAATAAAATCAAAATCCTTAATTTTCTTGAATTTGAGCCAACAAACCCAACAATCTCCACCTTGGCTCAAAATTTTCACCATAAACATAAACATCATGAATACACGATCACGATCACAGACATAAACACTACAAACATTGCCAAAACAAAAACACATTGCCAAAACAAAAACACAAGAACAAACGCAAACGAGCAGAAACAACATGAACATAACTGAAAATAACGATATCATGAACATTAACACACACGAATACAAGCTCCACCATGCCAGGACCAAACCGCAAGCTCTAATACCACTTGTTGGAAAAAATTCTTCAATCATCTATCATGTGTAGCAGAATAGAAAACAAGTTCAAACAATCATACACAAATTTAACATCGTTGACTCTTAAATAGCATACACCTACGGATGATAGAAATCCACTTAAACAAAAATTTAGAGATTATAGTAGAGGTATGCATTTAGTGTTCATGTTGGTCTATGGATCTCCTACACACTACTAATAACCTTATAATATTACTCTCACATAATTACAAGATATGAGAATCACAAAAAAGCTTCTTGTCCTAGCTCTTTTTGGCTTTTGAACCTCTCATTCCTTTTGAAACTCTCACATCTCACATCTTCATCACACCGGTTTTTCTTTCATACCCAAAATCTAACACAACAAGTCTTTTTATAGGCCACACATATACCCAAACCATAAGAAAATAGAAAAACTAAATCTCAAATAAATAGAAAAACTAAAACTAAATCTTAAACAAAATAAAAACCCTTAACCTTCTTGAATTTAAACTAATAAACCCAACACTTCCAAATATTCCCCTTTATCTACATCAAGCTTGATGTTTGGGTCCATGAGACTATCAATCGGTTTAGTTCCTACCAGGCAAATTTTTTCTAGAAAGGTTGAGAATATATTTCCTCTTAGAAAGACATATTCCCATCTTAGACTATGCTGCTTTAATCCCCAAGAAATATCTCAATGAACCGAGGTCTTTTGTCTGGAACTTGTTTTGTAGAAAAGTCTTCAAGGATTGAATACTAGCAGCTGCATCATCACCAGTAATAATAATAACATCAACATAAATGATCAACAGGATTTTGCTAGCTTCAAAGTGGTGATAAAAAATAGAATGATCCATGTCACATTGTTGCAAGCAAAATTCCATAACAACTGAACTAAAACGACCAAACCATGCCCGTTACATCTGTTTCAAGCCATACAATGACTTGTTTAGGCGACATACATGATTAGCCTCCCCTTAAGTAACAAATGCCTGTGGGTTGCTCCATATAGATAGTTTCCTCAAGATCTCCACAAAGAAAGACATTGTTAACATCTAGCTGATGTAAAGGTCATGCAAATTTGGCAACCAATGCTATAAGGACACGAATAAATGTCAATTTGGCTACTAGAGAGAGTTTCAGGATACTTCATGTCATAAACTTGAATATATCATTTTGCTACCAAACAGGTTTTTAATCGATCAATTTTTCCATTAAGATGGACTTTTACGATAAACACCTAGCAAAAACTCATAACAATCTAACCATGTGGAAGAAGAACCAAGTCCTACATGTTATTAGCCTGCAAAGCTGACATCTCTTCTTTCATAGCTTGGTTTTATCTAGGATGGGAAAGGGCTTTAGAAACAGACTTAGGCAAGGGTCTAGAAGATAAGGTGGATATAAACGCAGAGTATGATGGTGATAGAGTCATAAGAAACAAAGTTGGAGATATGGTAAGAAGTACAAGACATTTTCCCTTTGAGAAGTGCAATTAGAAGATCCAAATCATCATCTTTTAGATTTGAAGATGGAAAGGATGATGGTGATGGGCATGGATCTTCTAGTGGTACTTTAATTTGAGGACACCGAGAATAAACCTGTAAGCTAGGATGAGATAGACAATCTAAAGGTGAAGGGTCAATATCAGGAATGTACTCTAAAAGTGTAAAATTAGTGTTTGAAACATCGTTCTTAGAAGTTATTTAAATAGGCCTAAAGGGTAAAGGCAGACAATCGTCAGTGTCAATAGGCACATATTGAGTGTCAGAAAAATAAGGTGTGGTTTCAAATAGTGTAACATCAGTAGAAACAAAGAATCAATTCAATTAAGGAAAGAAACATTTGTATCCTTTCTACAGACGAGAGTAACCAAGAAAGATGCTTTTTAAGGCTTTGGGATCTAATTAGTTTATGCCAAGCCGATGCTGATGAACAAAACAAATACAATCAATTATTCGAGGTACCATCGAAAAATGAGCTTGCGAAGGCAAGAGAACAAAGAATGAAATTTTACGCAACAAAATAAAGGAAGACATACAATTTATAAGGAAATATGCAGTGATGACAGTATTACCCCAAAAGGTTTTGGGAACATTCATGTAGATTAAGAAGGTATGAATTGTTTTAGCAATACGTTGCATTTTCCTTTCGGCCACTCTGTTTTATTGAGAAGTCTTTGGACAAGAAGATTGATGTATAATTCCATACTGATAAATGTAATTGGACATCAAGTTAGAAAAATACTCTTTAGCATTGTCACTACAAAAAAACATTAATTCAGGAATTAAATTAATTTTGAATTTCAGCATAAAAGAAACAAACCATAGAGAATAACTCTGAACAATCCTTTATTAAAAACAACCAAGTCCTTCAAGAAAACTTATCAACAAAGATTACGAAATACTAGAAACCTAACTTGGACTTGATGCAAGTTGGACTCCAAATATCTGTATGAATTAGCTTGAATGGTTTTTCAACCCTTTTATTAACTTTAGGAAAGTAGAGAACACGATGATGTTTTCTTAGTTAACATGACTAACATTCTAAATTAGAGACTAAACCTAAATCTGGGATAAGTTTCTTCAGGTTTCCTAAGGATGGATGACCCAAATGACTATGAATTAAATGAGGTGAGATTGATGTATGACAAGTAGTTGATAGCTGTAACTCATCAAAGTAGTACATTCCCTTTGATTCATGCCCTTTTCCAATCATCTTCTCATTTTTCAAATCTTGGATAATGACACGATTAAAAAAGAAACAAACTAAGCAATTTAATTGTTTGGTTAATTTACTCACAAACATAAGGTTGAAAGAAAAATTTCAAACAAACAGAGTAGATGTTAGAGTGAGAAAATGACAAGAATGGGTGGGTCCAACCCCGTTAATGGTGGTGGTGGATTTGTCAGCAATAGTGAGTTTATATGAGATAAAGGTAAAATAAAAGATATGGTCAAAATTGGTTATTTTACCTAAAATGTGATTAGTTGCACCAGAATCCAATACCCATGGTTGGTTTCTAGGAAGATTAGAGGAATAATAGGCTATTGGGTTATTTTGATGGACAATAGAAGCCATAGAAGAAGTGGAAGCCTAATGTACGGATTGATACTATAGGTACTTAGTGTACTCTTCCTGAGACACAGTAATGGACTATTGTGAGAGTGTAGCTAAAGATGACTTCTCATGTGGTGCAAAATGCACTATCCACAAGGCTGGATACTTGTCCCAACAAGTTTCCTCCTCATGTTCATCTCTTTCACAATAAGCATAGTGCAAACGTGAACCGTTACCATGTGCACCTTTGTCGCCACAATTACCACGACTACTATGTCCTCCACGACCACCACCATGATCACTTTTCACTTGTGAACTGCATTGTATTACAAGGGTAGACTAGTCAGAATTGTTGCTTACTAAGCTTTCCTTGATCAGAATGCGAGAAAGCCTCACAAAAACTTCAGGTAATGAAGTAAGCTCTCTCCCTCCAAGAATCTAGGAACAAATTGGTTTAAATTCAAGTATTAGCCCGGCCAGGAATGTCATAAGCAACAACTGTTTCCTTTGACGTTTCATCTCCTTAGCATCGAAAGTAATAGGTAGCCAAGAATTCATTTCTTCCAATGCATATTTCACTTTTGCCAAAGATTCGAAAAAACTGTCTACTTATTTGGACTGAAACACTTCAACTAAAACCTCATATATATGTAAAATATTACTAGAATATAAAAGCTTGGCATACTACAAGTTCAGACATTAGAAAAAAGAGTAGAAACTTCAGGTTCCATTAAGTAAAAAAGGATATAAAGTAATTGTGCATCATCAGCATTCCAACTTTTGGATGTTTGAGGATCTTCTATAAAATGAGGCATATTTCTTTAAACCGTGAAATAAAATTCCACATTCCTAACCTAAAATGAATAGTTATTAATGTTTAGACATTGTTTGGCAATTCGTAAATTGCTAACCCTGTTGGGGGACCTACTAGTAGAACGATGACTGATGGAAGACTCCCTTGAAGACTTTTATCATCAAGCCTTGACATGTTTCTAATTGTCTAATGACTAATGATATTAAAAACTAATAGAAAACTGAGTTAATGACGTACTGTAGTAGCTAGTGAACTAAAATTGACTGGGGAACAAAGAAATTCGACTTCTGGTCATAATATACCAGAAACCTGCTGATGACTAAACACCAAACAGACCCATCTAACCGCTGGAAGGTGGTCTGTGACACCCACACACTAGCGCATGGGTGATTTTCTGGCAATACCGTCAATGTTATCCTAGTTGTCGACACCTCCCCGAATGTCTCTGTGTTATTGGTTTTTTATTTGGTTGGGTGATTGTTGGGATTTTGGAGGGAGCAATAGCTAGGAGATGGTTACGGAAGGTGATTTGGTTAAGGGAGATGATTGGGTTAGGGTTATGACACTAATATCACGGTAAAAAATATTAGGAGAAGAAACTGAGAGCTAGATTATAACAAGATCCTCATAAGACCTTTAGATAATAGATAAGTGTTGAATGCAAGAAAATAAAACCCCTCACAATAAAGGGGAGGAAATCCTTAAAAATAAAGAGAGAATATTACGTAGATTCAACATCTGCATAATGTATCAAAATAACTCTACAGCATAGTAACTGTTTCCTTAACAGTGATAAACAAAGTTGTGGCCCTAGATGCAGGAGGAAACAGAAACCAAGCAAATAATGCAACCGTTCAGAGCATGCTTTCAATGTGGAGACTGCAAATTAATACTGCAACAATACAACCACTATACACTTTATAAAGCAGCCATTAATGGTGAACAACTGAGCTGTGAAATGGAGCTGTTTAATTTATGGTTGAAAGAATCTATTTCCACATCTGCATTTCCATCCCAATAGGTAATAGCCTTCCTCTCCTTGATATGAATTTCTAATTCCATTCAACTTATTGTGGGGAGGAGGAGAGACCAGAGTAGCTACGCAAGGCCTACAACTGAAGCACCTGTTGACACATTTGGGAGGTGTTGAACCCAAAACCAGTTTGGTGACTTGCTCTGGAGCTTCACTTCCTCTGTAAAACTCGAACCCTTCTGCATCAAAATGAAAGACAATGCCAACATGTGACTTTAAGGAAAAGACTGACCCAGCCAAAGATGGTGATATTGGGTTTTTCTTGTATTACCTGATTTGGAAGAGGAAAACGTAAGGAACAGGATGAGCATCAAGTTGACTGCTGGGTAGAGAGAGTGATGATTGCCTGATGAAACCATCAGTCTTGTCTGGGAGTGGAAAAAGAAGCTAACTTGAAATGGTGATAGTTTCTTGGGAACTTCTCTTTAAAGTTTGAAGGAACTAGGAGGGACTCAAGGGAGAGACTAGAGAGCTTTTGGTGCCGAGTGCCTAACTTGAAAACGAGAACTCTTTGAGATTAAAGCATGTCATAAGTTATGACATCAGTTGCCGGGGTCCCATACAATAGTCTCGGGTCTTGAAGAACTCTGATCAAAAACAGTTGCTTCTTGTCTTCATGTTTGAGATTGAAATGACTAAAGTTGCAACTTCTTTCATGCTTTTCCAGCTGACTTGACTTCCCCTTTGCCAATTTCTCGTTTTGGCTATTTACATTTATTTTCCAACTTTTTATCAAAATTACATTTGTCTTTTGTAATAGTTTCAAAATTTACAGATTCTCCATTGAATTTTTAACTTTATCGGCCAATATCAAGCGAATTAAACATTTTAAAATAATTAGAAAAAAATTAATAATCAATGTAGTTTCTAAAGTAATTTACTAATACATATATAGCTTATACATGCCCTGAAAAATGGTTATTTCTTTCTTTCTCTTTTAAGAATAGGACATTTTTTTCTTTTCCTTCCCTCTTGTTTACTAATGGTATCAAACAAGTTCAAGAACATAATTTTGATAGTGGTGCAGCTAGGAATTTGCGTATGAAATTAACCATAAATCTTTTATTTGTTATTTGCTAGTTTTCAAGTATTTTTTACTTTTATTATGTTTTTGTGTCACCTTCAACTACTTGGTCTAATAGCAATTAATTTTCACCAAATATGGATTAAATATGTAGAGGTCTTATCTAAATCGGGAAAAGAAGCTAGTAGCTAAATTTGGAGAAATTAGCAAAATGTAAGATAGCGGTGGAATTTTCAAAATTTTGGCTAAATATAACAAAATGGCTAGTTTTCAATTCTCAGCCAAACTCAAAGATCATCAAATACATGAAAAATAGGTTTGAGAAGGATTTGCAATAAGAAATGAACAAATGAAGGTTATGGACTTTTAGTGCAATTTACTCCAATATATAAAAATTTATAATTATTGACCACTTAATTTTTTTTTTTTTTTACTTAGAGAGATAATAGATAATAGTGTAGTAATATGATAACCATGTGATATTACACAGAAGTTTTTTAAAAATATAAATGAAAATTATAGAATTTTGTGCAAAAGATTCATCCCATATTTTTTCCCTATTAATCTAGAAATGAATTTGACAATTGATTGGTTAAACTGGTCAGTTAATTGCGGGTACTTTTATGTTTTAAAAAATTCATTTGAAGGTATTTTTTTTATACATGAAAGTTGAATTGGAAAATGAAACAAGTTTTAGAAATTAGAAGCTTTTCCCAGTTCTACAATTATTTATTATATTACAAATAAATTATTTCTACATTACTAGAGACACAAAAATATTTTAAATAAAAATTGATAAATGAAATAAACTAATTTAATACTCCTCCGTCCCATATTTTTTGCACCATTCACCTTTCAACAATTAATCTATGATTTTTTATTTTCAACATTTTAGTATATAAATGAAGAACTTTTATATAAGAATGATAAATTAAGATATATAATTTCTAAATACATATTTTTTAATTTTTTTTAATAAATACTAATATAAATAAATTTAAGTAAAACTATGTAAAAAAGTTAAATTGTGTAAAGAATATCAAACATAAAATTAAAAACTTATTTATAATTAAATCTTTATTTATATACCTATAATTTATTTTAAAAAAGATATTGGGGGCTGCCACACCTCACCCGCACCCCTGGGCCCCGGCTACGCCATCACCCAGGGCCAGGGTTGACAGCGGCTCAACACTTTTCTTTTCCATATTATTACTATTATTATATGTTTGCCGCGTTATCAGTCTACAAGACTGAACCTGATCCTGCGTTATTGGATTAGTCTCCTATCCGTGAATATGATTTTATTTCTTACTTTATTTTATTATTTATTTTTATTTTTATTTTTATTTTTTTGATATCACTAACTATTATTATCTTCGTCCCATATTCTTTTTATTATTTAATTTTTTTAAATAGTTTAATTTAAATTTATTTATATTAACATTTATTAAAAAAAATTAAAAATATATTTAAAAACTATATATCTTAATTTATTATTTTATATAAATTTTTTTTATTTATATATTAAAATATTAAAAATAAAAATTATAGATTAATTACTAAAAAATAAATGATGCAAAGAATTTGGGACGAAGAATAATATGTGATTTTATAATTTTTTTTTGTAGTATAAACATTTCATTTTTATAAATTTTAACACCAGTATGTGATTTGACTCTAAGTCGGTTACCCAATACATTTTGATCTCTCACCTTCGAAATTTCAGCCCGTTTTCAATTTGGTCAGTGTCCTGTATTTCTGTCTAGCTTGAATCCCTAAACCTAATTTTTTTTTTAAAAAAAAACACAATTAAATCGTGCCATTTCTTATTCTTTTCTTTTCGGGTTTCGAACATGTTAGTGTTCATAGTTTCCTTGTGCCCCCACCCCCCCTCCCAAAAAAAAAAAGGTTCAATTTTCTTTTGTTAATTTCTTTTTTACCAATTATCACAAATCATTACATTGCTAAGTCAAACCTATGCCTTACCCTCTTATGTTTATATATATTTACATTCTAATACTATTCTTATAATATAAAACAAGTGTAAATATATCAAATATTATACCCCTCAAATTTGAGATATATATAAGTCAGATATCATATAGATATAAACTTGATGTATAAAGGAAGTAAGAAAATTGTACAAATAATATGTGATATATGTACAAATGAGTTCACATATTTGTTATCGATATATCTATTAGTAAAAATAAGGGTGTGAACGCATTAAATCCTGCTTCCTGCCAAGGTTTGATATCTGTACGAATTGGATAACATATATATATGAAGCTCGATATATGAAGCTAATAATAGATATATATGTACAAAATATATGACAGATATGTATAAATAAGATTAGAAATATGTTACAAATATATAAGTTAATAAACTTTTACATGAAAATAATAATGTATTTGACATTATTTGTCTAAATGAGTTTATTCTTTTGTACTAGTATATGATTCTCTTAATTTATTTAGCAATGATATTAAAATTATTCCTATATTATTTCTATATACATATAATTGCATATCTTTGTTCATATCCCTCTATATTCAGCTGGTTGGAAGATCCAAGAACCATTGACAACCGGAGGGTTATCCACCAAAAATTGATACATTGGTTTCACCATGAACTTAACTATAGAATTATAATAGTTGATAAATCGGAAAAGTGAAACATCAGTGACTAATTGAAAATGGAAAAAGTACAAAAAAAAACTCACCGTAATTATAAGGTAGTACCAATCTAGTTACAACAGTTTTAGGTGGTTCTGATGTCATCACTAACATCATAGTTTGGGCCCAAATTAGCAACTAATGTTATAGTTTGGTACCAAATATGCCATTGACCATTAAAAGCCTAACAAAAAATATGGAAAGTTGTTGGTTTTGAAATCTTAGGGTACTTATGTAATTTTTAAAAAATTTTAGGAACTGTGTATAATTTATTATTTTCATTTTTTTATGTGACAACCATCTCTATCCTTCACCGGATCTCCTATTATGCTAAAAATAACCCAAACCCCGATCAAATAAAACTTACTCATATAATATTAATGTGTTTCTGATCATTTGTTTCTTGCTATGGAAATTTTTCTAATCTATAATAGTAATATTCAATGCCACCTCCTTTAGCATCGCCTTTATCACCAATGGCGGCTCTGGAGGTGACTGATGAAATAGTTGACGCACAAGAAAAAAAATGGTAAATTACATAGAGATCATGAAGTTTGTTAAAAGTTGCATTAGTATCCAATATTTTAAAACCAACAATTTTTCACATTTAGTTTTTTAACAATTGGTGACGTATTCAGTACCAAATTGTAACATTAGTGGCTAATTTGGGCCCAAATTATGATATTAGCGATGACATCGGGACCACAAAAAACTATTATGACCATATTGGTACTAGCCCATAACTATGATAAGTTTCCTATTGAAAATTGGCCAAAAGTTTGTTGGGAAGAAGAATACTTTAGGACTTTGATTGTTCTCCCTAAAGAAAAAAAAAGGGCGAGTCATGATTAGACCATTTTTTTTTTGTCGGCACAAGTCGTGGTTCAACTACTAATAAATCTATAATTCTAGAAAGTAAAGTACCACAAAGCTGGTTTGGTTGCTTTCTAAATCTCAAAAAACTGGCATTTTTCTCTCTTTGTCATATACTTATAAGCATGCATCTGAATACCAAAGAAACGAAAAAAGGAAAGTGCCTAACTCATCTGTCAGATACTTTCCCAACTGGATCTTAACGAAGCTTCTCAAGTTTAACTTCAAATGTGCGTGTGTGTGTGTGTGTATATATATATATATATCTACATAAAAAAGACACCTAGACAAGAGATGATAAGCATTTACTTCAGATATTTTTAAAATGTTGAAAACTTTTAGGCTTTAAAGGAATGTAGTAATAAAGTTTAGGACTTCTTTTGGAACTTTATTCTTTAATAGATAAGTTTATAGATAACTATAAAACAGTCATATAACTTTAATCTATGATACATTGATCGCCATTCACGTTAGTTATTGTCATTTTTGTACCTATTATACATACGTATCCATACATCAAATACAAAAGTTGAATAATTACTACTATTACTTTGACACATCTAATAGTTATTGAATTGTCATTAATTTAGCAATTTTTTAGCATTTAGGGGTAATTCAAATTTTAATTGTTATTTTTTTATTAATTATTTTTAAGGCACCAACTTGATCAAATCCTGCAATTAATTGTACATTTATATTGACATTCATCATGTAACTATTGCTCAAATAGAATATCCAGTAATGTAGAAAGCCATTTAGAGAGTGTAACCTACAAATTTAAGTTGCCGAATAATTATTACTATTACTTTGACACATCCAGTAGTTATAGAATTGTCATTAATTTAGTAGTTTTTTAAGCATTTAGTGGTGATTCAAAATTTATTTGTTATTTTTTTATTAATTATTTTTTAAGGCACCAACTTAATTAAATCTAACAATTAATTGTACATTTATATTGATATTCATGTTGTAACTATTGCTCAATAGAATATCCGGTAATGTAGAAGTCATTTAAAGATTGTAACCTACAAATTTAAGTTCATTATTAAGATAAAAGAAATTGTAATATACAAATTTAAGTATTAATTCTCACTAATAAACAAGCCATTATTTGTATTAATGTTATATTCTTGATTTAAAAAGAGCATGACCATAGATTGGACTATCCAATCTCTCTATTTCATACCTAATCAACTCAACTATTATTGACACAATATCATTCTAGAGATGATAATCATGAGTATTTTGTTTAAAGCCAATGCTATATAGGACAATATACATAAAGGTTGACCATTAGAGCTCTTGTCTATAAGGCTTTCTGGAAGCTAATTAACTGGCACACACACATGCAAGGCTTTGCACTCTTTTGTATACATTCTTCAGTTTTGACTTCACTGAATGTATGTGTAATGAAATTTTATTCTTTTTGTTCTTCACTTCTTAAAATGGGTGGAAACACTTGTCAACACTCAATTGTAGTAGTTAAGATTTTAGCTTTAATTTGATTAAGCCAAAAAATGAAGTTTCAGAAATTTTAGAATGGGCAAAAAGCATTTATGTAGTCATGATTGTTCAATAATTTATTTTATATATGTTTCCAAAGCCTATTGGTTTGTAGTTGATTTTATATCTAATATATAGGTATTAGCAATTCACGAAGCTTTGTGATTAGTGGCTGTGCATTGTGATCTAAGTATATCGAAGCTGTGAATTGAGGTTTCAGGTTTTGTTGTCTCTGGTAAGTACAAAAAGTTAGGTGCTCTATTTTCTTAAGAGTGTTATTTTTGCTTTTTATATTTCAATTTTTCTTTTTGTTTTCTTATATATTTTCTTGACAAATTTATTTTTTTTTCTTTTTTTCCTTGCATTTTTTTTTTTCTTTTTAAGTACAAAAAGTGTAAGGTGCTCTGTTTTCTTAAGGGTGTTATTTTTTGCTCTCTATATTTTAATTTTAATTTTTGTTTCCATATATTAGTAATATATATCACCAGCTTCTATGACAAATTTATTAATGTTTTATTCCTTTTCTTTCCTTGCATTTAAATGATTGACTGGTTAGTTCAATATATTTTTAGCAAATTTCTCATAGCAGCACAATCAATTGGGCTTCATCTGCTCAAAATTTTAATGCATAATTGGTTTTTAATTTTCTATCAGTTTCTATATTATGAGATTGGTTGGTGTCAGTTTGGTGATGGACACCAAGAATAAAAAGAAATGAGAAATCAATACATAATAATTTTAGTAGTTTCAATTATTCTTAACCTAAATAGCTATGAAATAAAAAAATATTTTGCATTCCAAAAGACCCTAATAAATATTTGGAATGAAATTGAGACATACAGAAAAAGGGTGGTGTTGTTAAAATGACTTATTTTAGTCTTTTGCCCCATAAAAAATGCACCCGTGCAAAGCATGTCATGAATTAAAATTTATTTATGATTGTAATTTGCAGTGCCCTTTATTTTATACTAGAGAATCTTTAAACTTATAATTTTTATACATTTTAGTAATTAAATTTAAATTCTATTTTCCTTAGTGTAATAGAACACTTAGCTGCTTATGAACGTTTTGGTGATATAGAATTAACTATAAACATTCTCTTTGTATCTCTTTATTAGTTTTTATTTCCTACATAATGTCCTCTAAATTTTTTATTATCCGTGTTTCTAGAAGTTTTGCATTTACTTCCCAATGACTATATTTTATCTTTATAGGTTTTTATGGTCTCAATCTTAAGTGTATGCATATACATATAAACATACATACATATATACGTGCATAAATATAATTTAAAAGCTAATATCCAATATTTGCCTCATGATCATTTTACTAACTTTTAAACTTAATTATGTTTTTATAAGTGTTTATATCCTCTTCTAATAAAAAAAAATTTTGGTAGGTTTATATATATAATTAACCCGTACATGGTACGAGCCAAACAACTGGTGTGTGTGTGTGTGTGCGTGTGTGTATAAACCCACTACTATTTACCCTGTAGCTAAATTTAGCACTCAATTTTAAATTTTGTCAATTATACCACCAATTTTACTTACTTGGTCCAATTATGTTATTGTCATTAATAAGTCGCACAATTCACTTCTTCTCAAACTAAATTGTCATTAAAAAAATTTTAGAGATTAAATTGGGAATATTAAGATTGAGTTATTGATGAGCAGCAAACTTGGAACAACCAACAGTGGCTCTTCCTTTCCTGCCATCCTTCATCAATCAACATTATCAATTCTTTTAGATTGGTTGCATATATCGTTAGATAATGTGATAATCATACAATTTAAGTTAGCAAATAAAACATAGATAGTGGAAGAGGTGAATTATACAACTTATTAACGACAGCAGTCAAATTGAACCAATTTAGTTATATTATTGGTATTATTGGACCAAACTAATAAAAGTTGTGGCATAATCGGCCAAAATTAAGTCAAGTGGCATATTTGAGCGAGAAAGCAAACTTTGGTTTTTTTTTATAAATATTTTATACCATTTGAGTCACATATCGAAAAAACACAAACCCACACAATCACGAGCTATCACTATTAAAAAAAAAATCAATGCTAGATTCTTTTTCCCTGGTGAGGGAAACTTACAATTATCTCCTAAGTTATGTCCTAACCTACAGTTTGTCCCGTTTATTTTTAAGAACCTACACTTTATCCCTATATTTTTTTATACTATCTGATAATAACTTCTGAAACTATATTTAAACTATATGATAACCATCTTCCTATAACTTTAATCTCTCTACTATTTTTTTATAGTTAATAAATATTTTAAATTATTAGTTTTTCCTTTTTGTAAATATATGTTTATCCTTGTAAATACATATTAGTATTTTTTTAAAGGTCGGTTAGCTATGAAAAAAAATAAAAAATCTTAAAATTACTAAAATATGATTATCAGATATTTTAAATTAGGGTTTCAGAAGTTGTTGTTGGACACTGTAAAGGAAACATGGAGTAAAATGTAGGTTTTTTAAAATAGATGGGGCAAAATGTAGGTTAGACCAAACCATATGGGGGCTTTTGTAATTTTTTTCTTTTAGTTACACAATTAAAAGCTTTACAAGTACGATAAATGACAGGTAAATTGCACCTGTGGCCCCTAACCTCAAAATCTCACATAGGTCGTCCTCAACCTCAATTTTTTATTTCATTTTAGACTTTTAGAGAACAGAAAATGTTAGAAATAACGAAACTTGACACGTGGCATGCCAGCTTAAGGCAATTGGCCACATAGCACAATGAATCACTAGCTATGAATGTATGAAATTAGCAACATCAAAAGTTTAAGGCTTATATTATAAAAAATGAAGAATTTTAGGGCATGTATAGAGTTAGTCCAAATCTTTCCTTTCTCCTCCCTTCCTCACCGCCTCCGGCCTCAGCAATCGCTCATCCTCCCCTCATTCCTAGTTTCACTGCAAGCCCTTCGTGCTTCGCTGCAAGCCTGCCGTCCCTTCATGCGACCCCTCGATGATCATGAAAATCATGAGAATTCGGAGAACAAAATCAGAGATGGGCCTAGGAGATTCGTGGAGGCAAGAGGGCGAATGAAAATAGCAAGCCTAATTATTCCCACCACAATTGCTCGCCTTCCATGGCCACCACCACCACCACTTCATTTTTTTTTAATCTCTTCCTGGTTACTACTCCCCCACCTAATCTCTATATTTGACGATTCATCGATCAACGCATCGTTCGCCTAAGAGACTCACAGACGACATTTTCGATCGTGCCTTCTATTTCATTGGGCTAGACTGTGTTTTTATGGCGGTAATTAGGATGAAGAAAATGATAAATCGGCGGATGAGAGGAGGAAGGGAGGAGAAGAGAAGGAGTGGCGGCCATAGAGGACGCTACAGCAGCGGCAAATCAACGGCTTAACAGTGGAGATGATTTCCAAACTGCTCCTCCCTCCAATTTGTGTTGTTGGTAGCATAAGGGAGTGACGGAAATGGTGAGACGAGGAGATGATGAATTGACAAAAACTCATTAGATTGACGGTTGCAATTGAACTAAATCTCACTAGATTGATGGATGAGGGAACGGGGGAACGAGGAGGGGATGGGTGGTGGATGAAACCGAGGCCAAAGGCGGAGGAGGAAGGCTGGAGGCGGCGGGGGAGGGAGGAGGAAGGAGAGATGTAGGCTAATCCCAAATAGGCCATAATTTTCTTCATTTTTTGTAATATGGGTCCTAAATTTTTTATGTAACCAAATCATTGTCCCACATGGCCAATTGTCCCAAGTTGGCATGCCACGTGTCAAATTTTGTTATTTTTAACACTTTCCATTCTTCAAAGGTTTAAAATGGAATAAAAAATTGATGTTGGGGATGGCCTATATGAGATTTTGAGATTAGAGTCCAAGATAGGACAATAATAAAATGTTAGAGGCCACGGGTGCAATTTACCTGATAAGCGACAGTTGACTTCCAAATGTAAATAATGCGTGGATGGTCTATAACTTTCAATTTTCATTCTGTTTTCTATCCTTAATTTATTGATCGTTCTATTTTGGGCCTAAATGTATTGCAAACACTTTGTTTTGATCATAAATCTATTAAAATGTTTCGTTGTAGTCGCCCATTGGGTAACTTTGATTAATGATATGATATATAACAATTTTCTAAATCATAATTAAAGTATTCAGTTACAGTAAATTTAATCTACACAATAGTTTTTCCACCGTTAATGGATAATTCAAATCACCAAGATTTCTTTTATGTAAATTATATAAAAAGATAACTTATTTAAATTGTCAATTGATTGTGAAATAATTTTTGACATGATTTAAATTTATTGAAGATAGCTGCCAAATATTTCAAATTAGAGTTTTAAAAATTTATCTCTGTCGGTTACTTCAAGTTAATAGATTCTATCTAGCTAGTAACCAGAATGAAACAATTTTAATTAATAGGTTTATGACCAAACCAAAATAGCCAATAGGATAGGATTTGGATTAAAACAAAACAATAATTAAGTGTAAGAACTAGAAGTGAGTATGGGTTGGGTAAACCCGAGACCCAACCTAAACCACCCCTACCGAGTTAGGTTGAGTTGGGTAAAATTTGACCATGATTTACGGGTTAATTCCACATCTGGGAGAACTGTCTTTTCTTCTTTGTTAGTTCCAGTTCTATATAGAACCAATTCCAGATAAAACCGAACCCGTGATATTTGTTTAAATATATAATAAAAATTATAATATTACTAAATTGCTCGTATATTTATGTATGAACATATACATTACTAAAATGCTCATATATTTATGTGTGAACATATACATTTGAACATCTTAAATATTATGATATTACTGAATTACTCATATACTAAGAACATATACATTTAAACATGGATTAAGTTGTGCATTATATTAAATATCTCTTAACTAGTTGTTGATGTAATTTTATTGGATTACAAAGTTATTAACTATTATATTTATATAATAAGAACCAAAAAATTCAAAAACTAGAATCGAAGAAACCAAATATATATATATATATATATATTTTCAATTTTTGAGTTGTTGATTCGATTTTCTAGTAAGACCGAACTAATTCTACCCAAACTCACTGTTAGTAAGAACTGCTTATAAAATTTACTCTTCCAATATCTATACCTAATGCTTATTATTTCCGGAGAGAAGCAATATGAGCAAGTATTAATGAATAGACCCTAAATTCATGCTCTGACATACATTCGTATATAGTACAGATTATAAAATCAAAATTTAGAAAATCGTCTTGACAATATTGGTACAGTTTTATGGCCATTATTGGAACATTGATGGGCGTTCCGCTTTAACCCATACCGAACTGGATCTTACTGTCACTTCACTTTGGCTTCACATAAGAATCCCGGAATATGCCGCCCCGTCCAAAACCTTTTGCATCCTTCAAATAAATCACTTCACGAACATTAGTAAAGAGGTATGCACATATGACAAGGAGAGTAATAAAAACTATAGGGAAAGTTACAAAAACCCCCCTGTGGTTTGGTCAAACCTACAGTTTCCCCCTATATTTTGAGAAACCTACACTTTGCCCCCTATATTTTTTATACTGCCCGATAACAACTTCTGAAACTGTATTTAAACTATATGGTAATAATGCTCTAGTAATTTCAAGATTTTTGATATTTTTTTCACAGCAAACCGACATTTAAAAAATACTGATATATAATTACAGTTGGGAAAGTACATTTACAGAAAGGAAAAACTGATAGTTTATTGAAATTACTGGAAGATAATTATCGTAGAGTTTAAATACAATTTCAGAAGTTGTTATCAGACAGTATAAAAAACATAGGGGCAAAGTGTAGGTTTCTCAAAATAGAGGATGCAAACTGTAGGTTTGACCAAACCACAGGGGGGTTTTTGTAACTTCCCCTAAAAACTAAATACGCTAAAGATACTCATGCAGCGTAACATCCTAAAAACTAAAACCTTAAATTTGATGAAAAATAAAAATAAGTAATTGTTTATTTTTTTCCTATGATTAAGGGTGATCAATATTTGGTTTAAATAAAAAAAATTTAAAAAAAAATAAAAATTCAGTTTGGTTAGTTTGGTATTCTGGTTTGGTTCAGTTGAAACTAAATAACGGAACTTTTAGTTTTTGTTCAATTTCGGTTTGAGATATTGGCTAATTCGATAATCAAATAAACTGAAATTTTTTTATTTGTCTTGCGCTTATACAAACCTCATGAGGCTATAAGTTTTTTGGTTTGTAAATGTTTGGGCCATTCAGAATTTAGCCCACAATTACTCCTGTCCTAAATTACTCCCCTAGCCTAATGTACTCTGAGCTCTCGTCTCTCGTCCTCTACTGCAAACTCCTCTCTCGTGCTCCCTTGACCTCGTTTGCTCTCGCTTCTCCAAACCATGCCCATATGCTTATGTCCCTCTACCGCGAACTCATTCCGCGCCAAACCCATCGATAGCGAGAAGGTAATTTATAGTAATTTTCTTCTCCAATTCCAGAAGCTTGATTTGTACAAGAACCTGCTGACAAGATTGGGGATAAAAGGGTAAAGTACAAAAAAAGTGACTATACTTTTGGCCATGGATATATTTGGTCACCATTCTTTTAAATGATGCAAAATGTATCACTAAAGACAATATTTGGTGTTAAATCAAGTATCAATGTTTTGAAATGTGGCCAAATAGGTTATTGATGTAATTGATGGTGGAAAGATTTCGTTACATGTTAGAACATTCCATCAAGAGAAGACTATGTGGCAATTAAAGGACAATTGCATGACAATCAATGATAAAATGGCATGACATGAAGCCAAAAGAGGAAAAAACATTTTTGGTCCTCTAATTTTATCAACTTTTCCACTTCAGTCCCATTTTCCATCACTGATGCCAACCTGGAGTAATCAACGAGTTAAGTCTCATTTTCAGGCAAGAATTCTTCTATTCCCTCGTCTGACACTCATCAATGCATTTTCCCAGCTCTGGGTTTAAGATTTCTTTGATTGGAGGTGGTCTATAACCGATTTGAGACGGTTAAAGTGTGGGTTCGATTAAGGGTGTGGGTTTGATTGAAGGTGACAACGGTGTCGTGGTTGGATGATTGAGGGTGGTGGCGATGTCAGGTTAGGCGATTAAGGCTGGTGGCGGCTCTGGGATAACCATTTTGAGAGGTTTATGTATTTAAATGAGACAAATAAAAGATCAAAAGCCAATATAAAGCATTTTGGTCAAATTGGGGACCAATGAAATAGTTTAAACGTCTCAGTTAACACATCATCAATTGTCAACTTGCCCCTCCACTAAGACATCATCAAAACTAACAGCCCAATTATGAAGTTGGACTCAATTTTAAACTTCAGTAATGCATTTGGCACCATTTAAAATAATGGTGACCGAATGTGTTCATAGCCAAAGCTATGGTCACTTTTTTTGTACTTTTCACGAGTAGGATAAAATTTAGGCATTGGCGTTAATTTGTCTTCTCTAATTTTCTTCTTTACCTATCAACGTCAGCGTCAGTAGAAATCTGGGCCTCAATTCATTGTTCCCGCCAATAGATCACTTCAACATCCTCGGTTTATCCTTTTCATCCTAAATGAAATGTGTATTTCTCTAATTCTCAGAGAAGCAGACGCGAAGAAATGGACCGCATAAGTCATTGTGAAAGCGAAAGAATGGGGAAGGAGTAACTTTTCAGTTATTTCAGTTTGAAGCCAAAACTGAACCGAAATATTTCGGTTCATTTTAAGTTCTATTTTAGTGAGAAATTCAGTCTATTCAATTTCTAGCAATCTAAAACCAAAAGCCTAATAAATTAACTAATTCAGTCCAGCTTAAACCGAATGACCACCTTAATGTAATAAGAATTTAATAAATTTACAATTTATTCAAATGTAACCAAGTACGTAGGTCTATAGTTTCTCATTTTCCGTAACTTAGCAGGCACATCGTGCCATGGCATGCCCACCCAGAAGTACACGGGCAGGATAAAATAAATTCACTTACAAACAAACGCAACCTTCCGTTCGCATAAATACACTAAGCTGCACAGCTTCCACAAGCGCTGTTTCCAGCATAAGCATGACTAGAACATGCAATGCCTCACACCAACAAAATGAGAAGGAACAATCCTATCGGCAAAGATGAGGACAGGAACACAAGGGACCAAATACACGAAGCTGGTAGGGCCTTAACGGACACTTGCACCTGGTCCTTGCTGGCACAGGTTGCTTCACTTCCATTGGGATTGTCCGCAAACCAAGTTGCGTAACATTCCTCAAATAGGATCAGCATTCAGCAAGAGAGTGTTCTTAGCATATGAGAGTTTGAGAGACCATCCTCGGTTGGCTTCCAGATGATATTTTCTAGTCTAGCACAAAAGTCCTTGTAGAACTGCAAGAGGGATGAAATGTCATATGTCACGGATCATTTCTGAGAACAAAATAAGGTCGCATTTATTTTCTAATAAGTGAAATTCAATCATGATCACAACCATACAACATCTACCAGATATAAAATAGCCCACGATAAACAACAGAATCAAATTGAAACAGGTATCGCCTGAATTTCTTTTTAACTAAGGGTCAACAGTTGAAACTCGACTGGTACCAACTCACAATTTAGTTTTTCTCAAAACTTCTTGACATCTAAGTACCGGCATACACTTTTTTTTTTTTCGTTGAACCCAATTTTATGAAAAAAAAAAATTAGAAAATATAGCAAAAAGATCCCCAATATTCTAGCATTACACAAAAAAAGGTCAACATATTCAGATCTCGGACTTCATGAATTCATCTTAAACCTTATTACAGATCTAAGAACTATGAACAGATTGCATTCCCAGCTTGACCAGGCACGCAGCTGGCTTTGCATTCATCCATCTCCTGGAAGATTGTTCTAATCCCAAATCCATAAAAGAACCAACAAAGGCTAGTGAAGGACGAGAAGGAAAGGGCAGATCGGTTAGACAAGAGATGAGGGTACTGAGAGAAAACAATTTGGTGGGAATGAACAGCCAGATGAGAAAGAGAAGGTAAATTTTGGTAACAGATGGAAGGTTAGGTTAGTGCAGCAAAAAGCACAAGACAAGAGGAGACTAGAAGCTATGGGGACAAAGGAAGAGACTTTACAAGGGTGCTGAATAACAGGAGAAAGAGAAGACAAATTGGTGGGAAGAAACAACAGCCAGATAAGAAAGAGAAGGTCGAAATTGGTTAAAGGCGGAAGTTATGTCCAAATAGAACAAGTTTACAGAAACTTCTAGATATAAAGAGTGGAAGGGAGCCTGCAGGCCAGTTTTAGCAACGAATTTGAAGATCTGAGCCGGTGGGTTTGCAGAGGAAAGTTCTAGAGACGGAGTTTGGGTTGACTTGCTTTTCAGAGATCCACTACATTAAGGAGAGATATGAGATGGAGTTTCTAGTGAAAGTATATTGCACTGCTGAGAAACTAAACATAATATCTACGTGGCTTCAATTAAATGAAGGGGAAAAGAACAATAATGAAGTAAGAATCAAAATGGATAACGACGTAAGAATCAAAACGGATCTTACTCCAGTATGTTTAAACCTGAGGGAGGGGCATAACCACCATACATATGAGGTACAAACTGATGCTGCTATCATTTGGAGAAATTAATATGCGCTCTTAGATATGATTAAGCAACTGAGTGTGCAAATTGGCATACACATTTTAATGCAATATTCTTCATTTTTTGTTAGAATAGGACCATCTTTGCCATGTTGAATATACACCAGACTCTTAGACTCAGTTACATGAAGATTTAAGTTTATTTACGTGTCTTATGTGAGAGAACTTAACTTCCTCATGTTTGTACTTGATGAGATTTCTAACATCCACCATCAAACTAAACTTGTGCTAAGCTACTTGTTCCATAAAGACTGACCATAAACATGTAATCTACAGTCATGTGCGTAGCATACACTAACCTTGTGATATTGAAGTGTATCACCAGAAGCCTTTCGAACATCCACCATGAAAAGGGAAGATGCAACTTCATAAATCTGTGAGCAACATGTAAAGTAAATCAGAAATAAGAGGTGTTTCAATACATGGAAAGAAATAATAAACAGTAAAGATCAAGAGAGGAAGTTACCTCCACAACAACAGCAATTTGTCCAGCTTTAGTTGCAGATCTTCCCTCTAGTCTTGTCTATAATTAGCAGAGCAACAAATTAGACGAAGAGAAAAGTTGTCAGGATACAATATTTATCTGATAATTTTAAGTGCTTTGAATAGAAAAGCTTCCTCTTTTCCTTTTCCTCTTTTTTTTTTTTCAGTTCTCTATGGATAATGTTTGGTTCGTGTAAATTAAAGTGTAAGGAACCTAGACATTTAGAAACAATAGATCTAAACTAAATTATCCACAAGCAAGATGTTTTAGATGCCATAGGACACACAAACTCACAACTAAAACTAAATTATTTGACACAGGTAAAAAGAATACATTCTTCCTATCAAATGGTTTTGAAGCGATTACAAACAGGAAATAGAAGCAACTCCCTTGTTGAAGAGTCTCAAGGTGGCAAAACAAAGAAATGATTGCCTGCTTCAATTTGGAATACATCTTAATGGTAAATTGGTAATGTTGGTAAGTACATTATGTCCAGTAAAGATTGCAGCAAGGTATTTACATGCTTTCACCCAAATCCATAAAGGGATTTGGAAAACTGTCACATTGACTGAATTAATGTGCTTCTTTGGAAAGGAACAACAATGTTGAAACCATGAGCAGACTTTGTTGATCAAGGTCGTTAAAAAAAGGTCTTGGAGTCACCTCCACATCTAAGGAAATGGATAAGGCAAACAACAGGGAAGAAACTTGTGGATTATATGTGTGACTCGTACCTTGTAATTGCGAGTATGAACCTTAAAACCCATCAATACAGCAACAGCTTCAATATTTGAGATTATAACATCAGCAGATTTTCGAGATACAAAACGAGTTTGCCGTTTCACATAATCCTGCCAATGAAAAGGCATATAAAGGAACATGAAGGAAGAGAGGAACGGGGAGCAAGTGACAAAAATCCTTGTCTAACTCTTGAACAAGCATAATCAATATCGGCCACAAATATTGTTAACCAACCAAGGTCACACCAGAACAAATCGTCCCACATTATTATATGAAAAAGGTTTTCAAGGAGATGCAAACCAAAAAATCATGGCAGCTAGTGAATCAAAATTGTATTCAAAGTATATGGAGATAAAATTGCATGTTCAGTTTCAAGATTTACTTGAAAGATGGGAAAACACGGCATTGAAAAAGTAACTTCAAAAATAAAAGAATATATTTTTCTGCTGGGATGAAGTGCATTTACTTCCTAAGTTCTAGTCAAAATTACAATTCCCCTGTACGTTTAGAGCATACACTTTCTCCACCTTTTATAACACTTTTAGTTAAATTATAGTCAATAGTAACAAACTATTTTTACCTTAAACAGAGAGTCAATAGTAACAAACTATTTTTACCTTAAACAGAGAAAAATAAAAAAGAACAAGTCAAAATTATCCGTCCTTCAAAATTATCCTTCCTCTACACAGATCAGTTTAGCAGGGTCACTTGAATTTAAACTGTCCAGTTACTGGACCTTGCTTGAGGTACAAAAATTTTTATAAAAAAGCCATCTGCTAAGTTTCAGTGTTACTTTTTTCTTTTAAAGAGTAAAGTCAGTTTTGCCTGTTGTTGAGTAAACTATTCCTGCTTGTTTGCTTTCTGATGGCAATTGGTAATACAAGTTGCGTCTGCAATTTCTCCAAACAGTGTTGGAAAAACAAGAGGAAAATACAGATTTTGAAAACCACTTTGGAGAAGGTGTACTTTTGGCCAAACCTCAGCACTAGGTATAATTCACCCATTTTTTTTTCTCATCCTCTGGGATAAAATCACAAAGCCCAATGTGTTGTCCGGTGAACAGCCTCACATTAGCAGTATATTGATTTATCTCTAAAAATCAGAATATCATTGGAAATGAAGAACATGTTAACCGGATTAAGCAAACTTGCTGCATTGAGCCATGCTAAAGTGAAGAATGGTAGCCGAGAGATTTGAGATAATCAACATACCTGTTGCCTATCAAACAGGGCTGACAAATTCAACCCTTGTGATAATGTGATCATCTCAAATGCATTCATTACCAGAGGACGAACCGCATTATTCCCAGGATACTCAGCTACATATTTATCCTGCAAAATATAGATCTTTTCAAAGAGGATAAAGTATGAAAACACAAACTATATCAGGGAAGATTCCCGATTGTGAATAGGCCATAAACATTTCTAAGTTCTGATTAAATGGGAGCCATCAGTAACCAACTGCTATAAGATATTTTTTTTAACGTACAAAATGGGAGGCAAGGAACAGAGCAAGTGCCCAACCTCAATGTCCTCAAAAGCTGCTCGAACATCATCCAGATTCACCTTTTCCTCTTTAGGTTTGATGGGCATGTAATTTTTCTGAAACCATGGATCTTTTCTGACCCCTTCAATTTTAATTCTCTGCAATTGTTTCAAACAAGTTGTAACAATGAATCAGAGACAGGCAGAAAACCAAGTAAATCATGCATTTTCAATTTTACTGCACCAATCACGTAACAGCATGCATTGACCTGAACTAAAACTGCTAAAATATCATCAGCCTTTTGGTCTTGATTATAATTTTTTTTAAGTGATACTACCACTATTGCAAGTCATTGGATTTTTTCTTAAAACCACCTTTTTACCTTTTCTAAGGTCCTACGGAGAAGACATTCCTTAAAGTGTGTGTTTTTTCAAAGGGGTCATTGAAACTGAGACTGCAGGACTTTGCAATAATTCCACAACTCAATTCAAATCAACAAAGCTATGTCATGCTAGTTATGATCATCCATAAAATTTATGTACCTTCCTGACTTCACTACTTCAAAAACAAGTGCTGTAGATCTACCTATACTTCTCAGGTTTTAAAATTGTATTTCTAAAGGAAGAATTCTCAGACACTCCTCAGGTTTCTTCTAAGGTTGCTAATTGACTGACCTGAAAAGTTATGCCTTTCTCATGATGGTGGTAGAGCATCATTGATACGTAGCAAGTGATTAATTTCTTTCTACTAAATACCAAATTGTTTGACAAAGTCAATCTAGAAACCTTTCACTAACATGCATCTAATATGTAATCCAGCATAATAAAACAACAATAATGTACCCATTGTCTCAGGATTAGGATGGACTGTACCAAAGACACCTCCCCCTAAGAAACAAATGAGTACAGATAAATTTCAGTAACATTATCAGTAGAAAGAAAATACAGATATTACTACTTACAGTTTCAGGATTAGGATCAAGGATTTTACGTATCAATGTTTTCGCCCCAGAAGAAAACCAGTAGGGACACACGAATTCAGAAGCATTTATCTGTAATAGAACCATGGCGGTTAGAACCTTTAGATTATAACAGAGATGTCTGCAAGATAAAGAGTCAGGTCTTCTGAATGTATACCAAACTGGATAGATAATGACCAAGACAGGTTTCCCCTTTCAGGAATGCTCGTACAATGAAAAAGTTAGAAAAAATGAAAATAGAAAAGTACGAAGTCAGCATAATGACAGCTGAAAACATGGTATCATCACAAAGCAATGCAATAGCAGTGTCCCAGTAACACTGTCAATCAGCATTTAGAGTAGTAGATATTAGCAAAATGATGACTGGTATATAAGTAAATGATACATATATCCATCACTGATTAATTTTCAAGAATCCGCCTGGATTATAACCAACCTTTCTAAACAATGTTGGAAGATCTGTTTCATCAAATGGTAGATATCCAGCCATTATCACATAGAGAATGACACCACATGACCACAAATCAGCAGCAGCACCAACATAACCCCGGTTGCCAAGCACCTGATTGATTAGTCATTGTGTATGTTGAAAAAAGTAAACATAAAATGTCCAGAAAACTACATATCAGCACAATCATGATTAGATTTCATGAAGAAGGTTAAGTCAATAAGGATAAACATACAATGTAAGCGCTACACAATTAAGAATATAGAAATGACAAGATTGTTGGAGATCTAGTCATTTATTTGTAAATATCATTAGTTGTATCTTTCCTTTATTAGTTGACTGAGTCAGATTAGGCAGATATAAATTAGAGAGATTTTATAGGTTTGTTTTTTTATTTGTGGAATAGTTTCCTGTTTCTAATTGCTAGATTTATGGGCTCTCAAGTGAATATAATGTGCAATGGCTCAATGAGTTAAATCAATCAAGAATTATTCACAAAAATTCTTGTTTCACAGTATCAGAGCTACACCGTTTCTGGTGACTAGTCAAATTTTTCCTTTTTCTTTTTTCACAATCATAGAACACGCCTACAGGGGAATCGCTCACAGTGGCAGCCTCAGAAACGATGGCAGGATCTTCATCAACAACCTCACTTCACAGTCACTCCCCAAAAATCACTCAACACAGGTTGAGCGGACTGAATTTTCGAGAATGGTTTCAATCTGTCATCCTAGTGGTCAGGGTCAGAGGGAAAGCTGGATATTTAACAGGAGCAATAACAGTCCCACAGAACATAGCACCAAATTACAGCACTTGGGAAGCAGATAATTCCATTGTCATGGCTTGACTTATCAATTCTATGTAGCCAAGTATTGGAAGAACCTACCTGTTTTACAAGACAGCACAGGAGATTTGGAAAGGAATTCAAGAAATTTATTCCCTTGAAAACACATCTCAATGCTTTGAGATTAGGTCAAAAATTCGCAACACTGGACAAGGAACTTTTATAGTTACGATTACAACAATTCCTTGATGGAGTTGCGGCAACATGGAGACCTCTTTTATGAAATTGGGTGGGAGTGTACTGCTTATGCAGCAGAGTATAAGAAGATTCTCGAAAAGGATTGTACGGTTCACAACAGAATAGTATGCAAAGTCAACAGATCCCACTGAATGCAAAATAAGATTTATTATGGCTACACAAACTGTTGAGGGTAGTTCTAGATCTGGTCCAAATAAAATAAAGGAAAAGATAATAGAAATTACTAATTAGGTTAAGAATTTTAAAGTCAATCTAGTTGGAAAAAAAAAGATTTGATTTTTTGAGTGATGTAGTCGGTAAAGAAAGGGGGGGTATAAGGTCACTATATTATTCTATCTAATTAGAAAAGAAAATTTGAGACAATGGCAACAAAAAAACCAAAGAAAAGATTTTCCAATTTTTTTTCTTCCATATTTTGATTCAAATTTTTTAATGAGAGCTCGTATGAGAGTTGGGTTGACTGCCCTAACTATGGCAGAATATTTCGGAGACGCTAATTAGCAAGATGTACTTCTATTTATCGACAATATGTTCTGTTTTGTCCAAGTAGGATCCGAAGTATCTGCCCTACTGGGTAGAATGCCTTCCGCTGTGGGGCTCGAAAGGATTGTACACTTCAAATTCTTGCAAGGATTGAACTCAGACCTAGATCAACTGCGTGGAAAATGGCTCGTGATGAAGCCATTTCCAACTTCCTGAGAATCGTTTGCTGAAGTAAGGAGAGAGGAAAGAAGGAAATGTGTGATGATGAATCTCATCAATCTTGATACACCTCCACCCATGGAAACATGAAGCTCAGCACTTGTGGCAAGCAAAAAGGATGGTGCTCATGGTTCTCAGTTGAAAGAAAAGGACTGGAGCAATTACTGCAACAAGCCATATCACATTCATGAGACTTGCTGGGACTTACATGGGACGCCTCCTGACTGGACGCAAAGGGAGCAGGGCAGACAATTAAAAGCAGCCCAATTAGTGGAATCTGACTCCAAAAAAACCAATGGTGTGAATTTCTAAGTAGAGCAGATGGACATGCTACGCCAACTTCTCAATCAGGCAATATTCCAACAGGTTCTAAGAATCAAAACTCAAAGAACACTACTGTAGCTATGGCCCATTCAAGTAATACAAATCACACTCTCTTGTTTAAGTCACAATAGACAGATTGTTGGATTGTGGATACAGGGGCATCTGATCACATCACAGGATTAGTGGACTTATTTGAACAATATAATAAGAACAAGGATCAGATCAATGTATGGGTTGCTGATGGGAAGATATCACCTGTAGCAGGAAGGGGCACAGTTTGTTTGCCCAACAAGACATTGAAATTGGTTTTGCATGTGCATAAGTTGACTCAGAATCTTTTCTCACTCAATAAGTTAACAAAGGATATGAATTATGTTGTGACATTTTTCTCTACTCATTGTGAATTCCAGGACTGTTCTTCAGGAAGATGATTGGCATTGCTGAGAAGAAAGATGGTCCATTCTGCCTCAAAAGGTGCCAGGGATTGCAATAAAGTCAAAAAATAAAATGTTTTTGACTGTTGTTTCTGTATCTAAGATTATGGTATGGCATCAGCATTGAGGGCACCCTAGCTTCTCTCATATGAAAGTTTTGTGCCCAAGTCTTTTCATCAATTAAAAGGTTCTAGTTTCAGTGTGAACATTGTGCCCTTGCTGAAAAATCCAGAGCCAATTATCCAATTCAACCTTACTCACCCTCAAAACCTTTTCAGTTGATTCACAGTGATATTTGGGTACATCTCAGTGGTTTATCACCTTTATAGACGATCATACACAGGTTTGTTGGGTATACATGATGTAAGATAAATCTAAGTCACTTTATTGGCTCAAACAACTTCATAAACTTGTCCAAAATTTATTTCAGTCTAATATCAAGATCCCTTGAACAGACAATGGTGGGGAGAATTTTTCAAGAGAATTTAGCCAATATTTGGGGAAAATTGGGATACACCACCAAAGCACTTGTGTTGAGACACCTAAGGTCCTAAACAAAATGGGGTGGCTGAAAGAAAAAAAAATCATAATTTGTTGGAAGTTGCTCGGTCAATAATGTTCACTAGTTCTGGTCCTAATTCTTATAGGGGAGAAGCTATTCTTAGATCAGCCTACTTAATCAATCAGTTACTATCAAAGACTCAAGTTCAAAACTCCCCTAAGCATCCTTTGTGATCACTTTCCAAATATCAACCTGTTTAATTCTTTTTTCCCAAAAACATCTGGCTAAACAGTTTTTGTCCACAACAAGCAACCAAACCAAAGCAAACTTGATTGAAAGGCTTTAAATGTGTGTTTGTTGGATATTCTCCAACTCAAAAACTGTTCTTAAAAAAGTCTGTGTGTCTTGTGAAGTGACCTTTATTTGACAACCAGCCTTACTATCCAGGAATTCCTCAAGGGAAAGAATTCAGACAAAGGTCATTGGGACCCTACTGTATCTCTCCCAATATCTCAAGATGTCTCACCTTTTTTACCCATGAACCCTATTGTTACAGAATCAGAAAATGTCAATGTCCAACATCCCTTACAGAGGTCAGATCCTAGTCACATCCTAATTCCCAGTCCTATTCTAAGTCATCTTGTGGAAGCATCGGTAACTGAGAGACCACTATAGATCTACACTTGCAGGCCAAAAGCTCATCAGCAAGGTACATCATCGAACTGAGGACAGAATCCTAGTATGAGCAGTAACTTGATCTGCCTATTGGAGTTATAAAAGAGGTAAGAACCTGTACCAAACACCCAATTACCAATTTTATAACCTGCACAAATTTGTCTCAAGAATTTAAAGCATTTACAGCAAAAAGATTTGATGTTATGGAAATTCAAAAAACATCCTTGAGGCTTTAAAAGATCCAAATTGGAAAGAGGCCATGCAGGAGGAGATGACAGCTCTACAAGAAAATGGAACCTGGGAATTGGTTGACCTACCAGAAGAAAAAAAGGTGGTTGGCAGCAAATGGGTGTTCACTTAAATGAAAGGCAGATGGAGAGGTCGAAAGGTATAAAGCCCTGTTTGCGGCACAAGGATTCACATAGACATAAGGGATTGACTATGATGAAATATTTGCTCTTGTTGCGAAATTTAATTCCGTAAGGGCCCTTTTATCTCTTGCAGCTAATCTTGATTGGAAACTACACCAACTGGATATAAAAAATGCCTTTCTACATCGCAATCTTGAGGGAAAAGTATATATGAAGATTCCACTGGGATTTGAGTCAATGGGAGAAAGAGATGAAGTCTGCATACTAAAAAAATCACTATACAACTCAAATCAATCCCCTTGTGCATGGTTCACCAGATCCAGTTCAACCCTTACTCGGCTGGGATACCTTCAAGGGAAGGTAGATCACACTTTGTTTGTCAATTTTGGAAAATCTGGATAAAGAGTTGTTCTTTTTGTGTATGTGGATGATATAGTACTTACTGGTGATGATAAAGAAGAGGTTCACCAGCTAGAGAGTAAGTTGAAGGAGGAGTTTGAAGTTAAAGATCTGGATTCCCTAGAGTACTTCCTTGGTATGGTAGTTGCTAGAAGCAAAGAGGGTATTTTCATTTTTCAAAGAAAATACACACTTGACTTGCTAGAAGAACCAGGAAATTCGGGTGCAAACCAGTAGGAACACCACTACAGAAGGCCTGGAGAAGGAAGATCACAGTAAAAAGAAATTCCTGCAGATGTGGAGAGATACGTGCGTTCAGTTGGAAGGCTGATCTACTTGTCTCTTACACGGCCTGACATTGCATGTGCAGTAAGCGTGGTAAGTTAGGATAAGCATTTACCTACCCAAAGACATTTAGAGGCTGTAAATCACATCTGCGATATCTCAAGGGAACACCAGGAAAGAGTCTAATGTTTCTGAAAAGTGAAAATAAGAGCATTGAAGGTTGATGCAGACTAGGCGGGAAGTGAAAAATGCAAGTCAACCTCAGGGTATCATACCAAGTTATGGGGCAACTTGGTTACATGGAAGAGTGAAAAACAGACATTGTGGCAAGAAGCAGTGCTGAAGCAGAATTTCGGGCACTTGCACAGGGAATTTCTGAAGTGGTATGGCTGGAGAGACTAATGCAAGACTTACAAATCATTTTTTTGCTCTTGGACTAAGGTGTATAGTGCCATTAGCATAGTAAACAATCCAGTCCAGCATGATCGCATGAAGAATGTTAGAATGGGTCAAAGTTTCATCAAGAATGAAATTGAAGAAAGAATTATTGATCTCTGGCACATTTCCACAAATTAACAAGAAGCAGATAGCCTAACCAAGAGCCTATCAAAGTCAAGCCATGAACGTCTTCTTAGCAAGCTTGGAATGCAAATATCTATTCCTAAGCTTGAGGAGTCTTGCAGATCTAGTCATTTATTTGTAAGTATCTATAGTTATCTCTCTCTTTTATTAGTTGATTGAATCATATTAGGAAGATATAAATTAGAGAGATTTTATAGGTTTAACTTTTTTATTTGTGGAATAGTTTCTTGTTTCTAATTGCTAGATTTATGGGCTCTCAAGTGTATATAACGTATGATAGCTCAATGAGTTAAACCAACCAAGAATTATTAATAAAAATTCTTGTTTCAAAGATTCAATGAGAATCAACAAATTTCAGACGAAGAAATTACTGAATGCAAACTTTTGTTTATGGATTGCTAAAAGACGGTGAGGGAAACACAAGACTACACATGATACATCTTAAGAATGACTTAATGAAGGACCAAATATCTAGAAAATACAATCAATCAATTCTCACAGTACCTTATCCTCGTTCACCAAATTCCAATAAAAGTAACAGTCACACAGCTTGCATGTTTCTACTCAATGTCAAGTACAGGTAATAAATGTATTTTCATTGTCATCAAGCCCAACAAGAGGATAAACAATTAGCTACTTAGAGGAACAACTGAGTGAATGTTTCTTGGACTGTTCCTTTAGAAGCTATAACATGAAAACCATCATAGATACTTGATAAAAAAAAAAACACCCATCATAGATGAGTCCCAATAGAAATACTGACTTCAGCAGGGAGGAGTGTGAAGCGAACCAAGCAGAGCTACCTCCCAACATATGGCCCAACTAGGCCAATCGAACTCTCATGAACAGAAGAAAGAAAAAACGAATCCTCTGTATTTGATGAGTCTCAAGTTCAATTCCAAGACAAGGCAACAACTTAAAATAACAGAAGAAATAGATCTCCTAGTATTTTAACCTAGCGTCTTTCTCCAATTTACAGGACAGGAAGAGAAGGGAAAATTTTCACATACTGAATTCCCAAGTGTAAGGTGTTTTAGTAAACGGAAAAATTAGTTTGTGCAAAATGAACCAAAGCATGTGTCTCAGATCTGATGCAAATATGTCGAGAACACCATAACTCTACTGTATAACCACATGTTTATTAATAAAATCAACAGTGTACCTCTGGCGCAACATAATTTGGAGTCCCACAAGTGGTGTGCAGAAGTTCCACTCCCTGGTCACAAAGAAAATTATACAGTCCATGACCATAATAATAATCACACATACAAAGATTTTGAGACTTGTCACTGTCATGTTGCACATGTATGTTCCATAATATCAGTTTTTCTTGAACATGGCCGTAGTAATGATTGTCATTTCACCATATTGTGAAATATCTTCATGTGAGTAGAGTAAGATGTATGATAATAATATTATTCCCCATGAAAGAGTTGCATTGGAAAGGGGGTAATCAATGTCAATCTTGCCACCTTGTTTGCCCGGGTTTATCGTTTGACTATATGTTTAATTGACATTATGAGTTTTATGCCAACACTCCAACTAATTCATGTCACCAACCTCAACACAGTTGGGAGTAAGGCGTAATATGCTGCTAATGATGATGATCTCAACAAAGAGTTTCTTAATAGCAGTATAAATGAGGTCCAAAATACTTGCCTGCTGAGGCAATGCACTGAGTCCAAAGTCAGAAACCTTTAAATTGCCAAATGAATCAAGCAGGAGGTTTTCTGGCTAAAATGTTAAAATAAAAACTAAATTAGGTGTCCTGTACCATCAAACTATGAAATAGCTTACTTAAGTGCTGAAATTTAAGAGAAATGGTGCACCTTTAGGTCCCGGTGGTATACACCTTTGTTGTGGCAGTGAGCAACAGCGTCTATAAGCTGTTGAAAATATTTCCTGCACTCATTCTCAGAAAGTCTTCCTTGATGAACCTAGACAAAGTTGGTCAACACAGACAAATCTTAGCCATGGGCATAGGTTTGACAAAGGGAAGATTTAATGTTGATATGGTAGATATTTAAATATGGCTAAAGTGCACAATTACTTACATATAGTTACATCCAATTTCAGATGAGGCCAGTGATTTGTTGCTCTTAATTATATGACTGACTTCAATTATTTTAACCAGTTCATAACTCGATCCCATCTTCATGTCCAAACATAAAAAAGAATGCGATAAAAACACTACAGGTTATCTGACCTGGTCCTCTTTGTCACAACCCAAAACCTGAGTGCTCTGGCTTATAGGAACATACATTCGGCCTAACTAATGTAGGCTTCGAAAATTGAAACAATGAACACTGAGGCATCCATTGTGGGTACAAGAGCCAAATCAGATAAGTGGGACTGAATGGGAGTGCCACAACAGCTTTTTCTAAGTGTGAGAGAGAAACGAAGTTGATAGATTTAATTGTAAGATAATTGAACTTAGTTATGCATCTGAAAAGAAAATTACTGAGACTGACTTGAAATTTAGTGACCAATGATGCACTTAAGTCATAAATATTGATACATCCAGTATATTCAACAACAATTCACCAACTGATAACGCGCTTGTTTTCTTTAATAAATAATGGATGAAAATAAAAATTATGGAACTCTGATCTTAACCACGCAAGGTAGTTAGAGATGACATACAATCTTATCATATAGTTCTCCTCCACTGACAAACTCAAGGACAATATATATCCTTGTCCTGCTTGCCAACACCTGAAGTCCAGGAAACAGAGATAGTGTCATCATACAGATTATTAACACCACGGCATGTCAATTACATGGGGCATATACATAGCTACCAGTATACATTTCAAAGTATTTTGCAAGTTCACATACCTCATGCAACGTAACTATGTTAGGATGTCTCACAATCTTCATTATAGATATCTCTCTTTCTATCTGCAAACCAACAACAAAAGAAAAAAAGCGAAAAAAGGTAGTGGTCAGTATGTCAGCAGCAGAATAAGAAGCATAAATATGGTTCTACTATATGAATTGAATTCAGCATCTATATAAGTGTATAACCCGATCCTGGAAAGTTCAATAATTTTTCCTCAACGACTTATAACAAGAAAATAGCAACTGCTAGAACCCGAAGACACTAAAATTAGCTGATTAAAGTCCCAAGAAGATTCATATGGACCGAATCAGCACTTAGTATTCGTGTATCACTTTGCTTTCATGGAACAAGTGTTAAAGAATAAGAGCAATCAGCAAGTGAATTGAAGCAAGAAAATTGACATGAAACGGTGCGCAAAGAAATTCCACCTGCTTAACCATTTTGTGCTGTAGAATGGTGGCTTTGTCCAAGATTTTAATGGCAACGCTCTCTCCCGTGTCCGAGTTCCGCCCGAACTTAACCTTGGCGAAGGCCCCCTCACCAATTGTTCTTCCAAGCTCATACTTCCCCAGTCTCCTCGTTCCTCTCTGCATCACGCCTCCAAGCTCATTTCACTCTGATTCTCCAAAGTTTGAAAGTGGATCATGAAAACAGCTAATTATTCGGGAATCGTATCGGGAAAACGAAAATCAGAGAATTATTCATCCGAGATTCTTACCGTCGAGCAATCGCCAACCGGATTTTTGACGGGGGAGAATTCGCCGGAGCTGTTTCGGATAGAATAGGCCCCGATCCGAATAGGCTGCGTCGAACAAGTGAACGATGAATGGAGAGACGAATCGAGCTGGGAAAACAAAGATAGGTGCTGGAAGTATTTTCGGTCACGTCAGGTGATATCATTCTTCTTCTCGTACGATCTTGTTAAAAGCAGACCTTCGCGCTCCTTAGTCCTTAATCCTTATATTCTTAATTCTAATCGAAGCGCGAGGAGAAAAAGAACTCGCCATTGGTCCATTTTTCGCCGCTAACTTTGGGAAAAATATAGTCACACTCCTGATGTTTGGTCGATACTATAAATTGTCCCCTCCTGTTTGGTAACTCTATACTTTGTCCCACTTTACTGCCGTCTGCTCTGCCGTTTCTGTGGTGGGCCCCATATTATTTTAGGATACCTAACCCCAATTTTCCCTTCTCCACTGGGTCATTCTTCCAATTAACCAATAAAATAAGAGTTATGAGGAGATTAGATTCCTTGGGCTTTAATGGTTGGCATTTGTTGGAAGAAGGGGGGAACCAACATATTTGGCTTTTTCATCGTCTTCTTCTGTTTTAGAATCTGGGTAGCTTAGCCAGATATTTAGCTCCCCCCTTTTTTTTGGTCAAGGAAAAAAAATTAAAATAAGTTAAAATAGAAAAAAATTTTAGGGTGAATTACATTTTGTCCCCTGAGGTTTGGTCCACATTACACTTTGTTCGCCTCCATTTGGAAATTATACAGTTTACCTCCTCTAAAACAACTTCCGTCTAACCAGATGTTAAGATGGTGGGACCCACATATGGAAAGTCCAAAATAACCTTTAGCGGGATGCTCTTCCTTCCCTCATAAAACAATTTCCGCACTCAATAGAAAAGCTGAGAGAATCTTAATTATCCACTCTAGAAGCAAAGTCTATTAAATGGTGAGCGATATGAAATACTCCTACCGAAAACAAATTCAGCATAAAAAAATAAAATAAAATCTGCTCAACATGAACCAAGATGAAAACTAGTAAAATGTTCTAGGGGAACTCATAAAGGTTTAGAAGCCAATGCCCTTCTTTGCTTTTAGATTTAAGCACCTTTTGCCTTAGCTTTATCTCAAGCTTTTCTATTCAGATTTGCCTTCTTCATTATTGCTTCGATGAGACTGCCTGACAGTGTGCTCACCATCAGAAATATCAGAATCATCTCGAATCATTCATTTCCAGCTTCTCTGCAAGTTGCTCTTCCTTCCTACGATGCCTCTCCTCTCGATGCCTTTGCCTTTCCTCTTTTCTCGATCTTTTTTCTTCCTTATTTCCCCTCTTAGCCTTTTTCCTATCATCTAGTCCACTGTTATAATTATCATTTGTAGACACTTCTTTCCTCACAAATCTCTTATGCATATATTTCTAGTCTTCGAAAGTGAACACAGAGACTTTAAATATGTTCCTTTTTATTAGAAAGGAGCCCAAGATGACAAACGGTTTTGCCTTACTTTGCAAGACCGACAAGCGAAGCGGTGGCGTTGGAGAATCTGGGCTCTCACGGCATTTGCCATCTCCGTTAGCAACGACAGGCTTAGGGCTGCATATATAGTTCAAAGAATCCAGCATCTGCAAATTGTACCCAGTCTTAGTGGATGAAAAACGAGGAGATCAAGAGGCAAGCAAGTCTGAGATGCAGTCCCAAGCTTGTAAGATGGTGGATCCGGCTTTAAAAGGCCGAAATCCAGGCTGCGGATGTGTTCGAACCACCATCAAAATGGTGAGAGCTGCCCAAATTCCAATACGTACCCACCTATCCTTGTGTATTGGTCCGACAGACACTATCTCAGCGAGGGAAAGAAAGGAACAGTTAGATGGGATGACATCATACAAGGGCAATTTCGGATTTACATTCCCAAACTTGGGTAGGGCCCATCATGCTAACGGCGAGGCAGATGGAAGTTAAGTTAGAGGGGGTAAACTATATAATTCTTAAACATGTGGCGCAAAGGGACAAAATGTAATTCACCCAATTTTTTTAGTCAAGAGAAATGGGAAGCAATTAATCTATTAGTTTTAGGTAATCTGAAGAGTGTTATCCAAATTGTTGTATAGCTGGGAAAAAGACTAGGCTATTGAATCAAAGCCTCTGTTAAGTCCTCCTTTAGTTGTTTGTGATGGATCAAATTGAGTGATAAAGATGAAACAGAGAATGGAACACAAGGGAATGAACATGAATTGCATCTACTGTGTAAACTTTATTGATTAACTGGAACTTAAATAAGAAAAGTTTACAACTGATTTGCTTAAAACAAGGAAATGCATTCCTATTAAAACTCTTCTACTTAACAGAAAGAAACGTTAACAGAAAGAAACGTCTAAGCAAGATTCACTAAATCTGCAGCTAAACTGTCTGATCTTCTTCTTCCTTTCGAATCACTCCTCCAACAGTTTGCTTCTACTGGAATCACTAGTGTTCTGCCAAGAAAATCAGGGAATTGAGTAAAAAAAAATTTGTTTCAGAGATAAAAGAAAAAAAATAAATAAACAAATAAAAAGAGTCCCATGAATAAGAGATGATATTAAGAATTCATAATTTGAGTGGCACCAACATCAAGTTGATCTTGGTGGGTTTGATGGCCATTGTCAAGAATTTGGTCAGCCCGACAGTGGAGAACGCCCCAGATGCACTTATCAGAGATGTGACTGAGTAGAAGATAAAAAGAAGCCAGAAAAGCTGTGGAGGACTCTTGTTAATTTGCAAATTCGAGAGAAACCAATTAGAATAACAGTTTACAAAAGTGAAAATATGAAGAAGAAGAAGAAGAAGAAGAAGCAGAAAGACAGAGATGACCTTGTTGAAATGGGCTAATGATGGAGGAGTATCCATAGTAGCTGCCATTTGAAGGATGAAACCAGCAGAGAAGATGAGAGAGATGAGTGATGATAGGTGTTGTGGATTCCTTGGGGGGTTAATTGGAAGGATGAACCCGATAGATAGGAGGGTAAAATGAGGTTAAAAATCCTACAAAATGTGGAGCCCAATATGGGAACGGCAAAGCAAATGACAGAGTAGAGAGGGACAAAGTGTAGTATCAACCAAATATCAGGGGAGGTAACTGTAATTTCCCCATTTAACTTTGTAAGGTTGGACTTGGACAGCCAAGCCCTTGAGAGAAATGGAGGAGTGCAAGCATGTTAAGGTATAAACGTTTTCTCAAATTTTAACTTTTAAGCCATCTATCAATCTTATTTACCAATTTAGGGTGTAAGACAACATTGGTCGCGAATTAAAATTTATAAATAACATTTTAGGGTATTTATGAATTTTAATTTCCGTATCAAATACTCCTAATTCATAAATACCCTATGTGGAAAAAAATGTTTTATAAAATTCTTAAATGAATAGCTATTAATTAATAGCAATTTAAATTTACTACTTCTACTTTAATGTCTTTTTCGTTTTAACAATTAACTGATTAATTGAAACATATAATTAGCAAATACTAATGCATAGTTTTTATTCCTCGGGCTAATATTAAAAGTTAATCACCCATGTTATCCTCTACTTCAACATACAAAAATAATATACGAAAAACATTTCCCGCAACAAAAGCCAAAGACTTCCGCTAATTAACTTTTATTTAAGTTCATCTGTCCATCAAATTTTTTAACTTGTGCCTATTAGATCATCTAGAGACTCAGTTGAAAAAAATATATATTGTTACCTTTTATATTTGTTGATCTCAGTCAAATATTACCTTTTCATGTTCAAATTGTTTGATCCATAAATAACATAAGTGGAGGGTTGATCAATCTATTGGTCATAAGTGATAAATCTCGTATTGATATTCTCTTTAGTTTTATTTGGGAATAGCTTTTATAATTAGTATTAAAATTTTAAATAATTTATGGATAATAAAGATAAAACTAGTGAAACTAAAAGTTAAAAAACTACTATTAGATAATTTTTTAAAAACTTTTACGATAATTGGCAACGTTAATACCAAAGGGAGTAATTATTGACGTATCATATCAAACTTTTTATGCTTGAAATTGGAAGTTAATATTGTCTCACACAATCATACGTGAGACACTCATGAAGTACATTAACGTTTCATGTTCAAAACCCATAAGCTAACACGTTGTAGGCACGCGCAAGATAACGTTGACATGACCAAATGTAAGGTCATACCTCAACTTCATTTTTCAAACAAGTTCTCAATATATAACAAGAATCTTATATGATGAGACGGCTAGATCAGATGAACCGACAAATAATAAGCATAGTAGCAAAGGGAAAGTTACAAAGTTACAATTATCTCCTAAAATTTATCCTAACATATAGTTTGTTGCTCTTATTTTTAAAAACTTACACTTTGTTCTGGTTTTTTTATATTGTCTGATAACAACTTTTGAAACTATAATTTAAAATGTACAATAATTATCTTTCAGTAATTTCTGTCTCTTCAATATTTTTTTATAGTTAATAAAAATTTTAAATTATTAGTTTTTTCTTTCTGTAAATTTATTTTTCTTTCAATAAATGCATATAAGTATTTTTTTTCAAAGATCGGTTAGTTATGAAAAAAAATATTAAAAATATTGAAATTATTTGAACATGATTATCAGATAGTTAAATTTAGGATTTCAAAAATTGTCATCAAACACAATATATAAAGGAAATAGGAGATAAAATGTAGATTTTTAAAAATAGAAGGAATAAAGTGTAGGTTAGATCAAATCACATGGAACTTTTGTAATTTAGCCAGTAGTAGTGTATTGTGGTTTGGTTTTGGCCGCCTCTGACCTGCATCCAAAAGAAAAAAAAATAAAAAATAAAAAGAAAAGAAAGTACAATATGTTTGCCAGAGACAAATAGGAAAATTATTTGCTATTTATGATGGCCTACTCGGCCCAATATTATCACTCAAGCCTTTAAATGGCCCAAAGTTAAGTTCAATGCCAATGGCACATACAGGCCAAAACATAAAGGCCTCATTTAATATTAGTATCAGCAATTAGTGTTAGAATTTTGAAAATAATATTTAATAATAGTTTAGAGTTTTAAAAATAATGTTTAATAATAATTTTTAGCTTTTAATTTTAACAATTTCATCTTAACTGTTAAATAAATTATTCAAAACTCTAACTCTAATTATAAAATTTATTCCCAAACAGACTCAAAATTTGCCTTGAGTTGTTGCTGATGGGCCATGATAGAGGCAAGCCCACAACAAAGCCATGTGTCCTTTCAGGTTTGCACTTTGCCATGTAAAATTTTTTATAATTAGAGATAAAAAAATGAACAAATCGCTCGAATTTGACTCAAGTTAAAACTCATCCGCTGCTCATTTCAAATTCTTATCAAGTCAAATTTGAACAAAATTTAAAAATCGATACACAATTTAAACAAAGCTCGATCTACTTATAACTCGTCTCAGTTTAGCTTGATTTGGTTTTTCTCCTTAATTTAAGCGAAAAACTCAAGCTTGACTCAAACTTCATCCGTTAAAAACTCATTCATGGCTTATTCATATTATTTTCAATCTAAACGTGAACAAACTATTAAGCTCGATAGTTATTTTAAGCCAAGTATAATTATCATACTACTTAACTTGGCTCACCTCATTTTCAACCATATTTATAATCCTATGAGCACTTTTGTAATGATGCATCGGTTTTAAAGTTTGGTCTCACGTAGCCTAGACTCACAACATGCGTCTTTTTTATTTAATCAATTCTTATTTGTTTTTTATGAGTTCTATTTTTTTTATAAATATTGTTTTTTATGAGGTCTATTCTGTTATGAATGTTGTTTATTCCTTTATCATATTTGTTCTTTTGTAAATGTTGTTTGTTCTTTTATCACTTTTTATTCATTTTTTATCAGTTTTGTTATTTCATCAATGCCTATTTGTTCTTTTAATGTTTGTTATTTTATTAATCACTGTTTGTTTTAGAACAACTAGTTATTCTTTTATTAATATTTACTTGTTTTTGGGCTCAACTCATGTTCTTTTATAAGTTTCGACCTATTCTTTTAGATAAAGTAATTGTTTATTTTTTTATCTATATTTATTTTTGTTCTTCTACATTTTGTTTGTGAATGAATAAATAAACAAACATATATGAATAAATCAACATGCTCTTTTTATTTTTGTCAAATGTTCATCCTAACTCAGTTTCAAGTTCTTTTTGCTATTATTATTTTTTTCCCTTTTCAAATCAATCTAAGGTCGATTCAGTTCTAAGCTAAAAATCTAAAGAGCCCGAATTTAAAACATGAGCTACAAGAAAAAAACAATGAATATGTTCCTAACAAGTCAAACAGAAAAAATATCATGTCCCGGAGTTACTTGACAATCTTATTGATTAGTTAACATGAAGTTAGATAAAATAAAAATAAAACGGCAGGGTGAAAGGAAAAAAAAAATAACAAAAAATAAAAGAAAGATAGAAAGAAAAAAAAAACCTGGATCAAAGAAATGACCCTCGGGGAATTGATCATATTGGTTAGTTAATATGAAGTTAGAGAAAAGAAAAATAAAAAGGTAGAATAAAAATTTAAAATTAAATAAAAAATAAAAAAAGGAAAAACTAGTTAAGAGTATAGGTGAAGTGGGGGATCACATTTTGAACCCAAACTCTTTGCATAACTTTTCCATGCACATCCTAGCTACCTGAACTGCTCACCGTATCTGTGCATATTTGTGATATTATATAGTGGATAGAGTAATTGTCTTTATAAAAGTGTTATTATATCATGCGTCAAAGTCTTTTTCGTCCCACTCCTTCATTTTCCTAACAATCTAAAGACAATTACTCCACAGAAATAGAAGTAAATACTGAAGCCAAGGTTTTTTTAATTTGAAGCATGAATTTTGTGCACAAGAGTTACATAGTTTTGGAATTTAAAAAATAACGTTCCCTATAACAGTTTTATTATGATTTTAGATATTTTATGTTAATTGATTAGTGATAAAATTGCATGTTTGATTCTATATTCCCCATATTTTTTTGAGCGGCAAGAAAAAAAAATTATTATTAGGTGAAAGTAAAAAGAAAAAAAAAAGAGTATACTCCTCCATAGTCCACTTATATGCATGAACCTTGCCATGTTGCTCTGCATGCTTGATTTGATTTCATGTTTTAATATCAGTAATTCATTGTTAACATGAATTTGTGATCTTGCGTGGTTTGTTCCTTTGATGCCCAACACGTCATAATCAACTACTAATTGCTTTGTGATTAGCAATTTATTTGTTGTGTTGTGAGCATGAGAAATGAGATAATTAGAAAGCATTTATTTTTTTCTCCACCCTTTATTATTTTTCCAACAAATCTTGTCTTTTTCTAAAGCACCATCTTTGCCATGGAGCGGAAATCCAAGCGCATTAGCTCAGCCTAAATCATGTCCCTATTAATATTGTATTTTACTCTTTTGGTCCTTAAACTTTTCTAGATGATAATTGACCTTCCATATTCATTGTATTCACGTCCCCAAAATACTGGTCTTGATTTTATTGCTCCCCAAACTTTACTTTATTAGAGTTGGATCCCCAAACAACAGATTGCCGCTGTAATATTCAGCCATTCACCTAGTCTTTCATCTAGGACATAGGGTTATTCGTTTCAGGTTAAACAAATCAATGGGTTCTTCTTATTTGTGCAGTAAAAAGTGGCTCAAACTAATGAAATAAAATTGGGACCGGTGTTTCTCTTATTTACAAGCTACTGCCATCATTTAAATGCTTCTTCTATCTTACTTTTAGATAAAAGAAAACTTGTGATTCGCCTCCCACCTCTTCCCCGTGACCAATCTTTCCAGTGATTCACAACACTTGCGAGCGCCGACATTAGATTCGGTTACCCATTTATCTATTCATCTATCCTAACTTGCTATTGCCCCACTTTTGGTGAGAACCAATGGAGGAGATGAGGAACAGGACAAGGTTGGGTTCACTGCGACAATAACGGAGCATGGATCCGGTGATTACATAAGAGATCAGAGTGCGTGGGACGGTGGACACAACTTGGGGTGGGCCATTGGGCATCGGGTTAGGCTAATATTGGTGGCTAATGGGAAAGGATGGTGGGTGTGATAGGAGATGTAATAAATGCCAGCTTAGGGGTTAATAAGAAAAATGTTACACACGGGTTAAACTTACCTACCCATGATTTGCGTGTGACCTGGGATTAATGGGGTCAAATTAAATAGATTAATGGGAAATGAACTCCCTCATAGTTGTTGCTAATGGAAGCCTAAAGGCATTAGCTCAACCTAAATTATAGGAAACAAATATTTCAAGTGATACAAAATAAAGAAGGAACCCACCCATTCCCTAGGACTAATTTCTTTAGCATTTACTTCATAATATATAGGAAAAAATCACTCATTCCTAAAGACTAATTTCTTTAGCATTTACTTCATAATACGTTTGTAGCATTAATTTCATATTTCATCTTAGTGTATTAAAACACCATTAACTTTTGTTTTCTTCTTAATAGGTCATTAATATTGTTGTCCTTTAATCAATTTTTTAAAATAAATTTCATCTCTTGTAGCAATTTAGTAGCTTTAATTTCTATTACAGTGTTCTTATTACAATTTTATTTGCTTTAATGGTATTAATATTGTTCATCCAACTTTCTCATCTCTCCTAGCAATTTAGTAACATTAATTTCTATTAGAGTATTCTTATTATAATTTTATTTACTTTAATGGTTTTAATATTGTCCATCCAACTTCCTTTAAAATATTATTTTTTATACATTTTCGCGATTGAATTTAAATTCCTGTCTTCTCAATATATTAAAACACCATTAGTTTTTGTTTCCTTCTTAATGGGTCATTAATATTATTGTCCCTAATCAGTTGTTTTAAACAAATTTCATTTCTCTTATCAATTTAGTAGCTTTAATTTCTATTAAAGTGTTCTCATTACAATTTTATTTGCTTTAATAGTATTAATACTGTCCATCCAACTTTCCTATTTCTCTTAGCAATTTAGTAGTTTTAATTTCTATTAAAATGTTCTCATTACAAATTATTTTCTTTAATAGTATTAATACTATCCATCCAACTTCCCCAAAAATATATTTGTAGCATTAATTTAAGAATTCATTTGTAACAATTAATACATAAAGTGTCTATATAACCCCCACTCCAAAATTCATTCATTCACTCATTCCTTCATTCCCTCCCATATATATATATAGGCTCTAACATTTACTTTCAACACATACTCAATATTATCAATATTTCTTTTCATTTCTTTCTATCATCTCTTTTTACCTATTTTTGTTTCTTCACTAATTTATATTTTCAGATTTTCACCAATGCCAAAGATAAGATAGTCACCTAAAAAGACTAATAGATTTTCTTATTTTTTTTTAATTTCTTTGTCTTTGAATTCCTATAATTGACGAATATGTTCTTTCATTAATCTTTTCTTATTTTTATAGTCATATGACAAAACATATTGCATTAGAAAAATTGTCTCTAGAAAAGACTGACTGCACTATTCAAGTAAGGGTGTATCATTTATGAGATATTTTTAATTCTAAAAAAGTTACCAATTTATTAGTACCGATTTTGTTCTTGTGGATGAGAATGTATTCTTCTTTTTCTCTATTTTGTTGAATTTTGCAATTTATTTTTTCCTTCCTACCATAGATATACATTCATGATCTATTATTGGCTATTATGGTTTTTGTTTATATATAAAGGGCGTGACAATTCATGGGTCTATCAAAAAAAATTTGACATATAAATTTAAATAGACGCATTGTGAAGTATGTATATCTTCAAGAATTTCACTGTTCTTCAAAGAAAAAGACTTATCGGATTGTAGATACATACCCATTTATGATCCACATTACTCATACTACATAAATCTATTATGTGAACCACGAGCCTCGTGATTTTCCCATGTACAAATTTGAGTTCGTTGCTTTCGATCAACTTAGCACACACGTTGACCAAGAAGAATGCCTTATAGGTTTCTCTAAAAGTTTTTCAAAATTTAATCGGATGTATCATGTATTATCTATACATCATAATTACCATTTGTTTTTCCTTGTCAAATGTTGTGGGAGTTGTTGTAGAAGTTGGTTCAATTGAGCAAAAATTTGTTAAAGGTGATTTAGTTGACACCTTAACAATTAAATTACAGGATTTGAGGTATTTTTTACATAATGGTATTCAATGTCTTCCCTTCGACCACTTGTGTATATTTTTCTACTAATTCCCATATTTTCCAAACAACGGGAATAAAATTCTACTTACACTATGGTTAGAGTTCTCCCAAAATTTTTTGGCAAAGAAAGGAGAAAACGAATCAACTTGTGTTGTAGGAGTTTTCACTTCTTTGGTCATGAAGACTTTTCAACGTTTTTAACATATTGTATCTTCTCTCATCCACATTTAGCTTTATTTCTCCTTTTACTATAATATAAACTTATTAACTATATTATTTTCTCGTATAGGTCAACTACGGTTAGGAACTTCAAGATCAAGCAAAATTTACCTAAATCTTCAAATTTCTGAGGTTGACACTATAAGGGGTGATTTTATGTAGGTTTCTGATACCAATTTGTTAGTTTACAGTACATGTCTTACATTAATTGATAACTTACCACCCACGATTTTATATCATATATTCGAATGTAGTGCCAAAAATCAGGAGTTCCAAATACGAAGTTTGTTTATTGATGGGAAGAATAATAGCAATGAAAAAAAAAAAGAAATAGAAAGCAAAACAATTTGCGAAATTTTTGTGCTAGGTGATTATGCACATGACAAGGTAAATTTCTATATCCTATAAAACTATTTTGCATTTAGCCTATTTTGTCTATTCCTTTTTAAATAAATAAGTCTTTTTCCAACCTACTTTAGGAAGATGTCTACCGCTTGATTGGAACCATTTCTAAAATAATCATAAGATCAAGCTGGTACTACTTATCATGCCGATTATCACGACATCGAAGAAAACTAATTCTTTTACAAAGTAGAATTATTTTGTGAGGAATGCAACACATTTGTTGATTATCCAAAGCTGAGGTATAAAATTATATTGTTATTCATTGTCTTCTTTTCAAACTCAATTATGTACTAACATTTTGTTCTTAAAGATATTGGGTTAAAGTAGAAGTTGAAGATTCAACAGGTCATATTGGTTTCATCTTATTTGATGATGAAGCAGCCACCCTTGTTGGGGTAAACGCAGAAACATTAGTTCATATAGAGGAAAATGTAATTGACTAAATTTTTAGTACTTTACCCCAAAAATAAGTCACTACTAAGTTAAATAATTTTTAAAAGTTTCTTCAAAACTTGATTATTAAATGTGTTTGAATAGTCAAAAAAAAAAAAAAAGACAGAAAGTGACCTGCCAATCAGCAATTAACAACTTGATTTCCCTCAAATGCCTGTTCCAATTTCAAATGAAATCATTCGAGTAGCGATTCGGGAATCCTACTCTCAATGCCATGAAAGTATCTCTACTGTCTGACATAGAAACTATAGCTGAGGTATGTTTGTATACAATTTGGTCAAAATAATTGAATATCTTTCATACATACATACATATATAAACCTATATATACATGTATATGTATATGTATATATATTCTACTAATGTTTCATGTATGTATTGTAGGCTAACAAAGACCTCACTGCCAATGTTCCTATAAAAATTTCAAATTCCACAACAAAGTGTGAAGATGCTCTTTCTAGAAAACAATCATGTAATACAAACAATGAAATGTAAGAAGGGAGCTCCAAGAAAAAGGAAGACCATAGGAACCGAGTGACAAAATTGCAGCTTGAGCCAACAAAATTTTCATGTTTCCTCCTGCTTTTCTTGCTTTCCTCACTCATTTTTAGCTAGGCTTGCATTATAATATGCTAAAAAAATTACAACTTTACAAGAAACTTGTTCATATTCAAAACCTTTTCCCCTAACACAATTTGAGTATGCAAAATACAACAAACAAAAGCAATTTCATTACTTTTTTGTTGAACGACAGCAAACTATACAAGGAATCCAAGAAAGTTTTCATGTTTCTTCTTGGTTTTCGTGCTTTTCTCACTCCTTTTCATCTACGCTTACATTATGATATGATAAAAAAAAAGATTTGCAACTGTACAAAAAAACTTATTCATATCTAAAACCTTTTCCCACTACACAATTTGAGTACACAAGTAATTATTCATATGCAGCATGAAAAGCATGAAAGGGAAAAAAAAAACAATATATGAAGAATCTAAAAATTACTTTATAACTAGACAGTTTAAAACACAGGAATAACTATTATATTTTGATGGACTTTATCTGCTTCTTGTTGTTAATTTAGCTTTATTACTTATAAATCCCACAGTGCCCCCCTAAGTTACCAATGTATGTGTTGTATGCATCAAGTTAGAAGAAGCAAAACTACATATCCAAAATCAGACAAGCAACTTATCAAGAAAACAAAAATAATTATTTTATAGATAACATACACAAATTAGATAATTTACTACCTTCAAAGTCCATTAGGAGAAAGGTACCTTCCAAACTTTCTTGACTTACTTTAAATTATATTAAAATTTTGTAGTCACCTTAACAAAATTTCAAAAAATATAAAGGACTAAGATAGAATTTTTTAAAACATAATAAACAAAAAAAAAAGGAAAATAATTTAGAATATTTGGGTAAATCATTATCCTCAATTTAAAATATAGTGGTACCACTTTCGACAACTTAGTTTTAAAAACCAATTTCCTCATGTAGTGAAAATTTGAAACCACTATTCCGCAAGTACACGGTAGACGTGTAGATGGGGTGAGTGGGTATCGTTACCACGAAGATTGATTAAATTGATTGCCAAGTACCACTACTCAAAGTAAACTTTAGCTAAACAATCAAAGTTGGGTGAAAATGTAGGCAACTTAAACAAGTGACTAACCTTAGCTAAATGGAATACTATTAACCTAGAATGCAAGTATGCAATGTAAAAATTATCGTTTCTGTCAAATCATGAAAGAACACTTCCTATGGGTTCACTACTTGTCTTGATTTGTTGGTGAACTTAGGTGAGTGGGTTAATTTCCAATGTATGTTGATAAAGTTACTCAACTAAATTCTTACTTTTCCAAGTGAAAGAATTAATCTCTTTATTCTAAACTTAATATGGATTTCCATCCGATTATAAGCTTAGAAAGAGGCATTAGAGCTCAATTTACCTTTACGTAATGACATAGACTAATTTTCCAACAAGTCCATAGCCATTAAATTCTTCTCCTAGGTCCAATTACTTCTAATCTTTTCCAAGAGTTTAAAGGTAATTTATAGTGCAACCAATTGTGGCCATCAACTAGCTAACACAACATTAAGCTCAAGAGAAGAATAAACATGTATTTGGTAGAAAACTAATATCACATAGCCATGAATTTATCCAACATAATCAATCCAAGTAGCTACATCTATAGAAAGTACAAAAGAAGACTATTCCATAACTAAATAAAACATAATCATGAAAGTAAACATGACAACATCCATGAAGAACTACAAGGAAGATGAAAGAATAAACCCAAGATGGCTAGAAGTTCTTGAATCCAAATTCTCCAAGCTAGTCTCCTTGAGCACTCCAAGCAATCTTCAAGCTAGCTCCAATGGTGACCAAGAAAAAACTAAGAAAAGCTAAAAATCGAACTATGGTGGATCTATCCAAACTAGTTCTAGAAAGCCAAGATGAAGATAAAGCTCCTTTCTTTTGCTTAGTTTCAGATCCTTCTACCCTTTAGAGGTGTCCCTTTCACTCACCAAACCAATTGGATAGAAATCCTTGGCCAATAGCAAGCTTGAGTTCAAATTTGAGGTAGGGGACCACTTTCCTAGATGACTGGTGCCTAGGCCCCAGGAGGGGGTGCCTGGGCGCCTAGGCCTCCAAGGTGCGTTTTTTAGGCAGAAACTTTTGTACTGTGGCGCCTAGGCCTCGCTCTTGGGGCCTAGGCCTCATAGTTATAATTTTCGTTGACTTTTGCATTCCCGTTTTCGTTCCGCTTGTCCCGGTACCATTCCAATGCTATGATCCGCTTCTCCAACCTACAAAATGAAGGATCAAAGCAAGAATTGGCCAAAAATATTGAGTGATAAGGTAGAAAATTATGGTCAAAGTTGACAAAAAGTCAACATGTTTGACCACAAAATTAACATCTATCGCCTCACATGAATTTTATAACTCTTGAGTATTTTTAACCTTGTCATAATTTTTTTGGTTAAAAACTACGCTTCATTCACTTAATTAACAAACAAAAACAATTTCACATTTTTTCACATTTTACAATGATTTATGTGTCATTATTGAAGGGAATAGAAGTTATATTCCATTTCTAAAAATTATATTCTTCATGTAGTTTTATTCTCATTTCCCAAAAAATTCATCTTACTTTTTTTACTAATATTGCTCAAATTTTGTATTTTACTGAGAAATGGACACACCAACTAAGGTATTCAAAGTTTGTTTCAAACAAGTTCTAGCTATCATTACATCGTACTATGGATACAACGAGCCAAAGTATAAAACAACATCAAATAGTGAAGGTTCGTTCCACTCATCGATTACTGTATCAAGATATCAAGTAGATCAAGAAGATCTTCAGATAACAAAACATTCAACAACATCAGAAAAAGATGCAGAGAATGGGGTAGCAAAAGACATGATTCAAGTGTTGCGATAAATCCATAAATTTGAGATAGATGATTACCATCTACAAGCAAGAAATCATTATATCACAGCCTATAATCGAAAGCTTCATGAAAACATGAAATGGAAACAAGAATGTAAGGGACTAATGAAACAAATGGTGCAAATGACAACAGAGTTAGACAAAACCAAAGCAATAATTAAAGCACTACAAGATTATATAGACGAAATTATGAAAGATTTATAATTTTATCATCTAAGATCTAATTTATTACAAATATAGGTTCTACAGAAAGTAATGTCTCATGTCAAATAAAACACTCCTAATGGATAAAAAGAGTTTCGACAAGTTTTTTGTTACACAATTAGACTACATACACAAACAAATGAAAACACAACTTTCATTCTAACATATTAACCCAATTTCAATTCAAGGAATGATTTCCGTGGATTGCATGAGTTACTCAACTAGTTACTATTATAAAGCAGAAGCTCAACCGCATTAACTTATCCCAAATTCTCAAACATAAATCTTTCATAAAAAAACATTTTTATTGTTGAGGGAAGCCTAAATGCATTAGCCTAGTCTAAATTCTTAAAAAAAAGAAACACCCTGAGCTTGCTTAATCAAGACAGTTACCCATTTAATTGAAGCTAGTTTGCTTTTTTATCTTTGAACATAGGTAAGAAAAGAGATCTCTACCCTTCCTATAATGGTGATAGATGATTATTCTCAAAATTTTCTATTATTAACATGTATAAATTTCTAAATTAGTTGCATCTGTTAATGGAAGATATTTGCATTTAAAAAAAATACCACCATAAAATGTGGGTTAATTACACACTTGATCCCTAATTTTTAATTATTGTTTTAGTTTTGACCATAACATCCATTTTCCATGTAAGGATTCTATAATCTTATTAAAACATTTCATTGTGACTCACTTTTTTGGATGGAAGTCATTATATTAGATAAAAAACACCATGTCAATATAGGATTATGGGGAAAATCTAGTTTTAACCCCCCAGAACTTTTCCATTTGCCAAAGAAACCTTGAAAATTTTCTATTAATAATTAGACCACCAGCTTGACTTTCACCTTTTCGACCACCACTAAATCTCCTTCACCGCTCCCTCCTGTGGCGTCACCATATCTCTCACCGTCCTTTTTTCCCTCTTAGTTTGAATACCAATCACTGCCTTTTTTCGTTTCCTTGATCATTCTCACCAATACCTGGTGCTGCTAATGAATTACATGAAGTTCAGGTAATTTTAGTATCGGTGCACTACCCATAATGGTTCAAAGAAAGAAGCCTAGGAATAAAGAATAAAAAATTAATTTAGATAACTTTTCTAGAATTAATTTTTTTTGCAGAGAAGAACAAAATTCCATATTCACTATTTTGTAAGCTTGATTCACGTTCAAAATTAAAACCTAGAGGCAAACAAAAATTGGGCCAAGTTATTTTACTTATGTACCCCAATCATAATTTTAAAGAATCAACTGAAGAGAAACAAATAGACAGACAATCCATCTCGCAAGGTCATTCAAATTCACTAACTATGACATAATCTGCTTCCATCATCATTTGGCGAGTCTCAGAAGTGCCAAAGGAGTATGGGTTTTCAAAAATCAAAGATGTCTCTTCCAGCTCACCCACTGCGTCTCTTATATAACATCATCACTAGAGGAACCTTTGAATATCATTTACAACATTGGTGGTAGTGCAAGAGCTTTCAAAATTTCTTGAGTAAAGATGCTCCAAAAAATGGGACAATAACTTCATTGGCTTGTGCAACATTTCTATCACCCTGAACGAAATCAACTTCATGGTGGACTTGCCACCCAAATCGTCATCGGCACCAACCACCAAAAATATGTCGTTGTTCATGTCATCTCTTTTTCACCATCAGTATGATTTTTTCTATAATCGTTCATTTAAGAGACTTTCCAACAATTTAAGCTTGCATTTTGGTTTTAGAAAGCTCCACGTACTTGATTTTACCTGTCGCCACTATTTTGTCAATTCTCTCATATGAGGTTGCATCCAAAATGAAGAAAAACAAAAAACATAGATGAAAAAGTCAAGAATAAGTCCATCAAAATTATTTGGGTCCAACGGACCGGATCCTGTTGTTAAAGAAGAGTTTGTCAACCGGCAAAAGTTTTGGGATGACGAAACTATTTCAGAAGTAGAGTTCGATGTTAGAAGGTGAATAGTTCAATTCCAATTGTGTGGGATCAAAGGCCTGCTCGGGATCTTGCGTGGAAGAGAGTGAAATCTTTGAGCAGAGTTTGATTGCCATACCATGTCATAGAGAGACCCATTTTCAAAGAGTGGAGGGCATGTTTGGATTTGGTGTGTAAAGAGAGAGAGAGAGTGTGTGTGTGTGTGTGTGTGGAACAAGAGAAGAGAGGAAGAATATAGGCAGTAGCTTTTGCTTCTGTTTATTTTGTTATTGAAACATGAATGAGGAAATGACGATTTATAAGGAGGAAAAGTAGAGAAAACAACATCTTCAAGGGCTTCTTGATGGCCAACAGTGAGTGGGTGAAGAGTGCTTGATAATTTTTTAAGCAAATATTAATATAAAAAATTAAGTTAAAATTAATTTAAAAAATTGAAATGGTGTAAATAATTTAGTACGGAGGTAATAAAATTTTTAAGAAACCAGGTTTTACAATGATTATGTGTTTTTTTTTTTGTTTACTCAGATCACAAGTAAAGAATTTGTAAAGGGAAATGATAAGTGGAGACTCAAACCAGCAAGAAGGACATGGGAGTAATATGCTTTACCAAACAGAATGTGGGACTAGAATGATTCTATTTGAACGGCCAAAACGTGCCCTCAGATTTTCATTTTTGTGACGAAATTAAATGATTCAATAAAACCAACCTGGACGCCATTTATTGACGGCACAAGAAGACAATAGCGCCGCACTCGAAAATTGATAATCCAACTTGTGACAACAAATCTCGAGCCAGTGGAACCCATAAAAATCTAAAGCGATAGTTTGATAGATCGCGTTGACCCGGAGACTCGAGGGCTCACCGTTGAAGCGAGACATGGGGTTCACCATCGCCAATTTGCAGCCCAGGCCACCAATGCCATCGCTGTTCGCTGAGGTCGCCCACTTCCCTGGTTCCCAGTGGCACTTCTGCAAATCCAAAGAGCAGTTAGGGCATCTTAGTCATTTAGTTATGTGGACCGTAAAAATCTTATTCATTTCCTTTTCAACTTCGTCGGGAAACGCCAGCCGTTTGTGTACTGCTGGGAGGGGAGGAATCCCAGCGTGGAGTGTTCAGATATTGAAATCGGACGGGTAATATGGACTAGACCCACGTGAAATGGGCTCCCACGAATTCACGTGCTTTAACGTCGACCATGTACCGGCTTCCGTTCCCGTGCGTACGGATAACGAGCTTTGGAGAATAATAGTGAAAAGACGCGTTTGGTTTTCCATTATTTGAGCACTTTTTTTTTGTGTCATAATTATTTCAGCACATAATAGTTTCCTGTTTTTTTGCCACTGAAAATAGATCTTCATTAAAACTCAAAGGTAACATCCAAATCATCGAACTCAATGAGTGATCTAAGAGAAGATGAGAGAGATATAATGTTCAACCACATGACTCATCTCCTTTTTGCACCAAGTAACAATCTTTAACTACCTTAAAAATGTGATAAAATATACGGTCTAAGAAATGAACTCGTAATTGACTAATACCCACTACAATAGGATCAATTTATCATTTTCTGTTCGGGCAAAATTAACTCAAGCTCGTTAATACGTTTTTTTTGGCAGTTGAGTTCTTTAGGTCAGGCCATGCTACTATTTGACTTAATTACCCCTCAATCCTTCAAATATTATAATATCCCAACTTGGCTCTAGCATCCGAAAATCACTTTATTTAATTGCCCCATCCACCCGACACACAATTTTTTGCTTTACTGTTTTTTGTGTTCTCTCCAGCTTGTTTCCTCCCAGCCGATCTCATGTGAATCCCTTCGTTTGTATCAGATTTCTGCCCCATTTTTTCCCATCCTTAACTGTCATGAACTCATCTATCCTTCGTTTAATGGGTGTATGAATTGGGACTAGAGTTAATTTCGGTCAGCGCATGCCGTCCGCTTCGCAAACCTGCTCGGTTGAGTCTCTGTACACGTGCAACTCAATTAGCCACCACCAATTCATCATTGGTCACTGAAATGTAGGTATGTTTGTTCTTTGTCCCGTCTGTATGAGTGGTTCTATAAGTTTGGAAGCACGTAACTTGTCTAATTGTTTTTCGGATGTTGGCGTTGTCGAGAATGTAAGATAAGGTTTAAATATCAATCGTATTGTGTGTTTGTTTACCATTTCACACTTAATCTCTAGTTGTTTATAGTTTCAGACACAATATTTGGTTCATATATACTACTGCGCTATTCTGAGATGTCTATAGTTGGTAGGGGTAATGGAATGAAATAGGACTTTTTTTTTTATTTGGATGAACTGATCGTAGTTGATATGTATAAACGGCATGAATTAGTAATAGATGTGGGCATAGCAAAGTGCTGTTATTGTCTGTTTAACTTACTTGTATATGCATTTAGGTGCTCCTATTCTTTACTGTTTAACTGATCGTAGTTGATACTATTTTTGTAGTAGAAGTGTTTACTATGGACAATCAAGTATTTCGATTAGTTGACCCTGATTGGGATGAGGCAGTAGTCCCTGGTTTGATGCGCCATACTTCAACTGCAGAGTCGACTATCAACAATTTCATTTGGTTTGCCTTGGAGGAAAAAAACAGGGGGAAATTTGAAGGTGATACCTTGTTCCACGTTGGATGGAGGTCCGTTGCCCATCATATGGGTGAGACGAGTAACTACCCGTGGACAGAGCAGCAGCTGAAGAACTAATAGGGAACCCTCCGGCGACAATATAGGCCCCTGTTGTTGGGAATGGGTCCAACAACCGGCTGGAGCTGGGACCCAACCTGTATTATATCTTCTCTCTGAGCGTCCTGTTTTTGTGTAGTTTTTATGGATGGCCTAACCTACCCATGGTAGCTCGTTCTGTTACCTGGCTACCATTTTTGTTATGTTTGTTGGTGCAAACAATGTGTATATAGTACTTTATGTTGCAGTTTATGGGCAAATGTTGTTATTGGTATTTCAGTGTTTTTGTTAGTTATATTGTCCACAAGCAATAGCATCAAAAGTGGATGGATTATCCCATTTACCTAGCAATTGGATAACAATATTGTATAAATCTATTCCAGTTGTCCTCTACAAATAATGAAAAAAAATAATTTGAGTGTATAATTAAAATTAGTAATAATGAATGCTCAAAATATAGTAATGAAAACCAATAACGTAAAGACTGGGGTAATAGCCAAATGATATAAAAAAAAGGTAGAATAAAAGGAAGTTGGTTGTTTCAACTATAATATTTATTACATATTGAAGTTCATTGTTTGCGTAATATTTTTTATATATTTATATGGTTAAATTTTTACTTCACAATTGTGATGAAAGGCTCATAAATTTTTACTCCTTCAATTTTATAAGAACTACTAAATCAACCTATGCGTTACATGTGAATAAAAATACTAAAATATCTTTTACTCAAACAACTATAATTATAATTATCTATTTTAAAATAATTAGTAGCAGCAATGATTTTACTTTTATAATATAGATAATATATTTCTTATTAATTTTATTCCAATCTTTGTAAGGAGTTTGTCATTATAATATTTGATCATAACTGTGCTACCCACTATAAAAGATTGCTTATTGTATTTGGTTTTTATTTATTATAAACAACAACAACAATGATACTAATAATGATGGTGATAATAAAATGTTAAATATGGCACAGGTAATACTAGCTCGAAAAGAAAATAATAGAATTTTTTCCATTTGTGATAGTAGAGTATTTTATCACTTTTTTATATATATTTAATCAGCTTTTTTGAGAAAAAAAATTTCAGGGGACGAAGGCTTTTTTTTATTTAATCACTTTTTTGAAAAATGGAGCAAACAATTTTAACTTCTTTTTTTTTTTTTTGTAAAGGAGTTTGTTTTTTTTTCAATTTTTTTTGTAAATTATTCATTGCATTTTATAAATTATTTATCACTTTTTCAGGTTTTTAATAGCTTTTTAAAAATATTTACCATTGTGATAGTTTAACATTTATCACTTTTTTTTATATATTTAATCAGCTTTTTTTAGATTTTGCTTTTTATTAGTTTTAATATCACTTTTTTTGAAAAAATTCACTTTTAAAGTTTTTTTTTTATCATTTTTTTATTTAATCTTTTTTTAAATTATTTTTTTTATAAAATCACTTTTTTCAGTTTTTAATAGCTTTTTTTAAAAATTTTTTAACATTATCTTTTTTTAATTATTTAATACTTTTTTTATTTTTATCATTTTTTTTTTGCTTTTTAATAGTTTTTTTGGTTTTAATAATTTTTTTTTTTAATAATTTTTAAACTTTTTTTTATTTACCAATTTTTTAACATTTATCACTTTTTTAAATATTTAATCAGCTTTTTTATTGAAAATTTTTAACATTTTCACTTTTTTTATATTTAATAGATTTTTTTTTTTTTTTTTTTTTTTTTTTTTTTATCATTTTTTATTTAATCATTTTTTAAATTATTCATTGCATTTTATAATTATTTATCACTTTTTCAGTTTTTAATAGCTTTTTAAAAATATTTACCAATTTTTTAATATTTATCACTTTTTTTTATATATTTGATCACTTTTTTAATAAAAATTTTCACTTTTTGTTTGTTTTAATCACCTTTTTTTAATTTAATCACTTTTTTTTTAGTTTTTTATTACTTTTTTTTATTTAATTGTTCGAGAAGAAACAGATGTGCAGATATCAAATGAAAACTGGGGTGAAAGAAAACGTGAAAGGCTGCGAGCAATTTTGATATTACCTCAAACTTTTAGGACAATTTTAATTGGGCTTATTACTTTAACCATAAACTATAGTCAAAACGCGTTAATACGCACGCGTTTTTCAATCCTTGGACAACATTAAAAAGCTCAAGAGAGTTGGATTCAACTTCACCTTGCACTGTTCAGACTCAATAGCTAGGAGTAAACCCTCTCGAACAGTTACAGCTTCAATCACCAAAGCATTTGTAGTAGTTAAATAGAAATAAATATTTCATTCCCACCAATTTATTTGTATAATTAGTAGGACTGAAAAATAAATGAACAACTCAAATTTAGCTCGGTAGAGCTCATTCGTAACTCATTTAAACTATCATCAAGAAGCATAAACAAAATCTTAAGCTTAATTCAAAATTTAAACCAAACATATTTTTACTTATTAGTCGACTCAACTTGACTCAATTTTAATTTTTTTTCTTAATTTAAGCGAATATCTTCAACAGGACTTGAGTTCAATGAGTTAAAAGCTGATTTATAGCTTATTTATATTATTTTGAATCCAAATATAAACAAAAAAAATCAAATTAAATAGATATTTTAAGTTGAATACGATCAACTTACTATTGAGCTCAACTCAACGCATTTTAACTCTATTTTGCAAATTTAAAAGGTGTAATTTTTCACAAAATTAAATTAAGTAAAAAGGTATTTTAACTTTTGGAAAGGAAAATATAGCCATGAACTCTCAGCCTGGGAAGAAAATAACCACTTATGACTCTGTCTAAATAAGTGATGGTAGAATAGTTTTTATACTACGTAAGATTTGACGAAACCAATTGGGCTGTGAAAGTAGAAATTCAGATCTGTTTTTCAATAAAGTAGTAGCAATTAATATCTGGAGAAAATACGTAAGAGTAAATACGTAAGAGTTAAGACCTGAATTATTTTTGGGAAAAAAAGGCCAATGTCTTTTTTTGAGTGCCAAACAGGCCTTTAAGGAAAACCGAGATTGCGCTAAAATCGTGGGCGCCGCTCAACGGAACATTTTCGTTCTCCATCAACGGCTCAGATTAAATCCCGTAAATCGTTCCCTCCAAATATATAACGCCCCCGCCCCGTTCCAAAATCATCTCCTGAGCTGCCTCAATATAGGAAAAATAAAAAAAGAAAAACTAAACGAATTAAAAGAAAAAAAACCAATAAATAAAGAACAGAGGAACTAGTACTGAGAACGGAGCGATCCCCTGCAACCTAATGAACCCATTCACAATTCCATTCCCTTGTCAGGAACCCTAATCTCGTTTTATTCGATCGTAGATATGCAGAAGATTTTCCTCAGGCGCTCGTCAACGCCGATTCTGAAGTCTTGGTTCCCACAATGCAAAGAGCTGTCACCCGAGCCGGAGATGATCCACCCAATTACCCGGACCCGATCCTTGACCCTGTCGGCGTCGTTTCCAAGCTCGATCCCCGCTCCAACTAGCGACGATTCAATGAGGAAGATCGCCCGAGTGCTGTCCGAGAACGACCTCATGGAGGTCAAAAAACCTGTCAAGAGGATCCTGAGCGGATTGGCCGTTGAGGAAGAGAAAGAGGAATCTGATTTCAGGTCGTTGGAGACGGCGACGTGTGTGGTGGAGGAAGATGGGTGCGGGGACGGTGGTCGTGGCGGGAAGGTGTGCGGCGGCGGAGGATCGGATGGCGGGAACGATGGCGGTGGTAGATCGGATTCTTGGGATGCCAATTACGGAAACAATAGTACTGATATTTATTATCAGACGATGATCAAAGCCAATCCTGGAAACGCGCTTCTCCTCGGCAACTACGCGAGGTTCTTGAAAGAGGTAAAATGATTTTGCCCAGAAAGATTTCTCATTATTCCATTTAAACACTCCAAAATCTCTTGACGAATATCTGAAGAAAATGAAAGTTTTACTGTGTTTGGTAATTGGAACAGGTTCGAAGGGATTTTGCAAGAGCTGAGGAGTACTGTGGGAGGGCAATATTGGCGAATCCAAATGATGGGAATGTTCTGTCTATGTACGCGGATTTGCTTTGGGAAGGGCAGAAGGATGCTCATCGAGCCGAGGCTTATTTTGATCAAGCTGTTAAGGCGGCGCCTGATGACTGGTAAGATTCAATCCCATGGCCAAGTTCTAGCAAATAGCATTTTATTTTATTTGATTGTAGTATGGTAACGTTCATCTGTGGTCTTTAATGTGAAATAGAGTGAAAAAAAGAATTCAAATCCCTTATCAGCTTTTTCAAGGGCTATGTTGTAGATGATCTATCTAAAGTTGTAGAACCAGTCACTGATATTATAGAGTCACTAATCTTTATGAATCTTTTCCTTGTTGAATCTAAAAAAGGAAAATTTAACGGAAAGTACTTGCTCCTTAGGACAAAATGTGCTAAAGTATTTTTTTGGGCTTTTTAAATTTAATTAGATTACAATGGGTTTGGTCGTATAAAGTTGATAATGTCAATTGACGGCTAAAAACGATTGATTTTAAATTAAATCTAATAGGGGCAGGAAATTGGTGAAACTTGCTGAGAAGTATGTTGATTGTTTATTTTGTGAACTGTAGCTTGTAATGCCAGTCAAATTTTGAGCAGTGAAAAGTGTGTTTGATTTTGGTGATGCAGTTATGTGCTAGCATCATATGCCCAATTTCTGTGGGATGCTGGGGAAGAAGATGACGAAGAAGTGGAGGGGACGGTGAGCAAAACTGCAGCACCTGGGTTTTATGGACTCCCAGCACCCCCTCCTATAACCGCGGCTTCTTAGATTCTGTCTCCCTCTTTCTGCTGTTGACCAATGTAACATAGCCCTGAGTTCAACTCCCCGACTTCTGTTCATACCTCCCCTTGTTTCTGAGTCTTTTCTTTGCCTTTGATCAGTTTTGGAGCCTTGTCATGCAAAATCAAAATAAGACAGGGATTTGCAGACTTCACCAGAATCTCTCTCCGCCCCTTTAAAAAAAAAAGCCTTTTTGAATTCTCTCTCTCGAGCATGGAAGTGATTTAAATCGTGTTAAAACAATGGCGCTAGAGATCCTTTCTTATATGTATCAATTCACAAGAATCCCACTGAAACTTGATCAGCTGAGGATGTTTAAGCTGTAGAGTTCCTGCCTGGAAGTGCTTGGCAGCAGTGGAGATGTATAGGTTAGTGAAGAGTTTGTAAGAATGAACAGACGTTACAGACCTTGTTTGGTAAACAGACATTCCAGAGTATTACTGATAGTGTACAACTGAAAAATTGTATTTGAAGGCTCACCAAAGGTGATGCTTAGACTTGCCCTTGTGAAGGGTCAGAAGTGTCATATTGATTTCATGTGGCGATGGGTAATTTTCTCCTATTCGATCACCACACTGCTTATATTATTCAGAAAGCTGTCTGTACTTGACGACGGCAATCCTCTTTCTTGAAGATGTGATATGAAAAACTAGTCACTTGGAACTTGGGGATGCCAAAAATTTCTGATATTTTGGAGCCTTGTGCAATATCCTGTCTTTTGCTGTATAGTCCGCAAGTAGCGTTGTCTGATGTAGACAATAATTATATTTGAGAACGACATTTTGTATTAGATATTGAAAAGATCAGTTAAAAAAATCATTAGGGATGAGAGATTTAAAAATATTATCACGATTGTCCACAAGTTATCTTATCATCCATCTAACACTAGTTATTACTAGCCACTTTAGCGTTCTAAGAATTTTTTGGTAAATCGATTAATTTTAGAAATTTTGGTAAATTGAGAAATTTTGTGACTAACTTGATAAACTCAAAAGGTTTGAATCTCATCAATAAAAAAAAACCTTAGTGATTGGTTTTTGGGGAAGAGGCAATATGGATTGAGAATTTAGATTTTGAGGAGAGACAATAGGGATTGAGGATTTAGTTCTATGAGATGATTAGAGCAATGTGAAGAGAAAAAACCTTTGATGCATGATTTACCACTATATTTTAGAAATTATATATGCTTGAATCAAATTTCCCAAAAATTGTAAATCAAGATATATTTTATGCATTTCTTCCCAACATCTGCATCATTATGAGAAATTTGAAATGATTCTATTTTATTAGCTGTCTTTAGAAAAAGAGAATTTAATATGAAATTATATCCAAATTTTGTGGTACTTTTCTCCCGGACAGTGTTCAAATACTTGGATTACATGTAGAAATTTGGTTCACATATAATTGCCAAATATGACAATAAATCATGCAATTCATTTTCACTTATGTTAGAACAACCTTTAAAATTTATTTCTTCTTTGCATAGCTTTGATCGTCCTTTATAATTGAATCCTCAATTCCTATTCCCCCTCCTAAAAAAACTATCACCAAGGATTGTTTTTGCTTGTCACTAATGAGATTCAAACTTTTCAAGTTTTACTAAGTTAGTCCCAAAATTACTTGATTTGCCAAAGAGGACCTAAAATTACTCGATTCGCCAAAGAACTCCTAAAACCTTTAAGCTGCTGGCCCTGTTAGTCCCTTTTTTTTGCTGACATATTTACAGAGAAAATGTCATTTATAGCCATGTGAGTGTTCCGCCAGCCAAATGACAAAATCAAGAGTTTTAAGACTAATAGGATGGTTGATGACTTAAACGTTTTAGGACTTTTTTGACAAATTGAAAAGTATTAAGACTAACTTTGTAGAACATAAAAATTTTTAGGATTAAAAATGTCAGTTCCCCAATTATATTGTGAAACTCTGAGAGAACTTTGAAAGGTGAAGTTAGTTTCATATAGGGAAAAACAATATTTTGAGAAAAAAATAAAGGTCTAAGATGTTATTACTTGAAGCATACATACAATAAAAAAGAGTTAAGGGAAAAAGATGTGCCAAAGCTATATGTTGGAAAGGCTCGTTCCCAAGGTACAATGACTACCGAACAACAAGAAAAATTTTCCATCTAAGCTACAATTTATTAAGTTATGTTCTCCATCATGTGACCAAGTAGCAATGTATCACGAAGAGCAGCAAACATTTGCATACAATTAGTGAGAAAGTTGACTAATTGGAGTTTAAGACAATGTGCCACTTGAATAGCTCCTATAGTGAACACTTTAATCGGTAAAAAAAGAATAAGGGTTCAATTGTTCTTCCTTTAATCGCGGTGGGGCATCAATACTTATCCAGACCCAAGCAGCTGCTCCTATGCTTGAAAATGCATGCCACCTTTCATTAACATGAAATATGTCCGGATTTTGATGAGGCTTTAATAATTTATGAGCTCCACATGAATGACAAAGGGGATTTGGGATTTTGAATGAAATAACAAATGAAAGAACCAAGTAATCTCTAACAATGATAAGTTGTTGCTAGAAATAATCTCTCATTGCCATAATAGACTGGTTATGAAAGAGGGCATTACAAAAAATGCATTCATTTTGACCTAATCATATAGTCTAAAGAGTAGAGACTAGATACGATAGCAACTAAAATGATCATTTTAGTTGAAAGGCTAAAATCATAATAAGCCAAAAATCAAAGATGAAACTTGCCTAGTAAGTGAGGAGGAGTAGAAATTATGCCAAATTTCCAAAGTGCCCGGGTATTCCAAGAATAAGTACATTATTGTTTCTTTACTAGTCCCATACTGAGAACATGCATGCAGGGTTGGTAAGGCCTCTATGAATTACTAGATTATCCACAGTGGATTGGGCATTGACTAGACACATTTAGACAAAGATCTTAAGTTTGTGTAGGATTATCGAGGCTAACGAGAGTTTGACAACCTTAGAAAAGTTTAGGATAAGATATGAATTAATAGAATCCTTATTAGGGTTGAGTAAGGATTTCAATTTCTTTACTAGTTCCAAAGTGCACCCATTCTTTGTAATATAAGTACAAAAAATTCTTGTCCACTTGGAAATGTCTATCATTTTGTTCTTGCCTAGGATAGTTAGGCTCAAGATCTTGTGAGTAATTGCTTCTAGAAAATATCTCTTCAAGAAATGGAATATTCCATTCCTTAGTAAGCACATAAGCCAGATGAGACACCTTAAGGCTGGGGTCATAAGGTACATGTGTTTCAATAACCAAAATGACTATAAGGCAATACTTGGAATCTATAGATTTTTCCAAACTCTAATAGATTACCCTAAGCCTATTTACTATAGAACATAGGGGGAAAGTAAGTCTTGACCATACAAAAGGCTTTGCTAAATAGTAGATGTATTATCAGTAAACTTGAAACTTCAAATAGAATTGAGAGTTCTATATTTTGCGATCAACACCCGGGACACAAGTGATTGTGGATTTTCTCTTAAAAATTACCAAAAAGTTAAAATTCATCATTGATGGCCAAATCAAAGTGCTAAAAAGTTGTGATTAGCTGAGTGATTCTGCTTTTACTTGCCCATCTAGCATCTAGTGTTATAATTGAACTTGTAACATTGTGAACACTAATTTAATAAGATTATCTCATGAGATAGATTTCTTTTCTTGTGTGGGAAAGATTGGTGGCGAGATTTCTAGTTAACTTTTAGGAAAATTAGTGAGGAGTAGTGGTAGAGAGAGCTACCTAATAGTTGTAATATAGCTTGTTTACTCTTGTTTTGCTAGTAGAAAATGAACTTTCTAGTAGTAAACTTGAGGAGATAATAAGCTCTTAAGAGCAGAGACTGATTCTCTATAAAAAATTTTATGTCCAAGCTCTTCTTTTTTTTTTACTTGTTTATTGCTTAAAATTTTGTATTTTTAATCTTGCTTAAAGTTAGGTGAATTGTTGTTATCTCTTAAAATCTTTCCAAAGCAATTTTTTAAAGTTAAACTTATGATCATTGTGTTAGGCTTTTTTTTGGTTAGATTAGGATTATTTGTGTTCCTTGAATTGTTTTTTGCTTTAAGAATTCAAAAGCTCATTTTTTGTAGTTTTGGTAAAATAACCAACTCACACCTTCTTGGACACTTGATTGCACTTGGAACAACAGTTTTGTGTTTTCCTCAGGCAACCAAGGCTTACTCTATGAGTAACTAGGTCTTTTAGATTTTATAGTGAGATTAAGATAGTTGTGCGTATTTTGTATACTTGTGTTTTGGCTCGTAACTTCTGTTATCATTAATTGTATTGAATTCCCCTTTTAGTTTCTTGCTATCTGTCAAATGTAGAGATGGGTATAGAGCCTTATTCAGGTGGAGCTCTAGTCTAAGAGCTCTAAAATGGAATTTTGTAATGATTTGCCATTTTTGGAGTACGGGGAGCATAATCCTTCTATGATATTTTAAAAAGCAAGGTGGGTTTGAAGCTCTTGGTGGAGCTTTAAGAAGCATTAAATAAGCCTATTTTTATAACAACATAATTACTTTAGTGACCAATAGCATAGTTCAACCTAAACACGAGAAATTGGATTAGTTTGATGATTTGTGTTGTTGTTCTTGTCAGCCGATTCCATTGTTCTTTTGTGAGTTCTAAAGAAGAAGATCTCCTTTCAATCGTACTCTCTCATCTAAAAAATAAAAAATGAAACATATTTTTTTTATTGTCTCAAAAAGATTGAAAGATTTCCCTTTTTAAAAAGTGTTTAACTTTCAATTTACCCTAGCACCCTTATTTAAAGTTTCATTACACAAAACCCAATCTTTTTTTTTAATATTTATCTAAACTTTCATTACACAAAACACAATAAAGAAGTTTTTCTCTTTTAATCATCATTTAAACTATTATTATACCAAACTGAAAAAGAATAAAAAAATTGTTTTTTTTTAATTTTAGTTTTATGGGTAGAATTGAAAAAAAATATATCATAAATTACATACATTTTAACCTTTGTGCCAAGAAAAATATTTTATTTGTTATGGGATGAAGGGAGTATTATCTTTGGTGTATATCAAGTGGTTATTTTTCTTATACTTTTGATGCATTTACTCTTGACATGACAATTACCTTGTAAAGTTAATCAGATATCAATCTTATTTAATGAGCAAAAGGGATCTGTGCGTTGGCCTCTAGTGTTGGAACTCTTTTAGGGTTCCCTAACAATATATTCTTGAATCAAGCACCAGGTTATATTACCACATTCTTATCCTATTTTTGTTCCTGAAGTAATCAGAAGTTAGTTTTTTTTCAATCCCACCAATGTTGAAGAACTTAATCAACATAGTGGCCAAAAAAGAAAAAGAAAAGAAAAAAGAAAAACCCGGAGATTATAAGTGGTAAGCAACCATTTTTATTTCCTGCATAATTGTAAATGCTGCAGTTAAAACTTCAAAGGCATAACTCACAACCCTAATAAGCAAAACGATCATGTACAAAAGGTCATAAGTTTAGGCTACAACATTTATAATTAGTGTGAGAGTTCTAGGTATGAATTTTATTTGAAACAGAATAAGCTTCATAACTGCTAGCACTAATAGCTATTATTAGGTGACTTTTCCTAAGTCTGATGTTAATCATACTAATGATATGTAAAATGAAGCCTTGGTTGGTTACCATATGAAAGCTTTTGAACTATCTACCAAAATATCATGGGTTGGTATAATAATGGGAAAATTACAAAAACCCTACTAAAGATTGGTCAAACCTATAGTTTTGTTCTCATTGTCGAATAACTACAGTTACCCCTTACCATGTTAACACCGTGATTTACCGTTACCACAAAAATGAGAAAATGTCTAACTTTTCTATCTTAGTTTTCTTACTTAGAAACTTTACCCCAAACTACTAAAACTCATTCAAATCAAACTAATTAATCTAGAAAAAAAATAAAATCAAGCAACAAATCAAACTAGGAATCAAACTTCTGCATGAGAACCTTAGAAATAGATGATTTAATTGAGGAAGAAGTGATGAATTTGAGATTGAGGTACCAAAGCTCATTACAACAAAAGTAGGTTTTAGTGTCTGGTATGATGGCCAATCAAGTGGTTGAGAAGGTTCCCATCATTGAATTAGTTGGCAAAAAGTAAAGCAGGTATTCTAATGAGAGGGACTGACCGGTTAGCGATAAGTGGAGCTTCAGTCGCCAAAGTTGGTCGCTAAGCAGTCAGTCACTAGTTGACATAGCCACCGACCTAGTAACCAACTTTTATTTGATCACTAAAAAACAATCCAATCACTTTCTATAAAATCTCAATGTTGGTGATCATTAAGAAACAAAACTAGCCAAGTAGCTTTAGCTTTAATGTTCTCTGCTTTATAAAATGTCATCTTTCATTTTTTGTTCTTATGCTTTTATTTCTCCTCTCCCATGCTTTGTTTTTGTTTTCATTTTTGTATTCTGTTTAATTTGAAGCAAAAGATCTTGCCAAAATGGAGATCATGAATTAAAGAAGAGTACTGCTTTCTACAAAAGTATGACTAAATTAAAGAAGTTGATCTCTTCTATAGGAACCTTGAGCTAGGATTCATGAGAACTCTCTCTATTTTTTTTTTCCAGCTTAAAAGCCTTTTTTCATTTTTCTTTTTGTGGTTGTTCCTCCCATTTATCTGTTGTTTGGAGGCATTTTTTCCTTTCCAACTGGTAGAATGTGAAACTTCACAATAAGTAAAAAATTAGTAAAGAATAAAAGAAATGTTATGAAGAAACCCTAAGAAATTTGGAATGAAAAATTTTAAATTTGGTATCTTAAATCTTCTATTTAAAAATTTTGAATATGGGTATCTAGAATGTAGAATCTTGAAAGAAATAAAACCTAGTGACCAATTGGTGACCATCATAATCGCTCACTATAAAGTATGAGAATCGGTTGCCCTACCTTGTTGACCAATTGCTGACTGACATTTTCGGTCGTGAAAAAGTGAAATTGCAACCGGTTGGTGACTAATTTGATGGCGGCCAAATTGATTTATCTTGTAGTGGCTTTCGCAACTCCATTATAGGCATCCAATATGTACAGTTACGCCATGTCTCCTTCCTGCCTCTTTATCTCCTTCATCACTTTATTCTTCTAACATGATTTTCCATTTCAGCATCCAAGCATTTGAATTTAAGCCATTCTGAAGCTATGCCCTTTCTATCATCCTAAACAGAAACCAAAAAAATAAAATCACTAAGAAACAACAAATTCCTTTACAGTTTTTTCCAAATTATAATCCTTCTCCTTCCCATTCCTCTTTTAGATCGTGGAATCTTTTTCCCCATCCTCATGGGCATTTTCATGGCTAATAAGCTAAATCAACTGAAGGCCATCTTTGACATGACTTCAATGGCAGCCTTACCCTCCTCGAGCTGGCTGCGCTCCTCCGCTCTCTTAGCATTGACATAACCGCCCTTTGCCCTGCCCAGGAAGTCTGTGAAAATGGTTCTTATAATCAACATTTGTATCATTACTATACATAATAACCATGTGAGAGTATTCAAAAAAAGTAGACTAATGCCCCTCACCCAAGAGCAACCCTAGAGTTCTTTACTCTATCCATAAACATCGGAGGTAACTAGTGCATACAATATACACAAAGCCTTCCCCGAAATCCTCTTTTAAAAAGCTGAAATTGTTGCTGAAAAAGGCCCTTAGGGCCTTAGTGCCAAAAGAGGTGTCATAGAGGCCCAAGTAACACTTGAGGCCTAGGCACTAGGAGCGCCCTGCTCTACGGATAAGACAATCCACCCTAGGCGCTGCAACAGCAGATGGCGCCTAGGTGTCAGGACCCCGTGTCCTAAACCTCAAAAACACCCCTCTTAGCATTTTTTTAGGCTTCTTATGAGTTTAAGGTAAACAAGATATGCTTAAAGTCAACATAAACCTGTAAAACAACTTGCATAAGCCACAAATACACCATTACAACCTTCCTATGATGCATTAGAACATCACACAAGTAAAAAACCTAAGCCTAGTCTACCATGAACATATTTGCCTTCAATCAATGCTATTCACAAAACTACTTAATTTCATCAAGCATCAATATTCAAATAGCACCAATTGAACATAAAACCTTAAATCCCTTGCCTCAATTTCAAGTTACAAGCAAGAATTATGCAACTCTTCACCAAGAACAAAGTGCCACAAGTTTTTACCTAAATTCCAAGCAAACCCAAACAAATGACACCAAATTAACACCAACCAAGCAAAACTCATGCCTTAAAACATCAAACAAACAAGAAATCATCAAAGAATTTAAGTTCCCTCACGTACAAACCCAGCCCAAGCAAGAAAAACATGAAAATTACCTTCCAAACCCACAAACAAGCTTGCAATGAGCTACCCAGGGGTTGTATATCCTTTGGGCCGTTAAAAATCACCAAGAAACTTTCAATTTGAGCAAGAATTCATGAAGAAATGGTGAAGGCAAGGGGGAGCTCGGGTTTGGGAGTGGAAATGATGAACAATGGCTACCACAAGCAACTTTACCAAGCTTTTAAAGCTTTTAAGTCACCAAGCCATCAAACTTTGTTAAAACTTACAAAAAGCTCCATTCCCTAAATAGTAACCCAAGTCAAAATTTTGTCAAATCTTTAATACTTAAGCAAATATTTGGGTTTTAAGTAAGGTTTATGCTTCAATACATATTTTTGACTCCTGAGTTTTGGCCCAACACCTTGGGATACAAAATTACCATTTTACCCTTGACCTCTTTTAGTGCTATAAACTTCTCGGAACTTGGTAAATCTTAACTAACCTACTTAATCTTGCTTAGTTAACTTAAAATAATATATTAAACTAGAAATTTAATTAATTTACCTCCCTCAACTGAGTTTTTCGCTAGGAGGGCCATAATAGGCATCAAGCCCTCCGGTGAATAGCTCAACTTGTTGACTCCAATGGCAATGACAGTGTCGAGTTCGATGAGCTCATTGCCACCATTATGCCCAATTTCAGTGACAAGTTCTTGATTAACTGCTGCGAAGCTTGGCAAATGTATGGCCAAGATGAGCCACCCCTTGATGTACAAGGAGTTGTTGGAGATGATGAATGAGGTTAATACCAATGGCAACAGTGTCATCAATTTTAACAAGTTTCCCACCATCATGGCTAGATTGGCACAAACTTTCTTTGGTTTTTTTTTTCCTTGGAGGATTTGTATCATGAAGGATTCTAGAGGAGTGATAAAGATCTGTCTTTGGTCTGGGGGTTTTGACGGATTGGTGTTGAAGATCAGACCAGGTGGAGAAGTGTAAGTGAGATCATTAGAAATTAGGGGGTAAAGTTTGTAAGGAAAAAGGCTAGGAGGATAAAACTCTGGATTTTTTTTTTTTTGTGGCAATAGTGAATCATAGTGTTAACTTTGAAATAGTGAGGACAAACCTATATGTTTGACCAAACCTTAAGGAAATTTTTGTAATTTTCCCTAGCATAATCTATAGGTATCTTCAAGTTACGTGAAACAGGTCATGAATCGATTAATAAAGGAGTGAAGCAGACCATGGACAATCTATTTCTTCTATGGATCAACGGTGGATCACTCCATGGGGCATAACATTTGTTTTGATGGATCGCATCCAGTTTTCAAAAGTGATGGGAATGAAATAGAAGAATGAGGAGTGATATCATTGATTGATAACTGTTCGCTTTCGGAAATTGAGCAGCTAATGAGATGGAAGTCCTTCTCAAGGTAGTTCGTAGTAGCTAATCTTTTATCACGTAGTTTTTGTATACTTTTCCTTTTCTATTTATCATGTATTATTCACAGGATAGCAGCTTGACCTCCAGTGCTAAGGCCTGAACTCTTCATCCAACTATCCAATCTAGTGACATAAACATATTGGAACGTTTTATGGAAACCACCCACTCCCAATATTGAATCTAATAAACTAAGGCACTTCTATACTTTTGGAAACTGTCTGGTACCTGTGACATATGAACAGACTTGCCAGAAGTCTTGATTTTGCAAAAGAGGATGCCAAATACGAGCAGATTTATGGACTCCTCAATGTAGAGGTGTGATTTGGCTTCTGCTCCAAAGATTTCTAAAGTGAACAGTACTATGTATAATGCATCACATACAGTACTGAGTTCGCCACAACAAAGAGTGAATAACATGGAGCCTTTTGCTAAGAATCGAGGATATATGTTTCAGGCTTAGATATTTATCTAGGTTATAATCCTGTTGGTGCAAAGTTCAAAGATTATAAATCTTTTTTTCCTTTTTCGGCTACGGAAGCTGTTTGGGTCAATTTCTGACCATTTATGATGTGCAGAAACAGGGAAAATTCTTGTGAACTTGTGTTCCTTATGCAAGGAAAGACCTAATCGTGTCTGTTCGTCAGCCATATTGCCCCTGGGTCACAGAATTGTGGGATATCATTGTCTCAAAGCAGAGTCACTTGTGAACAGTGAACATTTTGTTGGTTGGTGGACTGGTTGGAAGTGTTGAAAGTGAAGTTTGGGCTCGGTCCAATATGGGCGTAGAGAACAACAAAAGAAAAGCACAACTACTGTTTCCTCGTGCTTTTTGGGATAATTTGGCAGGAACTGGGGAAGAAAGCTTTGGAAGGGAAGGCAAGGAAAGTTCGTTTTCTTCTCAGGGGAAAGAATTAAGCCCTTACTTGTTGGGCGATGACGAGCCCAACAAGTAATGAGATTTTCTTGGTTTAAGCTTAATATATTAAGGATATTAATTTGTCATTTTTCTGGGGGGTTCTTAATGCCCTTTGGTAAAAGATTCTTGTCAAGAATAACATATATAGGGTATTCAGTGGGCATTAGAAAATATTAAAGCTCTGGATTCTCAAATCAAGAATATATATAGCAGGTACTTGTTGCGAATATATAATAAACCGCGTACTTGAGATCCAATTTTTTGTTCCATGCCCATGAATTATGCTTTATTCCCTCTCGTTTGTCGCTTCTAGCAGGTCGTTGTTTATTCTCTAATTAATCTGTTCTTTTCCAAATTTATAAAAAACTAATTATAATTTTCAATTTTTTTTTTGAGTTTTTATCCGGAACTAATTTTATTTAATTTACTCATTCTTCCTTCCCAAGCTAAGCAAATCCTAGGACAATGTCTTCAAAAAAGTACATGGGAAGGTGAGAGCTGAGAGTAGGATTTTTCCGAAACATGCCCATTTTTCTTCTCCTGAAATGGGGAAGGAATCCTTATACACATAAGGGAGTAAAAATTAACCTGGAAATGGTTGCCAATTACCAATTCCGTATAAGCTTATGGTGGAAGAATAGCTAGCAAAAGGAACTTTAGAATAGCTGATTCGTTATTGCCTGCCATGAAGCTAGCCATTCTTACCTATTGATGTTGATTTGTCAGATTGGCCAGCCTATTAGCTAGGTTCCGGTCGGTTTCTATGTTAAGTCGTCCTTAAATCAAGTGTTGCTTCTGCTTTAATTTCTGATTAGTTGATTTTCATCCTCTATGCGCCGCCCATGTTTTTTTTTGTTTGCAGAATCGCCCAAATATTACGGCCATGCACTACCATCTCAAAGGGTCGGTGTTATTCTTCTTCTTGTTCTATTCGAAATCTAGACAATCTCCTAAGTGGAATAAAATTGGAGAAAGAAGTTAGGGTTCAATTTGCCGAATTGGGGCTTTCGAATTGCTGAGGATTTGAGTTTAATCAAGTTATGAGGTGTTCGAACTTCTATTTGAGGGATTGAAGCTCAATACATGGGGGGAGACAATTGTTCAACGGTTTTTTGAGTTGAAGTTCACTTGTCAACCGAAATTCATTGCTCTTGAATGTATTGCACTTCCAACAAGGGCAACATCATCTCATAGTATAAGTACTCACACCTTAGCTAAGAATCTTGGATACGCCCTTGATACTACGTACAAGTTTATAAATTCACTTTTTTTTATAGAAAATTGTATCTCTAGCATTGTCCTTTCACTACTAAAAATATGTCATTTTTCCAATGGCCTTATGTTGGAAAATTGAATTTTTCCAACGCAAAGCTGTTGAAATAGGTGTATTGACAAATGATACGTTGGAAAAAAAAATTTCCAACACAATTTTTTGCCACTGGTATTAACAGCGGTTGACTGTTGCAAAAAAAGTTGTTGGAAATTTTCAATGGTCTAAACTCGCAAATTTGTTCTATTCAAAATCTAGACAATCTCCTAAGTGGAATAAAATTGGAAAAAGAAGTTAGGGTTCAATTTGCCGAATTGGGGCTTTTGAATTGACGAGGATATGAGTTTAATCAAGTTATGAGATGTTCAAACTTCTATTTAAGAGATTGACGCTCAGTACATGGGGGAGACAATTGTGGAAAGATTTTTTGAGTTGAAGTTCACCTGTCAACCGAAATTCATTGCTCTTAGATATATTGCACTTCCAATGAGGGCAAAATCATCTCACAGTATAAGATTTTTTTAGTTGAAGTTCACTTGTCAACTGAAATTCATTGCTCTTAGATATATTGCACTTCCAACGAGGGCAACATCATCTCACAGTATAAGTGCTCACAGTATAACAGTGGCTGACCGTTGGAAAAAGAGCTATTGGAAATTTTCAATGGCCTAACCCCGTAAATTTGTTTGTAATGACTAACCAATTTTTCAATGGCCAGGCCGTTGTAAATTTTGTGTAGAAAAATAAATATATATATATATTTATAAAACTCATGATAATATGTTTTATATATTACTAAATTTATTTTTATATTTATAAAAAATATATTTTTATACTAACAAATACTATATTTTATAATATTAAAAAATATATTTACTAAAATTATATTTTGTATTTACAAAATTCAAAAACACAAGATTCATAAAATTACAAAATCACAAAATTACAGAAATCACAAAATTCAAAATTACAAAAATCAAATAAACTACTAAAATCGCAACAAATCACAACAAAAATAGATATGCACAAAAATAGTAAAATCACAATTCAAAACCAGATTCCCAAAATTAAAAAAAATAAATTACAAAAATCACAACTACAAAACACTAATTTTTAACCAAATCTACGAAAGCGGTGAGCCGATGAGTAAGTCGGACTGAGAAGGCAAGGCAGACGGCAAGGAGCAGTGAACGACTAGGAAAAAGGAGCGAGGTGGGTGAGCAGCGAACAGAGAACGGGCAAATGGCGAGGACCGAGAGAGGACTGGAGAGGACGGTAAGGCGACTAAGAGGATGACGGACAACGACGGTGATGATGACGGAGAGAGGACAAGGGATGGCGTGGCGACAGAGGGGACTGACGGGACGGCAAGAAGGAGAGATGGAAAGGATGATGAGGTTAGGACAAATAAAGATGAAAGAGATGAGGGAGTTGAGAAAGATGAGGAGTGACAGACTTATGGGGTTTTTAGAAGGGAGGGCTAGGTCAAGATGTATATATATGGGTTGGGTTATATGGGCTGGGTTATATTATAGTATAACATATATGATAGATTAATATATGTGATATGTATGTTAATATATGTTATATATATGATACATATAATTACATAGACGGAAATATCAAATTTACCACTAATATTTTGGGTAGGGAGCGAAGATGCCAAAATAATTTTTTTTTGCCAAATCTCCCACTAATGTTTTAAAATAGGCCAAATATGCCATTGCCGGTTAGAAAAAGAACAGAAAATGGTAAAAATAGCAGGTTTTGAAATCTTGAGGATATTATGCATTTTTCAAAAAAATATCAGGACCTTTGAGATTTTTGCCAAAAGAGAATCTGATCTCTACCATCAGCGCTTAAACCTTGTTGCTGCCTTCATCACCAGTGCCCCAACCCAATCATTGCCCTCCTTTTGTCTTTATTGTCTAATCTTCTCGCCAACATTCTTAAGAGAGAGAGAGAGAGAGAGAGTTTAATTATAAAAAAGTCTTTAAAGTTTGTTAAAACTTGCATTATCACCTTAAAATTTTAAAATTTATTATTTTTAATGTTTTTTGTTGGCTTTTTAATGTTTTTTTTTTAGATTTTTAACGGCCAATAGTATATACACTCTTAATTTGAAACTTTAGTAGCATATCTGGCCAATTTTAAAACATTAATGGGAGATTGGGCAAAAAAAAAAACTATAATGACATATTTGCTCTCAACTCAAAACTTTAGTAGCAAATTTGATATTTTTGCCTGATTATAACACACATACACACACACACACACACATCATATAGTATAATAATAATAATAATAATAATAATAAATATTATTATTATTATTATTATTATATGTAAAAAATGTTTTAAAAATATTACTTTACATTATAAAATTTTAAATTTATTGTATGAATAGAACCATTTTCCAACGGCCTATTTGAAAAAAATCTCCAATGGCGCAAAGGTTGGCCATTAGTAATTACCAACGGCTAGCCATTAGCATATAAGTCATTTAAAATTTCCAATAGCCTAACCTTGTAGCATTCTCTCCAACAGTTTTGAGGTTTCCCAACAATTTCCAATGACTTTGGCAATTGGAAATTTCGAATAACCTAGTTGTTGAAAAATGTTTTTCAAAAATAAAAAAAAATAGGGAATTTTTTTCCATTGCTAATTACCTCACACATATAATGCACATACGTCAAACTATATAAAAAATGGTAATTGAAACTAACAAGATATAAATTTTCTTTTAATTCCTAAAATTAAAAAATTTAAAAAATTTAAGAACTTGCATATATGAATGGGTAAACTAACAAATTCAATTCCTAACAACAACAATAACAAATCACCATTATTTAATACATTTCACAACCTAAATTACTCAGATTTTTCTCATTTTTGCAAAAAAAAAATTAAAAATAAAGATAAAAAATAAATCCTTCCACAACTAACCTCCAAATTGAACCATGAACATTGGACATTACTAGTTAATCTTGCAAACTATGAAACCAAGTAAAAAATCACACTTATTCAATAAAAACTTCACGTATATATCTAAAAAACTCAAAAATAACAAAATAACAAAATAAATTATAAAATGTAATAAAAAAAACTTACGTGGTTTGCTAGATTGCCGCTACGTCTACCAATTTATGCCAATGAAATATCAATGACATACTCCAGGTAGCTAATTTGGTGATTTGTGCATGTGTGAGCTTGTGAGAAGGAAGAGATGGATGAAGGAGAAAGAGGAAAAAATGGTCTAAAGCTTGATTTGATGGACCTTTTAGGTTTGATTTTCCAACGGCTAGGCCATTGAAAAATGAACAAAATGCACTGCACCACTAATGCTCTGTTTCCAATAGCTTAAGCCGTTGGAAATAAAAAAAAAATAGTTTCCAACAGCCTAACCGTTCAAAAATTTAAAATTTGTTTTTCCCCCTCAATTTTTAATAGATAGGAAAAAAGTTCATTTCCTTTATTTATATATAAATGTAAAACAATAGTATTTTCCAATTGTTGTATGTGTAGGAAATTTCCAACGGTTAGACCATTAGAAACTAAAACCTAAAAAACATTGTTTCATTAGTGCAAAACTTCCAACACTCGGACATTGGAAAATAGTCTCCATTTTTTTTCCAACGGTTTAGCAATTGAATCTTGGCAGTTAAAGAATGCATGTTTTCCAGTATTTGATGACCTCGATACCCTCTTTCTCCATATTTTTCCTCAGACCTCTAGATTCTTCTCCATTGAAGCTTTAACTTCTTAAATGAACACTAATTCTTCTTGTTCTTCATTTCTTTTATTCAGCTGTCCCTTTTTTTTTTGTGGTTAGCTAGATTGCTCAGTTCAAGTTTGAAAAAATAGTTAGAAATCTAATCGTGATGGATTGGTGGCAAACCATCACATAGCCTTAAGGCTTCGAGACAGGTAGAGTTAAGGTGGCTAAATTGGCCACAAGTAATTACATGGAAATAATACATAACTTGTACATTGACTACTCGTGCCTTTGCCCGTGTCCCTGCACACCTTTATCACCTATCTTAAAAAGAGCGTTCAATTTTCAAGAACAAATAATCTTGGAAGTTTATCATTTAGACTCTTCTCACCTACCCATAAATTATTCCAAAAACTCATCCCTTATTTAATAAAGTATTGTTTAAGAACTTTGACACTATTCATAAACAAACAATCTTATTTCACACTGGAATGCTTTGGCCCAATGGCCACTCCAAATTACATAAGGGATAGGGGTGGTTCAAGCCTCTCTCGAGACAAAAAAAACTCACTCCTTATTTGTTTGTCTTCAATTTCACTCTCTGAAACCTTATAATGTCTTCGAAAAAAAAAGGTCTTATTCCATTTTTGATATATTTTTTTCTTTTCTTCATAAGATATCATAAGAGATATTATATTAGAAAATCTATCATACATCCTACCTTATCAACCTAAGCTCACACTTTAACTACAAAAGAGGAGAAATCTCTTTTACTAGTAAGGATTAATTTGGATTTCAGCTAACTACCAAAACTGGTGATTCTCATATCAGTAAGCCAATAAATCAACATGACATTAGTTAACAAGGAGGGCCTTAGAGTAATTCAAATTTTGCATGCAAGAAGCATTCTCTCTGCTTTAACTACTTTAGCATGAGAGCACACTTGTAAGGAGATTTTGTTTGGTTTACAGTTCTTCGTTGTTCTTAGTTTTTTTATAGATTTGAATCAACAAAAAATAACTATTAATTTAGTTACTTAGTGTCATCATCAGTGCACAAGGGGTGCATGCTAAAGGTGAGCTTACCTTAAGGATTGTGATGCGCTCCACCATGCTATATCAAATCATTAACTCTAATACCACTTAGAAAAAAATTCTCAATCATCCATCATGTGTAATGAAAAACAAATATAATCAAACTAGCACATGATAATTCTAATATGGTTTAACTTTTAACTAACATGTATTTACAGATAAGAGAAATTTATTTGGATAAAATATAAAGATTACAATAAAAGTTATGTTATTTGTGCTCACACTAGTCTATGGATCCCTCACACATACTATTGACAACCTTAATATCTTGCATCACACAATTACAAAATTTAAGAATTATAAAAGATTTCTCGTCCTACTACTCCTTGCTTTCGGACTCCTTTATCTTTAGAAAAATCTCACATTTTACCTATTTACCATATTAGTTTTTCTTTCATAATCAAAACCCTACCACATGCCTTTTTATACACAAAAACCCTAAAGAAATAAAAAAAAACTAAAGCCAAGCCAAAATAAAAAATCCTTTAGTTTTTTTAGTTCAAGCTAACAAATCCAACATGTATTAAACCATGTTATTTTTATATGCTAAAAGAATTAATATGAAAGTGGGCTTGGATTATGAGCTTGAGAGGTACAGAGCGTGGGGAATTTCAAGAACGAATCAACTTCCTTGAGGATATTTGTCTTAATGCAATGAAGAGATATGCGCAGATGGATCGAGAGTAATGATGGAAAATTCACTATAAAAAAGAAAAGTAACTGTCTGGACACGATATTGCTTCAGGTGCCTTCATCGACGACATGCTAATGGTGGAACAAGTGGATCCCAAAGAAAGCCAGTCTATTCATGTGGAGAGCAACCCAAGATATATAGGATTTTGATGAAAGAAAACTGGTCAAATAAGAGGAGTTCAGCCACTAGACAATTGTTGGCTTCTTTTGGGATGTGATTTTAAAGCTACTAGACATGTTTTACTGCATTACAGTAAACTGTGGTTGGTACGGTTATCAATATATTGCATTGGTGTCAGATTGATTTGCAGGTTAGGGTTGATTTATCGGATGTCTTGATGATCGGTAGGCCTAAAGGATGTATGACGAGCGATCAACTACAAGGGAGGCAATTGATCCTATAGAATATAGCCTGTTCGATGTGGAAAGGAAGAAATAATTTAGAGCTAATTCATTTTAATTTAAGTCAATTAATTTATTTTTATTTTTTTAATTTTTTTTACTTGAAATCAATTTCATTTGAAAACCAATGTTATATAGATGCAATAATCCACTTGAAAGTAAATTTTTATAGTGTTGTTTAATTTTTATGAATTTTTTTTAGGGTTTTAAACTTGAAATTTTTATAAAAATTTAGTAGGATTATAAAAATTGTATTTTTAATGTATTATTGCACCTACATAGTATTAGATTTTAATTAAAATTAGTTTTGAGTAAAAAAAAGCATAAGAATAAAAATAAGTCATTTTGTTGTTAATTAACTTAAGTTAAAACAAATTTGATGTTATTTTTTTTATCAGAAAAACTAAAAAAATTATATTCAGAACCAGTCAAAAGTTGGAAATAACAATAGAACAAAACAGCAGTATCCCTAATCCAAGCAACCTGTTCAAAACTCTAGGGACTAAAGAAATAATGTAGTGTAGCAACACAATTTTTGTAGTTGAAAAGATAGGATCGAAAATACAAATGTATTCCTTTTTTTTTATTCAGAAGCAGGTGGTCAAAATTTCGTTGCTCTTGGCGGGATTGATGTCAAAATCCTTTAGCGTTATTGATGTCAATTTTTTTCATTGTAATCTAGGGTGATCATGCAATTGCTTGCTAGGATTTGTATATTTGTCCTATTTTTTTAATGTAAAATTCAATTTAATGGTCGTGTTGCGCTGTTCTCAAAATAAATAAATAAAGATTTAAAATTATTGGTTTTCATAGTCACTGAAAACAAAAGCATAATAACTAATTCCTCCATTCTAAAAAAAGTGAAATGTATTTTTTTAGTTACCCTAATTAAAAAGTATGAAACATTTCCTTTTATGGAAAGTTTTTTACATCTAATTTATTTTATCACCTTCATTTAAACTTTCATAATTACAAAAAATTTAAAAAGGAATATATTTTTTTAATCTTCATTAAAACTTTGACTACACAAAATCTTAAAAGTAATTTTTTTTTCAATCATCATTTAAATTACAACCACACATAACCCAAGAAATTTTTTTTAATTTTGAAATCAAAAGTGAAAATGAAAAAACATTATAAACTATACACATTTTAATCTCCGTACATACCTTGAAAAATGCATCATCGTTTGTGAGACAAAAATAGTATATATACTCCAATAATACAAGATGCATCCAGAATCACGGGTATCACTACTGCCTTTATCCCAGAATTTAATGTTGTGTTCTGTTGTGCGTAGGAATTAGGGACACCTTCAGAAGGCTGAAACTCTAACATTCCATTGAATGGGAACGGAGGGGGAGAGGGAGACGGAACGGAAGGGCAGAGAGAGAGAGAGAGAGAGAGGGAGGGAGGGAGTGGCCTGGGTCTGGGTCTGGGTCTGTGTCTGCGTCAGGCCGCTAGTGCTGGTGGGGACTAGCGAGTTTGGTGCGGGGGGCGTGTCATGAGCCCTGAACCAGAGCGGTGCTGTGGGGAAGGAGGAGGTCAGACCTGAAATGACTTGATTTTGACGTTTCAGATTCTTCTCGTCAGACGACCCTGCTAGACTCTGCACTAAACTTTTTTTCGAAAGAAAGATCTACTACTAAATTTTGTAAATAGTAGTAATAAACTAATTAATTATAGATTTAATTCCAGCAAGTTATACACGCTTTCTTTTCCCCTCAAAATTACGTTAAGACCATATATGAAAGGATTAAGAGCATATTTTAAAGTTTATGCAATATCATATATTACCGAAATCAAGTCCATTATTAATTATTTCATTGTACGGGTAGAATTCCAATATACATAAACTGGAGAAATAATGGGTATCATACAATTCTATCGCTAAAAACACTATCTAATAAAAAAAAATATTTAGTAAATGTTTGGGCATAGCTAGAATTTTTATTTTTAATTTTTTTTAAACGGATTCTCAATTAATTGGAATTGCATTATCATGCCATTCATTTGCTAGGGCTATGGCAATTATGATGTCGTGAATCACCAACTTTTCCAATGAGCATTTATGTAAGTTCAATTTTCGAGTCCAAGGTGTAAGATAATGAGAAAGTTAAAAAAAAATGTCAGTTGTTATACGATGTACTGCCTGCGGAATTGAAACTTGGTTATACTGTAGATTTGTACGCACACACAGTGAAAAATGACAGGAGGCTAGGGATTGTGAGGAAATATTGGAACTTACAGCTTCCGGTAACAATCACAAGTACCAGATAGAAGTAGCTAGCAGCTTCTTACTTCGTTCCTTCCTATCGGGAACAAATATAAATGCTTTTAATTTGGGAGATTCGGCGGATATATATATGTCGAGGGAGATGAATTTGGGATGGCAGAAAATTAAAAGTGGTCCATGACAACCTTTAATTTCACAGTTGTTATGGTTTATGATCTGTACTCTATGCTTGGGCAGATAAAGACATGTCTTCAATGTTTTTTTTTTTTTTTTTACTTTTGAAAGGCAGAAAAGAAAAATGCTAGTATATGCTTTTTCCTTCAATAATTCATGTTAATGTGGAATTGGTTCATATGAAATCATGAAAGCTTCTTTGTGGCAGCTTCCAGGGTGGCACCTACTTGCCTCTATAGCAATATTTACCTTTTCCTTCTCTCTTTATTAGGCTTTTTAGAGAAACAGTACTAGTTGCGTTCTTCAGTTTCACTTTCAACGGTCAACCTATTTACTACAAACTTCGTGCTCTTAATTTAATTTTTGAGCATTGATTTAATTACATTGCTAATAACTAAAATTGTACGTAGTTGAACAACTTCTCCAGTTATTATTAACAATGTTAATATCTAATTTTGGCATTTGGTTATTCTTATTTTCAGTCATGAGTTTGTAATTGAGTATGTTAATTGGATATGATTGTGTCTAGGTTTCTTTGTTGAGCACTGGTAATGTTTACTTCGGCTTTTTGTTTTTGTTTTTGTTTTTTTTTTTAACAACGTCAACATTAAGTGTATAGGTTGGGAAAACTACTCAATATTCGCTTTAGTTCAATGTTTGCTTTAGTGCTAGAGTTTTGAAAAAGTTAACTAGCAATTTATTCCAATTTTTAATGCTAATTTTGGATGTTATTAACAAATGAACCCATGGACTTTCCTCCTCGTCACCTCTTTTCCACTAACTCTATTTTAGAGTTGTACTTATTCTCTCCCTGAACAAATTTTGTCCAATCAAAAGAAGTAACAAATAATAAAGCTTATTTTCATTTCATGATAAGGGCCGGGACACATTTGCATCTAGATTAATCTTAAAAAAAAAAAAAAGAAACCAAGAAACAAAGAAAGAGAAAGACTAGGCATAGCTAGCTAACTCAAGCCAAGTCTGGGTAAAAAAAACACATTATAGCTAGCTAGGCAACTTGCAACACACATTTTGGATACATATATAGAGTCACATATGTTCTTGGAAAGCACACAGTTCAACACCAAACTGATCTCATAGCTCCCAAACCACAGCAAATTAAACTGCAATATTAATCCACATGATCAACATGTCATGCATGTAGCTCAACTTTAGTTGACTAGGAACATCTCTTGTTCAAAAGTGAAGCCCGTGACATCATATGCCTCTCAGAGACCTGTGAAATTCAATTCATAGGGATCTCAGTATAATTATTTTACTATAATTAATTACAAATTGATAAAACCTTAATTTGTTAGTATAAATTAATTAAGTATATACAACTACCAAATTCTTTTATAAAAAAAATTAAGACAAATTAAGCTTACATATCATCCACCTTATTTTGAGTGTTTGTGTCCAACATCAGCCCAAAATGAATGTGAGGGAAGTGTGCCCACTGAAAGAGCCGAAATATATATATTAGAAATCAAGAGATGAGCTACTTAACTTTTGGTTTTCTAATTAAGAAAAAAGAGAAAGAGTAAAAAAAAATGAGAAATATATATGTGTGCGCGTGCGCATGTGTATTTTTATATATAGAGGCTTTACATTCTTAGCAGCAGTGCTGAAGGCCTCCCTGTGGCTGATATCTGGATTATTAGCCTTAATCCTCTGTATCTCCTCCCTAATGTAATAATAAACAATTCCCAACATGATTTGTTAGTGAGTTTGTAGAAATTAATAAGAGTAACTAGTTACTAATTAATTTCAAATAATTAGCTAATATTATATATATCCTATAGCTAGTAATGCTGATCATATATAGCCCCAGGTCCAGGATCCCTACTTGATGAATTGATTGTACGCAGAAGGCATGCGCTGCCTCTTCTCTGGGGCTGAAAATTCCAAGAAACTTTATATCAGTCGCACACATATATATATATAGATGTGGAGAACAAAAGATATTGATTAATAAATATAATATTCCTTCTTTTGTTTAATTCCAGTTGCTTAATTAGTTGATTAAATGACAGATTTACGTCGGCTAATGGTAGTCTTCTGATGATCCGCCAGTAAGTTGGGTTGCGGAGCTCTCATTGGGATCTTGTTGTTGCTGCATTTGGAAGATGACCCCTTCTCCATCCTCACTTCCTGTGTCCCATAACAACTCTGATGAGCCTGCAAAATTAAAATTAAATTTCCTCAAACAAAATACAAAATGTTAAATATAAAAAAATACTATAGGTATAATTAAACCCTTTTTTTTGCACAAGTATATAAGCTTATAGACCTACACACAACAAATTAAATGTCATTGGATTCAAACCAAACATGCATGGAATTGATCTGCACCTATTAGTTATTAATTATTCTCCTGCGATGCTATGTTGGTTTGGCTTGCCAACCTTTACCCCTAACATTTAATTTCCTAAACCTAAACCTAATATTTGTAGCAAATTGTGCAGATTAGATTATTTAAGCAGGAACTTTTAACTAGCAATCCAACACAAATTCATAGAACGCAGTTTGTAAAGTTGCTTATTATAATTACCACCATTTACAAATAAATGCTCGAATTTAGAATATATACTAAAACAAGAAGAGTTCGTACAATGTCAGATTTAAAGTATTGTACTTAGCATTAGTACTTCTGTCTCTTACATGCTTGCTGCTCTAACGGTGTATTATTTTATGATTTCCTTTTAGGGGTGTGGAGGATTGAAATGATGTTTCATAAGAGAGAAACAAGAGCTGCATTTAAGTGGCTGGATCAGTAATTAGGCTGGTAGCCAATCTAAGAATCTAATAAGGACATTGGATATATATAGCTCCACTAGAAAACAGGAAAACAAACAAATCTGAGGTAGCGCACAGAACCCTGAGCCCTCTTTTCCCTCAATTTGTTTCCACAGCAGAAGACAATCCCCAAGAAAAGAAAATCATGAGAAACCCTAACATTCATGTCAATCAAATCACAGCCCCCAACAAAAGAACACTAAAAAGTCCAAAATAGAAATAAAGAAAAGGAAAGCAGCTGCCGCTGCTAGGCATCTCCTGGGATTTATATATTATATAGCTTGCCAGCTGCCTGGCGGCTGCCTCCTGCTAGGGCTTCTCGGAGATCTGAGCTGAAACAGAAGAAACCCTAACTGGCCATAGCCTAGGTTTTAGAGTCAAAATAATTAAAATTTATTTACCTGCGTATTTTGCCAGGACAGGGACTGATGAAATGCCGCTGCCATGTTCACTGACCACAGATTTGAGCAGTGCCCGCATCGGACCGTCACCATGTCGAACAAATTATTGCATGGGACACTCACCTGAACAAATCAAGAATTTAACAATTAATTCTAATTAAACTTGTGAATTGTCTCTGAAAATTTGAACTCAAACATTTTAATCGAAAAACAATCCAAAGTCTAAGTCACAATCTTCTTTTGTTTTGTAAAAGAAACAAAGAAAAGAAGAAAGCTCAGATTTTGACCAGTAGGGCTTTTAGGTGTGCCACACCCCGGCCGGTGTTTCCGGGGAAATGGTTGCTAATTTCCTTGATTTGATATATATATATATATATAAACTTGGAAGCCAATTTGCAAAGATTTCATCTCACAAATGAAAATAGGTAGAGTTTTCTTTTTTATAAATGTACAATTCTCCCTCTCTCTTTCTCTCTCTGGTCCTAGCTAGCTAGTTTGAGGGCTATGTGACTTTTCTTTGACTGCAAATAAAGAGAGAAAGAAGCGAAAAGGAAAAGTCCAAAGATGGAGACCTGACCATGCTCTAATGGAAACCAATAAAAAATATAAAAACAGATCAATTTCAGCCTCTGATAAAAAAAAAAACAACCAATTTAATTGCATAAGTTATTATCATTCACTGACTTAAGGCTGGCCTCTCTTCTGCATCAATGAAAATCCGTCATTTTCTTAGAAACAAATTCAAAGCCTTTCAAATTAAGAGAGAGATGACAAGAAAGAGATTCACACACACACACATAAATATATATATTTACCGCAAGAACGATGTTGCAAAAGTTGCACGGGATATAGCAGAGCTGCTCAGCTGCAGGAACATCGGTGCAGCTCGCCATGTCTAGCTAGCTTCCTTAGCTTTCAACGGATATGGTTTATTAACCCAGAAACCCTAAATTCTAATTTTATTTATATCTCTCTCTTTCTGTGGTACTGATGATCAATCCTGCCTTCTATATACTAATCTACCAGAAGAGAGAGAGATGGAGAGAGAGAGAAAGATAGTTACAGAAGAAGAGCTGGGTAGCTGTATTCCAAGCAGCCAAACCAAAACCACAAATTAAAGGAGATTAGAAGCACCCAACTATGGAGAGAGAGAGAGAGAGAGTTGTAGGAAGATGATGAAAAGGTAATAGTAATATATTTTATTTTATTCCCCAGCAACACAACACATGCGCTTCACAACAGTGAGCAAAATCGCTTTATAATTTATAGAGAATTTATGCTGCAAGAGAGAGAGAGAAGGAGAGAGAGAGAGAGAGAGAGATGAGGTTTTGGAACTTGAAAGCCAGGATCCAAAGAGTAGAGGGAATGATGGGACCGGTCGAGTCAGAAAGCTGCTTTTTCTATGTGAACCGGCGGCCGGGTTTTTTAAGGTGAAAAAAGCGGTCCACGTATAGTTAGCTATTAGCTATAGATTATGGGTCGCAGGTCAAGAACTTATGAAATATGATATCCTTTTTTTTTTCCCCCGGAGAAGTATGAATTATACGATGCCTAGAAATTAATTCCCATTGTTCCGAACTTATGAATTATGATATTTTCTATTTTTTCAGTTTATCTTATTCCGAATTTTATTCTAATTTTATTGACTCGGTTCCTAACTGTTTTTTTATTTTTGTTTTCTTAAAAAGGAAAAAATTCGAAATTAGAAAATAAATATAAATTAAAAACATTAGAGAATGATCATGCTGTTAAAAAAAAAGTAGAATTATACAAATATATTATATGAGTTTGGAAAAAGAATATATTATATCGAAAAAAATGCATGTAATTCATTCAAAAACAAATAACTACATACTTAAGAAAATAACACAACTTTAAAACCATAAAATTTTACTCTAGAAAAAAAATAAATTGAACTAAAAATATATTACAATAATAAAGAGCAGGTATGAGAATTTTTAAGTTAAGCCTAACAAGTATCTGTATCTGGTTTAGTGACATTTTAAAAGAGTATGTACTGTGCATCTAAGCAAATGACCCTTTTTATATTGTGTTCCTCATCTAATGTTCAACTATTTTCCAATGACATGCCGAAAGGAAATTGCGTAACATTTATTAAAAAAATTTCAATAGTATTAATTAATGTTGTAGATATAATACTATTATACCTAGAAACAATTTCAGTTAAAAGTCAACATTATACTTTCCTAATAATAACCTGAATGATACTTTTTAGTGATTGATTTTTATAATTTTTTTCCACTAATTCCAATCTAAGAACTAAAAATTAATTAAAAAAAACTATCTTCTTAAAAAAAAATAAAAATATTTTAAATTTTATTTTTAGACTTTTTGTAGAGTATTTTAAAATTTTTATTTAATTAAATAATTATTTTTATAATAGTTATTTTATTATGCACCTATGTCTAATTAGACACACTAATCCAGCTTTTAATCCTTTATATATGAGACACTAACCCTGTAAAAAATTAACAAAATTACACATAGCCAAAACATTTTCCTCTTTACAAAAACCCTACCTCCACTGTTACCTCCTCCAGCGCCGTTGTCGCCGCTGAATCACCATACCTTAAAGTTCTCGCCGTTGTTGCTCTTCCTTAGGATCAAATCATCGCCACCATTCTTCCTCCGGATCTCGCCACCACTCTTATGCTCTTATGCTTTGGATCATGTCAATTGTTGCACATGCCCACGATCTCGCCTTCAACCTTCTAATCGTTACTGCCACTGCCTCCACCATTGCCGCTTACCATCAGAACTTGCGCCGTTGTAAAAGTGCCTGAAGAAATGTGCAAACATGTCTCAAATAATATGTAAAATATCTAATGCAGTTAGTTTGTCAAAGTGTTTGGAGTAATTTACAAAAAAATTATTATTATCAACAAATAAGAAGTGTCTGAAAGAATAATAAATGTCTGAATAAATATCCAAAAATGCCTAAAGAAATACTCAAAAGTGTCTAAACCAATACATAAATAATTTATTCTACTAAAAAAATAACTATTTGAAACAAATAAAAAAGTGTCTAAATAAAATGTATAAAAATGCCTACATAAAAATAAAAAAATTATTTGAAGCAATATGTACATAATTTGTTTTCCTCATCAATGAACATGTGCAAACTAATAAAGGAGTGTCTAAATAAATATTTAAAAGTATCCAAAGTAAAATATAAAAATGTCTAAAACTTATATTATCTCTAAAACATAATATGTCATTTGTTATTTTCCAAAATAATATGTAAAAGTATTTAAATAAATATGTTAAAGCATCTATAACAATATATAAAAGTATCTAAAATAATTTACAAATAATTTATAATCTTACAGATGTAAGTGTGTGAAGCAATAATAAATAAAAGTGTCAAAATATAAATATAACAAATGTTCGATGTTATATATAAAAGTGACTACAAAAACATGTAAAAAAAATTGTTATCTTCAAATTTAAAAATGACTGAGAGAATAAAATAAAGTGCCTAAAAAAATTTATAAATGTATCTTAACAAAAATAAAAACGAGTAAATGAATATGTAAAAGTAAAAAATTCCGATTTTCTTTCCTCGGAATGCATCCTGCTCTATTTTTGCGATCAAGATTTCTCGCCCTTTCTCACCCGGCAATTGCAATAGTGCTCTGATCTCTCTGAATCACCCTCTTTCTGCAAAATCTGATTTGCTCAGGATTTCAGATCTTACTCTCAATTGCTATCTTTCTCCGTCACTCTTTTCTAAGCCGATGACTATAATCATGCTTTGCTCTTAATCGCTCTCCTTCTTCCGTCATTTCTCCGATTTTGGTAAACTGAGAAAGGCGGCTTCCAACTTCTTTTTTAGCGGAGAAGCCGGTGTGATGTTTGGGGTTTCGTGGAAGCCTTCGACCGGTTGGTGCTCTGGGTGATTGCTCTCCTCGCCGGCGGTAGCAAAACTTCTACAGCACGATCATTACCATTGCAAAAGTCGTAGAGTTTCGCAGGCGCTCTTGCCAATCGCAGGAGCCACCAGTGCAGGAGAAACGGAAGTTAGCTTGGAGCATCGCTGGAAAAAGGGGCCGGAGATAATAGAGAGGACCGGACCACACGACTGACTCTGAGGAAAGTGGCGGAGCTACAGCGGCATGCTCGCTGACGTTGAGATGAGAGAAACGGCGTGACAACAGAGTCTTAGCGTTAGGGTAAGGGGTAAATCTGTAAATCACCTCCTATATCTAATTAAATAAATGTTTACCATATCTCTGGTATTTTTAAAATCATACACCAAATGCACTTAAAACAGGAATGTCAGTGGGTCAGATTTGAGTCGAATGATGGTATTTCTATATCCAACTTCCTATACTGAATACCCTATACTGTAAGGAAATGACAGAACAAGAGAATTTCGAAGATACTTGCAACTGCTGTTGTGTTTCATTGATTGCCAATTTCGCTTTAAGTAAACAGATTACAAGTAACAAACATAGCTAAAACTTAGGAAACACGAAAACTAACTAACTAAAGACTTGGTCATTCAATCCTATCCAAACTAACTCTCCTAGTTTTCAGCACTTCTGCTCCACGTCAGTGTCTTCCTGTTTCATTGGATCACTTCTTCCAACACTCCCCCTTGAGCCAATGTATAGTCTTCTTCGAAGATCTTCAAACTTTCCAAATGGTAGAGCCTTTGTGAACAAGTCTGCCATCTGGTCTTCTGTTCTACAGAACTTCACTTCTACATCTCCCTTATTGACTAACTCTCTTATGTAGTTGTGCTTGATTTCAATATGCTTTGTTCTCCCATGCAAAATAGGGTTCTTTGTCATGGCCACAGCAGAGGCATTGTCACAAAAAAGTGTGGCTGCTTCCTTTTGTTGTTGATTTAAATCCTGTAACAATCTCCTGAGCCAAACAGTCTGACAAGCAGCAATATTGGCAGCAACATATTCTGCTTTTGTTGAGGACAAAGCCACTGTGCTTTGTTTCTTGGATAGCCAAGATATGGGTCCAGACCCCAGACTGAAACAATTTCCACTAGTGCTCCTTCTATCTTCTTGGCTTCCAGCCCAGTCACTATCAGTATACCCTTCTAAAATTAAATCTGCATCTTTCGAGTACCAGATGCCATAGTCTCTTGTTCCTGAGATGTATCTCAGTATTCTCATGGCTGCACCATAATGATGTTTGGTGGGGTTCTGCATGTGTCTTGACACCAGGTTTACTGCAAACATTATGTCTGGGCGAGTATGAGACAAAAAAAGAAGCTTACCAACCAAACTCCTGAATCTTCTTGAATCTGCCATTTCAGTTCCATCTTGAGCTTTCAGCTTCTCATTTGTATTCATTGGTGTAGTTGCAGCTTTACATTTATCCATGTTAAACTGTGTCAGTACATCTGTGGCATACTTTTGCTGAGAGATAAAAATACCTTCATTTGTTTGCTGTACTTCTAGGCCAAGAAAATAATTGAGAGTCCCCAAGTCAGTCATCTCGAATTCTTCCATCATTGATCTCCTGAATTCCATTATGAGCTGAGGTGATGATCCTGTGTAGATCATGTCATCCACATACAAGCTAACCATGATGACATTGTGACCATTCCTTTTCAGATATAAGGTGGGTTCATTGGGGCTCCTGTGGAATTCATGAGTTTGAAAAAACTCATCTATTTTGCTATACCATGCTCTAGGCCCCTGTTTCAGACCATATAAAGCCTTATTGAGCCTGTAGATTTTCTCTTCCTTTCCAGACTTTTCAAACCCTTGAGGTTGTTGTACATACACTTTTTCTTTCAATTCTCCATTGAGGAAGGCAGACTTCACATCAAATTGAAGCACTGTCCACTGATGTTTTGCTGCAACTGCAAGAATCATTCTCACTGTTTCGAATCTGGCAACAGGTGAGAATGTTTCTTCAAAATCAACTCCTTGCTCCTGTGTGTATCCACGTGCCACCAGCCTTGCCTTGTGCTTTTGAACTGTACCATCTGAATGGTATTTTGTTTTGAAAATCCATTTTAAGCTTACCACCTTCTTTCCTGGAGGCAAGTCAGTAATCTCCCATGTATCATTCCTCTCTATAGCCTCAATCTCAGCTGTCATGGCTTCTTTCCAGACTTCATTCTTCATGGCTATGTGCACATCAGTTGGATCTCCTGCAAACATTGCATACGTTGAGGAGTAGATTTCCCTTAGAGTCTTTGTCTTTGTTCTGCCTGATGAAGATGGTGATCCTTCAGGAATTGTTGATGAAGTCATGACAGGTGACTCTTCTCCAAGTGTCCCTTGTTCAGCTTCTATCTCCACTGGAGCAGAATCTTCCTCAATGTCCATCTGTGTGCCTTTCAGTTTTTCTTCTTCTTTCCAGCTCAAGTGTTCATCAAACTTGACATCCCTGCTAATCACAATGCTTTTTGTTTCTGGGTCAAACAATCTATACGCTTTTGAGTTCATGCTATATCCAACAAAGATATATTTCTTGGATTTTTTATCCAGCTTATGTCTGCCTACAGGAATTAAGGCATAACATATACAACCAAAGATTCTTAAATGTCCTACAGATGGTTTTGAGTCATACCAGGCTTCATAAGGTGTCTTGTTCCACACTGGCTTTGTTGGAGAAAGATTGAGCAGATACACAGCAACTGCAACAGCCTCTGCCCAAAAATCATTTGATAGTCCTTTGGTTTGCATCATGGCCCTTGCCATTTCTACCACTGTCCTATTTTTCCTTTCAGCAATACCATTTTGCGCTGGAGTATAAGGAGCTGTCAATTCTCTACTGATCCCATGTTCATCACAGAAGTTGTTGAACTCCTTTGAGCAGAACTCTCCTCCCCTGTCTGATCTCAGGATTTTAATTTTCTGATTGCACTGCTTTTCAACCAGAACTTTGAACTTTTTGAAATGTTCAAATGCTTTAGATTTGTTACTAAGGAAGTAAACCCAACTCATTCTTGAAAAATCATCAGTGAATAATAGAAAGAACTTACTTCCAGCATGTGATTCTGTCCTCATGGGTCCACATATGTCAGTGTGAATTAGTTCCAGCTTCTGGTTGGCTCTTTTTGCTTTGCCTTTGGGAAAAGGTTTTCTTGTCTGTTTCCCCAGGGCACATCCTTCATACACTTTCTCCAGTTCTCCAATGCTTGGTAGTCCTATAACCATTTCTTTATTGGCCAGAAGTTTCAGTCCTTGAATGTAGAGATGTCCATATCTCTGATGCCATTTTTCAGAGTCATTACTCTTAGTGCCTGTTATTAGACACTTGTCTGTGCACTCAAACTCCACTGAAAACATCTTGTTATCAGTCATGTTGGTTTCCAGCACCTTATGGCCTGCACTGGTCTTGACACAACACAGATCATTCTTAAATATGACTGAGTAACCATGTTCCACCAACTATCCAACACTAATAAGATTGTGTGCCAAACCTGGTGCATAGTGAACATCCTTAATTGTTCTTTTCTTGCCATTTGAACATACTACCACATTACCTTTCCCTTGGATTTGTACTTGCTTGTCATTTCCAAGTCTGACCTGAGCCTTGTATGTCTCATCCAACATTGTAAACGTGCTATTTTCACCAGTTAAGTGATTTGAACATGCACTGTCCAAATACCATATCTCTGTTGACTGTAAATTGGTTTCCTCACTGGCCATGAACAGATAGTCTTCATTGTCATCATCCTCTTGAGTGAATTTGGCCTGATCATCTTTGCTCTAGCAGACATCTTCTTTGTGTCCATACTTTTTACAGTATGTGCATTGGACTGATCTGCCTCGCCCTCTTCCTCTGTAAAAAGTCCTTCCTCTTCCTCTATGTGGAGAGAATCTGCTCTTCTCCCCCTGAACCTCAAAGGCCTGTTCTTCCTCTCTTCCAGTTGTTCTGTTGATTCTGGCTTCATGAGTCCACAATGACCCCATCAGTTCATCAATTGAGAGTGTGGTGAGGTTTTTTGATTCCTCAATGGCAGCAACTACATGATCAAACTTGGACGTTAGGCTCCTGAGTAGTTTTCCAACCACTGTTTCATCAGTGATTTTGTCCCCATATGCTCTCATTTGACTGACCATGGATGAGATTCTTCCCAAGAAGTCTTGAACAGACTCCCCATTTTTCATAAGTGCAGTTTCGAAGTCCCTTCTTAGAAACTGCAATTTCACTGTGATCACTCTTGCTGATCCTTAGTATTCAGTCTTGAGAGTATCCCATGCTTGCTTGGCTGTAGTTGCTCCATCAATACGAGAGAAGATAGATTCATCAACAACTTGTTGAATGAAGAAGAGGGCTTTCACATCTTTCTTCATCAACTCCCTGGAGGCTCCTTCTTCTGATGTTTCAGCATTGAAACCTTGCTCTATAAGATCCCATAGATCCTGAGATCTAAAGAGGGTCTTCATCTTGATACTCCAGTATTCATAGGAGTCCCCTTTGAATAAGGGTATTTGAGGTTGTGAAACACTCATTGAGTTGTTTCCAGCAGCTGCACTTGCCATTGTTCTTCTCAGATACAGATGATAGAACAAATGGAGATAAGCCAAGGATTGCAACCTGGCTCTGATACCACAATTAAAAGAAATGACAGAACAAGAGAGTTTCGAAGATACTTGCAACTGCTGCTGTGTTTCATTGATTGCCAATTTCGCTTTAAGTAAACAGATTACAAGTAACAAACATAGCTAAAACTTAGGAAACACGAAAACTAACTAACTAAAGACTTGGTCATTCAATCCTATCCAAACTAACTCTCCTGGTTTTCAGCACTTGTGCTCCACTTCAATATCTTCTGCTCCACGTCAGTATTCTTCCTGTCTCATTGGGTCACTGCTTCCAACATATACGCATCCTACCTATTACTCGTCGAATGAATACTTTTTACACTCATATCTTATCCATATTTAGGCAAGTTAGGTCAGGTAAAACCATCCACTCACCACACTTCTGCAACCACAAGCATTTGGAAATATTTCTATGAAAAATATCACATCAAAAGTAATTGCAAGTAACCTAATAATAGGGAATAACCAAATCATGAAGGCAATACTAGCAATAATTTACTCATACTAGCAATACTAGAAGCCAAGACTTAATAGTAAACATAAGTTAAAAAAATATATTTAAGGTAGACCATCCATAATATATGACATAAATGTCTAGGTCTAATACATAAGCTTAACAAATAATTATCAAAAGTACTAATCTATGTTCTAATATATATTAACTAATCAATATTTGTACTAACAGAGGCAGAGAATTTCGTAAGATTGTAAATATGAGGTACTAAGTTGGCTATTTTGTGAGAAACTAAGGACTTGATACGTGTTTTGCACCCCCAAATGGTTGAAGAATATAAAAAGGGTAAATAGCACAAAAAGTGCTAAATCTTTTCTTTTTATTGCAAATTTTCACATAATCTCTGAAATATTACATATTTATCCTAAACCATTCTCTCTCAACATCTCCCTGTCTCTCTCTCCTCTCTAATATGCTTCATGATGATTAATCAAAATAAAGTAATTATTTTACTGATTTTTATTTAGAATTTATATTATTTTAATACCATATACACCTAATAATTATTTAAATAACTTGTTATAAAATTTAATTTTTATAAATAATTATTTAAATAATTTTTTTTCTTGGGTTTTGCTCATTGCTCGCCTCACCTCTCTGCTTCGCCCTCTAACCCCCTAGCCCAAAATTCTGGGTCCACTATTGTGTACTAATACATGAAAAATGCTCAATAAACTCATATGTACTAATATGTGTGTGTGTGTGTGTGTGACAGAGTCGGATGTGAGGCGGGTAAACCTAAACTTGTATCTTATGATATCCAAATCTGGTATGTGCAAAGATTTAAAAAAAAAAAAAAAATCTATATCCAACCCAAAATTGCAAAAAAAAAAAAAAAATTCCTACCTCATTGGGTCAAATGTAACCAAATCCCCGTCAGGTTGGATGTCCATTGACATCCCTAACTCAAAATAATTAAGATTTAAAAAAACAAATGAAATCTCTTTTTTATTTTTGGGTATAAAAAAGACGACAGGGTAGAGTTCAACTTTCCTTTGATGTCTGGTGCTTAAACCTAACTTTGTGTTTGTTTTAGCTCCTGTTCTTCTTGGTTGGCTTGGGGCTTGATTTGAAGTTAGTTTGGCTGGGGCCATTTCTGTTGTATTTCTTCTCATACTTCTCCGGCCTCTGGCTGATTTTTTTCAATCCATTCATTTTTGTCAATAAAAAGAAAAATGAAATACGGACCGTCACATAAATGTGCGTGTCCGTATATGCAACAGGACAAGTCACTATACAAAACCAGATTAACATCAATTTTCCTACACTAGGATAAAAACAAGTCACCCTGCTTCAAGGACTATAAAGCTAACCTAAGCTAATTAAGCTAATTGCTCAGAAGTATATATCTCACCATCAACCGTAATTATAAAGATGGTGACACAACAAGATCGAACTAAAATTGGTATCCCTCTAGTAAATTGTTTTGTTTTTCTGTACTCAATTGTGCTCCGGCCAGCCCCGCAGACAAAGATTAATCTCCTATATAAAGAGGTATTTTCAAGTACTTACGGTGCTAAATCAAATTCAAAAGCTATAATTACTTTATATGCTCGAGCTCCTTTCACTGGCACCATCTTGCGTTTATATATACTCGTATGGATCTTGCGAGTTAATGTAGCCCTCACCTAGCTAGTCGTCTTATTACCAAACTCCTAATTAAATCTCCCAGTTTGTCGTTTTTAGTTGATGTGCTGTGTCTTCCGAATTGATCTGTTTGATTATGGATGTTTTTATTTAAGCGTCCGAACAATTCCACACATGTACCAATAAATTATTACGAGCAAATATAACATGCCCGCTTTGATGTAGGGGACCAGCTGTTTCAGCTTTTTTTCATTAGTTGCAGGGGAAATTCTTTATCAATGGCAAACTCGTAAGTACGTACAATGTATTAAACTTAAGAACCTGAGTTTGAGGATCAGTAGAAAGAACCAGTCTTTATCAGGCTTCCCTTAAATTAAGGGTGAGCAATTATTCGGGTATAACTAAAAAAAAAAAAAACGGTTGGCTAGTTGGGTTTTTTTATGTAATGGGTGTTGACTGATAAGAGGGTAAGTGAAATAATAGAAGCATAAAATTTATCCATGCATGGATTAGGCCCAAATCCTAATTTATTTGCCTATGGAGTTGGCCTATTAGGCTGAAATTGAAAATAGAAAATAAGAAAATGAATTTTGATGCAAGTGTATGAAATTGAATTAACTAAATTACAAAACCAAAAAATTATTTTTTTTAGTTTTGGTTATTTTAATTTTATATCTTATTCAGTCTATTCAATTCTTAACCTCCTGCATGATCAAAAGAATGTTTTTTTTTTTGTTTACACAATTAAATTTTTGTTAAAACCAAAATTAATAACTGAATGATCATCCCTACTTAAAGCATTTGTAGCTTGTTTTTTTAACTCTCAAAGTCTTAATGTGTTACGAATATTTAAAAATAATTTATTTTATCAGCCAAATAATTAATATTATTTTTAATATTTAAAATAAAACAATAGTATAAGGGATAATTCTATTATCTAATCAACTTACACTGCACGCATCATCTTTTTTTTTTTTTTGGACGGCAAAAGAAAAAGATTTTTATTAAAAGAAGAAAATTACAAAGAAAAATGAGTATGGAAGCAGAGTTCAACTAGGAGATGAACCCTATACCAATATGGATAATAAGAACAACACCCACGCAATCCAAATACATTAATGCCGCCTAATTGACCAATTTGGTGCAGCTAGTCTTATTGGATTCAATAACCACTCAGACCAATTACACCTTACTGTACGTTGAGCTCCTATTAATAAACCATATAGATACGTCAAGAACTGGAATTCATCAAGAAATGCACGCATCATCTAGCTATTCAAAATAATCACAAAAAAAAAAAATCAACATTATTTGTGACTCGCCTCAAATTAGCCATTATAATTTTTTTTGACTAAAATATATCATTCATATTTTCAAAAGTTGACCAAATTTGACCGTTCTCACATCGAAATTCATTTATTCTATGCCAAACCGGTGTTCCTGATATGCGATGATAATGAATTACTTCCAAAATATATTTCTTTCACTCATGAAACACTAATTTCTACCCGATTGTCCATTTTTTTATCCAAACCATAACTCTTTTGTCATTGACTGTTATGTGACTATATATTGGCCTGCAGGACTTTTTTTTTCGCACAATATGTTCATTTCACATAGAATATTACTGTGATTTTAATGAAGAGTGGCCAATTTGGCGAACCTTCAAAACATGAGTGGTATATTTTAGCAAAAAAAAAATAGTTGCCAATTTGCACTAAGCCATAAACAAAAGTATGTTTTTTGGGGGCGAGGGGGGTAAATTTTATAGCAATGGAGAAGATGTACAATGAGTACTTGGCATACTAGGGTAAAGAACAAAAGAATCATAAATTAAACATATATAGAGCTTCATCCAATAGTTTTCATTAGATCAAAATAACTCACTTGAACACAAACATAAAAAAAGATTTGATCAACCACTTGTTGCATAACGCAATGACTTCCCTTAAAGTACCAATTGTTTTGCATATTTTCTCTGGGACAGAGCGAAGCCAGAAGATTATGTTAGTGAGGGCAATAAAAAAATATTAATAAAATATGTCAATGGGTCAAATTTGAGGGATGAGGGTGTTTTCACATCCAACCCACTACGCTAGACACCATATATGTATCTTGCCTGCTTTTAGATGCATTGGTTCAGGTGAAACTCATCCACTCACCACACCTTCAACTATAAGTATTCGTTTGAAACTACATATTCTACCTACTTGATCTCACAATAGCTAAATAGCAGTAAGAAACAAAATGAGGAATAATCAACTCTTGTAAATCATTTATTTTCCTAAATTCACTAGTAATAGAAATAACTTCACTTTATATATTTCGTGCCCTATTTCTTCTTCCATCTTTTGTTCATGTGGTATGACTATAATTCATTCTTTATATGGAGTAATATACACATGGTTGGATAAATTGAAAGAAAAATGTAGAATATTTTGTGTGTGTGTGTGTGTATGTACGCGCGTGCGCGCGCAAAGGCGGAGCCACTAGGGGGGCTAGGGCTTAGGAAGGTGCCTGGCCCCCCTTAAGTTTTACAAAATGTATATATATCTTATAAGATAAAACTTATATAACATTTCCCTCTCTCTTATGGCCACCCTATAATTATTTTAGCAAGTGTTCTCCAATAATTTTAAGTAACAAAAGTAACACTCAAATTCAACAATTTTATCTCTTTCTGACATTCTCCATAAATATATTTGATTTTTGTGACTAAGATTAAAAAAGTCTAACATGAAATAATTAGTTTTATCATCTTAATAAAAAATTGACTATCTTATATCTTTAAAATATTTGAGAATGTAAGAAGAGGACTCTCCATTTTCTTCTTACTTGTTCTACATCCACACCCTCACAATCTCTGTTCAAACTTTTTCTTGTTTATACATGCTGATACATTTTTTTCTGTTTGCAAGAATGGGAACATAAAAGGTTAATTATTTGAATTGTTTTCTATTTCAATAGATAATTTGATGCTCTTTATTTTTGTAATTTTTATTTATAATTCATTCGTGAAGTTTTCTAATTATCATTTTTTATATCCTATGGAAAATAATGTATTAAATTTTAGTTTTTTGACGATGGGTCATTTTAAATTTATTTTTTTCTTATTTGAAAATAATGGTTTATTTATTATTTATCTTAGTTGGACCATTTCCTAATCAATTTTTTTGTTTGTTTCTTAGGCTGCATTTGGTGAAAATTATTTATAAATAATTGTTAGTGATTGTTTTATGTATGTAGATTATGTGCTCAACTTGTATATACCAATCGAGTCTCTACACTTTAAAATCCCAAAAAATCACTTTTAAAATATTTTTTTCTCACAAAAAATAATGATTTTTTTATTGATTTTTAATTTTTTTAAAGCTGGGTATGAAAAAGGAGTCCATAAAAAAAAATTCAAAAAACATATGATTCAAGTGAATACTAAATAAGTAGGATATTAACTTTCAAATGATATTGATTCTAAAAAAATTTTGAAATTCAAAATAATATCTTTTATATATATATAAGTATTTTTAAAATAAAGTTCGGCCCCCTAATTCAAAATCCTGGCTCTGCCCCTGTCTATATGGGTTTGGTCCAGTGAACCCCAAATCTATACCTGTTCAATTGTAAAAAAAAAATACATAGTTACACCAGCTATAATTCTCTCTTTTTATTTGGTTTGTGTGTTAAATTTTATAATTACATTAGTAATTCTTATGGCTTTTATTTTTTATGCAGCTTTTACATATTTTATTTTGACCACTCATCAAAATTAAGTTCATTCATTTTTAAATTAGTGGGAGCATCACAAAAAATTTTATGGGGGCAAAATGGATATTTAAAAAATTATATACCAATTATATACGTTTCCCAAAATTGAGTGGTGGCAGTTGCCCCTACTCCTTTTGAACTTCATATGCAACCAACAAATAGCATCCCTCCATCTATGAACTCATTAATAAATCCTCAACAATTTCATTGTTTTCGCAACCACATCTTTGGTAAAAAGACAAGTAAAGAAGAGGTGATTATGGTTTTTCTCCATCATCTCGTATAGGTAACACCTATTTGGCCTAGCAATTCCATCTGACATCATTTATCTTGAGTAGAAAGGTCTCTTCTCAGCATTAACTGAAAGATAAGTCGGTGTTTCAGCACTAAACTCATATTCCACACTATAGCCTCCCATGGAACCTTTTCCCCCTTTGGTCGAACACTGTTATACATGTTCTGGCTTGTCACAGTGGCTAAGACCGTATCCTTGTTCCCCAACTTTTTTATTAGCTAGCCTTTGCATTTGATCACACTATTGCACACTCATGACGATGTTGAGACTATCTTCAAAGTTTATAGATTTTTCCCTTTAACGTAGCAAGCATGAATCCAATTGATCCAAAGTTAATCATTCTTAGTATGGATATCCCAAATGAGCTTAACAATCAGGCAATAGTTCTGTGAGACAATATCCCTCAAGTCGACACCATTTTCATCCTTCGGCTTACATACCTCATCCCAACTAACTAAAGCTTTCCAACTCCCTTTTTCTTCCGTAACCAAAGGAAATTCTAGCATATAAAGTTAATCTTTCTTAACACTTTTTTTGAAATTGAAAAAACTGAACTCCAGTAGACCTGTATTAAGAAAATGGTGGACCTAATGAGCTACAAACTTGCCAGCATAAGATAAAAAAATTGATCTTTTGTTAATTTTTGTATCTAGTTATTTAAATGAAATAAATCTTCAAATATAAGCCAGGACTTAAATCCTTAACTAGCACCTAAATGATATAGTAGGATATTATGCCAACAAAGAGATCAATATTATTGAGATAAGAAATAACCCATAATAACTTGAACAAAGATTTAGAAGAGCTTAAGTATAGAATAAAAATTTCAAATTAAAACCTAGAAATAGAACTAAAAACTCCATAATAGTATTATCAACTCATAAATTTGACCTAGTGTTGGAAATTTTAATGGAATTCTTAATTAAAGATATGATGTTTTTGTTAGAATTAGGTTGAAATTTAATTCTATTCACCATATTCTCATTTACAATTGTGAAAGTATATAATAGTACATGTTACTCCTATTTTTGGTATACAAATATTCGCTAAGTACTGATTTGTCTAACTTAAGTTGACATTCCCATTTTGAATTTACACTCCTAACTTTTGGAAAGACAACTCATGCTTACATTCCCCCCTCAAGTTGGTGCATATATGTTTATCATGCCCAACTTATCCAATGAGTTGTAAAAGTTCTTATTGTTCTCAACATTGATTAAAATATCTATCTGTTGGTCTTAAGACTTCACAAAAGGAAATTGGACTATTTTTACTTCTAGATTTTACTTGAGAAAATCCTGATCAACTTATACATGCTTGCTTTAATCATGCTAAACTAGGTTATGTGCAATGTTGATTACTGCCTTATTGTCATAAAATATAGATTCATCTTACACTTAAGCCATAAAAGCTCACAAAGGCCTTTGGCCATTCCTTGAAATTCTGCTTCTGTACTTGATAATACTACTGCTTTTTACTTATTGCTTTTCTAAGTGACTAGGTTCCCTCCAACAATGTAAAATGGCCTACAGTAGATTTCTATCTAATATGCTTCTTGCCTAGTTAACATTTATATAGCCTTCAATCTTTAGATGACTATTCTTTAAGATTATATGCCCTTTTTCCATGGGAAGGTTTAAGGTATTGAGGAATTATACTACAATATTCATACGACCTTCACTTAGTTTATACATGAAATGGCTCACCATGCTCATTACATAGGCAACGTCAAGTTATGGGTGTGGCAAATAGATTAGTTTGCCCATCATTCTTTGTTATCTTTGTTTGTTGGAACATGGTCAGGATATTCTGCAAGTCAGTGATTTTGTATTATTGGTACGTCTGTCAGCTTGCAATCTAGTAACCCAACATCAACTAGCAAATTTAGGACATATTTTTAAGAAGTACATGAGCCCTTTAAGTTTTTCATCTCAAATTTTGATGCTAATTGTTCTTGTGTTCTAATTTCTTTCACATCATTTCCTATTATGATCATATCATCAACATAAATGATTAGAGTTATAATACTACCTTGTTAATGTTTCAGAAATAAAGTGTGATGAGAGTTACTTTATTGATTGTTGAAGTCAATCCCCTAAACCAAGCTTCAGGTGACTATTTTAAGACATATAAAGTCCTTTACAGCTTGTAAATGACCTTACCTCTAGAACTAGTTATGTATTTGAGAGAAAATCCATGTAAGTTTTCTCCCCAATATTACCATGAAGAAATTCATTCTTTACATCAAACTGATGTAATAACAAGTATTGATTTGCAGTGAAAGATAGTAGTACTCTAACTATATACAATTTCACAATCGATGAAAAGATTTTCTAATAATTAACCCCATGCGTCTAGGTAAAACTTTTAGCCACTAGTCTTACCTTGTATCATTTGATGGAATCCATCTACCTCGTACCTGATGAAGAATACCCATTTGTATCTCACTTTTTTCTTTTTTTTTTAGAAGTGAAACAAGCATCCACGTCTTATTTTTTAGTAAGGCTTCCATTTTATCCTTCATTACTTGGACCCATCTAGTAACCAAACAAGACATGGCCACCTATGGCCCTGCTCAGGAAATCTATGAGAACGGATTTCATGGTGGTTGCAATTGGCTAGTTAATTATGTGCAATAAAATAAAACTTCATGTCAGTAGTTGATTAGCCTAGAAAATGCAATCATGCATACATTTCTAGCTTTGACTTAAGTAAATGGAAAACTGTAAAACATTCACATTGCTTAGTCATATTCCATGGAAATCAAAGTTTAATTAGTCAAAGCATATAAAATCAACATTTGTATTATTATAACTTACATAATAACCATGTAAAGGCATTCAACAAAAGAAGACTAATGCTCATCATCCAAAAGTAACCCTAGAGTCCTATGCACTATCCATAAACATGAGAGGCAACTAGGCATACTATATACATATGCCTTCTAACTGAGATCTTTTAACTAACTCCCACCTTAAAGTTGATTCTTGGTGGTGAGTCTCAAAATGTCTTTCCACGTGCTACTAGCCTCTGCAGCCAACAAGACTATAGTTAATACCTTGACTTCACTAACAAGTAACTATGAAAACTAGAATCATAAAGATTCTTATAACAAAGTTCCTGCAACAAAAGACTACCTTGATAGCCTTCAGCAGTTATCGGGCTCAACGACGTCAAAATCTGCACAACATAAACTAGGATATAAGAATTCAAGAATTCTCAATAGAGGGTCTTCACCTGCAAGGAAAAATACTAAGAATAACACATATAAGAATATATGTAATTTGCTGTAAACTCATACAGTGTAAAGCTAAACTTATTCATATATTTTGGTCCCTTGGGACTTATCAACTACCTAGTCCTTAAACTATAAGGCAACGGCTTATCTATTAGGAAGCATAGCTTACTAGCCTAACTAGTACATTTTTTACTAGTTGATTGGCCCTTAGGTACCCTAAGCACTTCCTCAGGCCTCCCCTCAAACCCCCTAGCAAAAGTCGATTTTTTTTTTGCCAACATAATTGTGACACCACAATATACAACTTCTTGGATATTTACGAGGATTTGACGATGCATCTTTAACCTTAGCGACGTGTCGCCAACCTCTTTGTGCCTAGAAAATCCCAACTCTTGTTATATGCACCTTGGGAGGCCTCCCAAGCATATCAAACATGCTTGGATGGCCTTCCAATTCCTCATACTTGTAAAGCATGTTGCAAAGGCCATAATAAACTACCATAAACACAACTATGGTGTATTAAAATATCCTGCCAAGCTCAATCAATCACTTAGTCTACTATAAACAAACTTGTCCGCTAACTAATGTTATTGCCAAAACTACTTGATTTTATCAAGCAACAACACTCTAATAGCATCAATTAAGCTCAAAACCATGTCAGGTCACAAGTAAGAATTAAGCAACTCTTCAACAAGAATAAAGCCCCATAAAGTTCTACCTAAATTTCAAGCAAACCAAAGCAAATGACACCAAATCAACACCAACCAAGCAAAATTGAAGCCTCAAATCATCAAACAAATAAGAAAACTCCATGAAATTCATGTTACCTTTCACCCAAAACAGGGCACCAATTGGAAAACATGAAAAAAAAAACTTCCAAAACCATAAACCAAGCTTAAAATAATTTACCCAAGGCTTGCATACCCCTTGGGCCTTTAAATTCCACCAAGAATACTTGATTTTGGCCAAGAATTGAAGAAGAAAACAAAGGGAGAAGAGGGAGCTCGGGTTCGGGAGTGGAAAGAAGCAAAAATGGCAGCTTCCCCTTCATCTTACTAGTTTAAAGCTTTTAAAACAAAAGGCTACCAATCTTTTTAAAAAGTAACAAAAAGCTCCATTCTCCAAATAGTAACCCAAGTCAAAACTTGGTCAAACCTTTAAAACTTTGGTTAATTTTGGGTTTTAAACTAAGATTAAGCTTCAAAACACATTTTGACTTCCAGGTCTCAGCCTGACACTTCAAGATGCAAAGTTACCATTTTGTCCCTGAACCCAATTTGGTGTTATAAACTCCTCGAAACCTAATGAACCTTGCCTAACACACTAATCTTGCTATGTGATAAGTTTTCAAACTAGGTTGTAATTTACTTTACCTCTCTCGGTCAAGCTTTTCACTAGAAGAGCCATAACAAAACATTTGTAACATTTAGCATTAGTGATATAGTTTGAAGAAGCTATCTAAGAATAGCTTTTACCTTTCATATCTACCATTAATAAATTATCTTTAACACTAATAACAAAAGCTATTTCCAAATGGAACATAAGGAAACTAAATTTATTGAAAAATGTAGATTAACAAAACTAATGGTAACAACAATATAAATAAATAAACATTAAAAAAAAGTTATCTGAAATCTTATGTATAAACTACAAATACTTGGTAGACCATTTAAACAAAGAAACTTGAAACTTGAAACTTGAAACTTGAAACTTAAAAGCCTAACTAGGTGTATGTAATGATCACATTTGTTTTATCAGCCAAAAAGTCATAACAAGAGAAATTTTATTGAATTTGTAAGGTGCTGGTTCAAAGCATAAGTACATATGTCCTGAAGACCAAGAAAATGGCCTAAAAAGGATTTAAACAACCTTATATCAAAGCCCCACCTAAACGGACAAAAGAAGATTTAAACACCAAGAGTCAAAAGATTGATTACCCCTTTCCAATCTCTTTGAAATCTAGAAATAAGAAAGAAATTTAATCGAGCAAACCAAATCCAAGTGGATGGTACTCTTAGTATTGTTGAACATTAGCTGGTTGCGTGCTATCCAATTGGTCAAGTTGTGGCTTTTGCCGTCACATCTCAAGCCTTTAAGGATGAGGAACTATTAGCATAGAGAAGGGGCTAGGTTAGAATGTGAAGCAAACCAGTTTCTAGAGAAAAGCTGTGATAAGCTTATATTTGTTATATTTATTTCTCTCATATTTAGTATGTTTTAATGTGTTTTAAACCTTAAAGATCTATTTTGAGCATGTTTTATAGCTTAGAGCATATCTAGACTCAATTGATTAAAAGTCGATTTAATTTACAATTTTACAAGTTTTATTGATTGTCTTCCAATATTCTAGCAAATTAGTGTCATTCTAGTAGAAAAATCATATCTTGAGTTACAGAGATTGAAATTAAGTAATTCTTAATTCATTAAAAAACTAACATCTAGAGCTATAAATCATATGTAGAAACGGGGTCAAATTCATTTTTAAAGTCATGATTTGTGTGTTATCACTGGTTCAAAAGTAGTTTTGGTATTTTGTGTATATCTTTGGCTATAAATGTCCATTTTATATGATTCAGGTGTCATTTCGAAGCTAACAAAGAGCTCTACAACTTTTATGTTTTGCATTTTGAGAGATAATAACTATATCAAGGTCAAATTTCATCTTGAAGTTGCTATTGATGTTTTGGAGCATTTCTTGGCTCATAACTTTAAAACCAGTTTTGATGTGGATTAATTCCGAAGGCCTCTAAACCATGTGGGTGAAAATTTCAACTTGAAGACATAATTCCCCTACCTATATTAAGGCATTCTAGTTATTTTTAATTTTTTTATTTGTGTGGGGATAATTTTAGAATAATATTGAAAGTTTAGGGTGCTTTCATAGCATTTGATTATTTATGTTTCATGTATATTAGACTAGGCTAGCAGCTACTCAGGCGTTCTTCTCTCTTCTCAAACTCTCTTCATCTCTTCTATCTTTTTTTTTTAGAGATTTTCCATAGTCATCTCTGACTAATTTATTTTATTATTGGTTAAAAGAGACTGAGACCTCGAATTTTTTAGCACTGTGAGATTAAAGTTGTTTTTGTTCAGTCAATTAATACTTTGAATATTGGGTGTTCTTCTATGATTAATTTCATGATTGTTTCATTTATATGCTATGAGGCGTACTAGTTGTTATTCAAATTCAATATACTACTAGGTTAGAAATCAAATCCGTAATTGTTTGGTCTTTCTAATCTGTGAAGCAACTAAGGTTTATTGATTTGTTGTGCCAAAAATCATTAGGTCTTAGTGAAAACATTCAACTAAATTAAATGCAACCGCTTGTATTTATGTTATTTAGTTTCATCGCTCCCTCTAATTTTTAATGCAATTGTTAAATTAAATCAAAACTTTTGCCTTAGGCTATTTAGTAGTTAAGGTTAATTAGATCACTTATTTTCTGATTAACTATGACTAAAGAAGGGTAGGAAGATAGCTTAAATGATAAATATTCAAAGGCTTGATTGATCTATATATGCATCGATGATCAGTTGTAAGAATTCAGTGATGGATGTTGACTGATGCTAAGGTTTGCATTCTTGATTATTTCGTTGATTTTTTACTTGATAGGTTTCTTAACTTTTGTTCTCTGATTATTTTTAATTTTATTATTGATTGCAAACAATTCCCCCTAATCTTTTAATTCAGTTTTCTGATAGGAAGCTTTTGGTTAAAAAAATTTCCCTTACAATTCAACCTAATTTTCACTAATATAATATAAATTTATTTATTTTGAATCGTTAGTGAGATAAGAATTATTTTTTGCAGTTTCGATGACTGACCAAGCTGTAGGCCCACCATAGGTAAACTGCATGCCAAATTGACATCGAAAGAGTGCAAATGACTAGAAGGTGTTCAGCATCCTCTAGCAAACTGCTATAGAATGGGCAAGAAAGATCAAGTGACAAGCCTCTTGATGCTAAGCTGACTTTTGTCAAAATCTAGATATGGCAAGCCTCCCAAGCAAAAACATTCACCTTTAAAGGACACCAAGCATTCCATTTGAATCTTAATACGTGTGGGTTGCTCACAAAATTCTAAGCATCATACTTTTTCGCTTGAGTAGAGGTTTGAAAACCTCTATTCAAAGAGAGAATCCAGATGAGTTTATCCAATACATTCCTGTTTAGAATTACATAAGATAATGAAGAGTGAAGCTCATTCCATTCCCCTACTTCTCGACCTCTAGCCTCTCTCCTCCAACTCTCTCCCTAAAACCACATATTACCCTTTCAATAACCCAAATCAGCTACACAACTATCCTTGCACAAGGAAAGATTATAGACTCTTGAAAATTTTTCACTAAGTTTCTCGCTCCATAACCAAGTGTTTTGGCAAAACCTCACACTCTCTCCATTCCCTACCACCCAAGACATACACTCACTAAGATTAATATCCCTTTCCAACAAAGAGCTCGGTACACTAGAAATACCACCCCAAACCGAGTTTGAGTAGCTAGCAAATTCCTAATGCGCTTTCTTCTACATATACCAAAACTATTACCCTCCTCCATAAAGCCTCTTTTTTTATACTAAACCGTCACCACCACTTAGATAGCAAAGCTAAATTTTTTCCACCTAGATCATCCACACTCAACCTACCCAATTTTTTTTTCCACCACCAGTTTACTCCAAGAAACCCAATGTATCTTCCTATCATCCCCAAAATCATTTCAAAGAAAATTTTTTCAAATAAATTCAAGAGGTTTCAACACTCCCAAAGGGAAGTGAAACAAGGAGAAGAAGAATAAAGCTAAGCTTGGCAAGCATAAAGAAAGGAGAGTGATCCGATCCGTGCTACAGAAGACAAATTCCTCATCCTCCATATCCGGCTAGTTTCACTTCATTTTATCTACAACTGTTTTCCAAAAGGCTGATTTTTTCATGGACCTCCTAACTGGCAATTGGAGGTATGTAAACGGTAACCTAGAAACCAAGCAACCAATTTTTCCTGCCAACCAATTAACCTTAATATCAGAAACGTTTAAACCCATCAACTTGCTCTTACCAAGATTGATTTTTAGGTCGGAGATCAACTGAAAGCAGTTTAGAATTCTTCTGAACTGGGAAATTTTTTACTAATTTACTTTCTTAGAGATAATATGATAACAGTTTTTGTGATTAATGTTAAAATTTTAGATAATTTATCAATAGTAGAGATCAAAGTTAAAGTTAAAAGATAAAAGGTATTTTCAAAACTTTAATGTTAATCATTAATGGTACTACCAAATATTACTTTAATCATTCAAAGGAACACATCAAATTGTCAAAAATCCCGTTGATCAATACTTCTATTTCACTTTACAGGCGGAGAATATAAAAGGTTTCCTCTTCTAGATGCACCATCATTGAATATATATCCGGCTGAAATTTTCATATGCTTTGTTTTGTAGTTGAATGGTTGCTTGTTATTCACTTTCTGGAAGCACAGAAATGCAATGTAAATATCAATTACTTTTTCTACTCTACTGCTTCCATCATTTTTTAGAAAGGAAGTATCACTCAAAGAATGGATTTTGGTCCTTTTTTTTATTTTCTTAAATTGGTTGCATTTCTGTCCCTTTTTGTGGGCCAAAAAAAAAAAAAAGCAATATATGTTTCAGTGACCGATCGAGAGGGAAACTCGTAAAGCTGTAACACATGTTTTCTTGGCATTCTCCTCTTTGCTTAGACAATGGCTGTTCCTTGACCATTTTCTTAGCTACAACATGAGCTTTATAGGAATTAATGCAAGAATTTTCAGATGCGAAATTTTCTTTCTTCACACAACATATCTTTGTTCATGAAACTTAACTTGAGACTAGCTCATGAATATTTAAATCAGGGTCGTTTTAGAAACCTAGGCTAGCCAACTTAGATAATTCTTTAAAATGATGATTAGGCAACTTTAGATAAGAAATGGAAAGCAGGCCTTAGAATACCCTATCATACCAAACTCCGCCCAAGCTTGTTCATCAAATATTTGGACTTGTGGTGGAGTTATGTGCACTTCAATTATTCGTGTAAATCTTCCACAAAGTTCTTCACAGATGGCCCAAAAACTTACTTGACGCGACCCAACTCGAAAGAAACTCAAACTCGAAGTAACAAAATTAATTGCCAATCTCTCTAACACAGAGCTGGGCCGGCCCAGGTCTATATGAATAGCAACGGGAACTTTTACAATAACTGGTTGCAAGTCTATCATTTAATTCGGCTTCATGTAATTAGTTACGTGGCACATCCAGTACCGCAAATTTCAATTCGCATGGGACAATTTAATTTCTGATCGAGTTGCCGACTTGCCACGTCGTTGACCGTTGCTGAGACACGTCGGGAACAATATCTGTTATGCACTTCTCAACTGCTTGCCCGATGCCCAGGGTATTAAATATTAATGCTCGGGTAAATTGCACGCGCTACCCCCAATCTTTAATTATTATTTTTGTTTTAACCCTAACTTTCACTTTATTTGCTGTGTGTCTCTAACCCGATTAAAACATTTCATTTTGACAACTATGTGGACGGAACTCATCTAAATGGACGGCGAATGCGACATTAACGCTTATGTGGCACTGAAATGTCCACGCTAGCCCAGTAAACACACCAGTCATTAATTTTGGAGAGGAAAAAAATGGAAAAATGGAGAAAACAGAGGAAAGGCACGATTCATCAGTTATCAAAGCAGAGCAGAGACAGTGGAGAGAGAACAGAATGAGAGAGAGAGAGAGATAATATTTTAGAATGACAAAAAAAGATCTGACATCGCACGGAGAATAGAATATTTAGAATCACGAAGCCAAGAAAGGGGAAAATAGTAGATAATCGAGAAAAGAGAAGAAATTCCCGAAAAGAATGGTAAAAGGGAAAGTGAAGAGAGATGAGAATGAAGTCTGCCCACAGTACAGTAAGTCTATATGCTCTTATGATTAAGTTATACAAAATGTTTTAGAATTGAATGTGGATGTGTGGAGGCGTTAAGGAAGTAAAAGGCATGGTGGGGTAAGTGAGTGGTATGTGTGTGTCGTATATATGAGTGGCGTGTGTGTATCTGTAGGAGAAGATGGACCAAATGGGAACTATGGGGGAATATAGAATTATGTGAGAATGGGTGGAATATAAAATATCGATAATTAACATAAATAGTATTTTCCATTTGCAGGACCTGGTGATGGTTATGTCACTGTGAAAATGTACCATAGGGGGATTTTTTTGGAAGTTACTATGGAAGGCCTACATTAAGGGTTCTGTTAACTACTGAGACTACTGTCAATTTGATAAGTTTAGTCTAATAGAGTTGGACAAAATGGTGGAAGAGTTGGGTTACTCAGGGTACATGGATTACTTATGGTTATATTCGAGGATGCCTCTTGATGATGGTTTAATCCCTTTAAAAGATGAGGCTGATGTGATGCAAATGATAAGGCTTTACTTGTCTGAGAATCATGTTATTGAAATATACATTGTGATAAAAAGTAAAGTAGATATGATTAAGGATGAGTTGGCATTTCTAGGGAAAATTAAAGAAGGTATTAGTCCTAAAAAGGCTGTCATAGAAAAAATTATTGAAGAGGGTAATAAGAGTTGTCCACAAGCAAGGAATAAATGTGCTACATCTGTAAGCAAAGAAAAAGGTAAAAGTAGCCAAAGAAAAGCACTGACATAGGTTATGGATGAGCAAATGTTGGCAGCTGAGAATGTTAGGTGGAAAATGTGCATGAAGTAAGATGTGAGAATGTTGAAGTCAATGATGAGGCTGAAGATAAGAAAATGGTAAGATCAGAGACTACCCCAGTGGGTAGTAGTAATGGGGCTGATGAAGGGGATGATAGTGAAGCAACCACAAATGATGCAGACTATGAGCTCGATTCTAGAACAGAATGTTGTAAGATAAAGTTTAAGGAGTCAGACAATGACATCGGACAGGAAAATAATAATATGGGTGATCATATTTGAGGAACTAGGGTGGAAAGTGGTAAAGGGAAGATTTCATGTATGGGCTTTACATATGAATTAAGGTCTGAGGAAGATTTGGACTCTGATGATTTGCAAAGTATATACTCAGATAATGATAAAGGTGATAGGTACCCAAGTTTTAATGAAAGCTCTGACATAAGTGGAGCTAAGTTCTATGTAAGTCAGAAGTTCACATTCTTTGATGTGTTGAAAAAAGCAATACGGGCTTATGGAATTAAGTCAAGATGTGATGTAAGCGTTGTCAAGAATGAGAAATGTAGGCTAAGGGCCAGATGTGCAGAGGGGTGTCCTTGGACATTATATGCTACACATTTTGAGGGTGGCATGGCGCAAATAAAAACATACACTAGTGGCCACAGTTGCATCAAGTTCTTCAAGTCTAAGCATACCATGTTTGGCTGGATTGCTGAGACATAGCTTGAAAGCGTAAGGTCTAAGCCTTATATTTCCATAACAGCACTGAGGGATCCGATTAAGAGAGATTTCAACTTAGATGTCCCTAAGACAAAAGTATAGAGAGGGATTAAGAAGGCACTTCAGATTATAAAAGGTGATGAAAGAATACAATTTGCCAAGTTGGCTGATTATGGGGGTGAGCTCAGAAGGATTAATCCTAGAAGTATGTTCAAGCTACATCTTGAAAATTTAGTATTTTAGAAGATGTTCATATGTCTTGAGGCATGTAAGCAAGGGTTCTTTGATAGATGCAGGCCTATAATTGGTGTGGATGGCTATTTTCTCAAAGGTCATTATGGGGGTTAACTTCTTGATGCTGTTGGTTTGGATACAAATGATTGCATCTTCCCAATAGCTTATGCTAGGGTGGAGGTTGAGTCATATGATTTATGGCATTGGCTCCTTAGTCTGTTGGGTAAGAAATTGGGTATAGACCAAGCAAATTTCAGAAACTGGACCATCACTTATGATAGACAAAAGGTAAAAGCTTGGTAATTTTATATAGGGATTGCTTATATCACTTCCTCTAATATTTATTATGGCATTTTTTTAATGTAGGGATTATTTCCAGCAGTGCATGAGTTGTTTCCTGAAGCAGAGCACAGATTCTATGTACGCCATCTCTATAACAACTTCAAGAATGTCCACCCCAGATGAGTGCTAAAAGAATTGGTTTGGTCAGCAGCAATAAGTAGTTATGTGGCAGAGTTCAACATATATATAGAGAGGATTAAGGTAGTAGATGAGAGTGCTTGGAAATGGCGACTTCTATTTCTCCAAAACACTGGCCAAGGGCACATTTTAGAGATTATTGTAAGTGTGATATCCTCTTAAATAATATCTATAAGTGTTTTAACAGATTTATCTTAGATGCTAGGGACAAATCAATTTTAACAATGCTAGAGATTATTAGAACCAAATTAATGGTGAGGATTGCAAATAGAAAAAAGGCACTAGAGAGTTATACAGGGATTGTGTGTCCAAGGATAGTCAAAAAGTTAAATAAGTCAATGGAACATTTTGGTTGGTGTATCCCTGTGGGTTCTGGAGGGATCACAGTGCCAAGTTAGCACACCTAATGGGTAGTTTGTAATTGACCTAGCAAATCACACTTGTAGCTGCAAAAAATGGTAGTTGAGTATGATTCCATGTGCACATGCTTACTCTGCCATTGAAGACAACAGAGCAAGAATAAAGGACTATGTTCATTCATGCTATGAGACAGAGACATGTGTAAGGACTTATGCATGTGTAATAAACCATATAACTAGTATGGAACAGTGGCAGGATGAACACCATAACCCTATCGAACCCCCTTAATTGGAAAAGATTAAAAAAGGCAGGAAGCAAAAAAAGATAAGGAATGAAGAGGGTGAAAGTGAAAATGCAACTAAGATGCGAAGATTTGGTATGAAAATGCATTGTAGTGTTTGTAGAAAAGAGGGTCATACAAAAAGGACATGCAAAAGAGGTGAAGGAACAAAGGTGGTAGGAACGAAAGGTGAAAGAAGGAAGAAACTCCAGGTACAATCTAACTCCCTATATTATTTTGGTTTGAAAAATATCAATTGTCACAACATAAACTTTGTATGAATTGTAGCTTCGAAGGAACACAAGCAACCAAACAACAGAGACAAGGAACACTGGGATTACTCAGGAACAAAATGACACTAGACCACAATCCCAGCCAATTGGTTAGCCAACTGGTTCTGAGTTCTTTAGACTCAACATTAATGTGGTCCCTTCAACGGGACAAAAAATGGGTCGACCAAAAAAGGAGGCAGCGGGCAAAGGGAAGGGCTCTTCAGCTTAGAATGTGTGACATATTTAGGGATTATGTTTTAACTAAAGAAGTTGTGGTTTGTTTAGTACAATTCTAAACACTTGTTTTTTTAGTACAATACAGGTAGCATTGTTTTGGTTGTGGCATGATGTAGTAGTGTTCAATGAGGTTCATGTTGTTGTTTTTTGGGTTGTGAGTTAAAGTGATTGTTTAGAAGTTGGAGTCAGACACTTGCTATATCTATAATCATTCCTAATTATATGAAATTATGTCTTTCTTTTCACTTTGTTGTATCATCACAAATTTTCATTCTATGGGGACATTGCAAAAGCATCCTACAAATAATGAAAATGTGCCGAAGTTGGGGGTACAAATTACATTTGTTATATCAAGTTGGTGTTAAGTATGAAACCACCACATAAAAATAGGGTCTGAAATGGAACACATTAAAAATGTTGGGTGCAATTGCAGCAATGATACAAAGATTAGGGTCTATAATGAAACGCGACATAAAAGCTAAAGGTCCGTAATAGAACACACATATAACCAGTTCATCCACCTTACACCACCATTCGTATCCAGCAGCAGCCCATAAAATCTGACCCCTACATACAACACCCCCACCCAAAAACACATAAACCCCTAATATATACACATCAACCAACTGCCCTAAAGCAAATAGATGTCCCCATTACAACCACCCCTACAAGCACCACTAACCATAGCTTCAACCGTCTCGTTAGCGCCTTTTGCTCTCTCAGCTGCTCTTCAGTCCTCCGAACCTGCCTGAACAATCCGCCAACAATGTCTCTCATCCTGCTTGACACATGTGGATCAAACCAATAAAAAAACCAACAATTCTCAGCTCTATTTCCAACATATTTCACAAAAATTAAAAAAAAAAACATAGCCCACCATGTCAAAACATCTTTTCCCCATCAGAATGCAATACAGAAACAAATTTGACGGAATCTTTCTTACCCCATAATTGCTGCATCTTACGAACCTTCGTCCTAGATTAGCTTCTGTCCACGATGTTACCAGGGTTGCAGGAATCCCACACGAACTGATCCTTGGCATTCTTCCCTTCATTTATGATTACTTAAGACTACGAATGACCCCTTCTTCCTAATTTATTCCCCATTACGTTCGCATTTCTGCGGTGGATGGGGGTGGACGACTGCAATTATAGCTTTTCATTGGCTAACAAAATCACAAACCTCCTTTTGGAGGGAAAATTTCATGTCATAACATCCACGTTACTCTACTTAATAGGCTACCGTAAACATTCCAATGCCACATAAGCGTTAACGTGGCATTCGCCGTCCATTTAGACGAGTTCCGTCCACGTAGAGGTTAAAATGAAACGTTTTAATCGGATTAAGGACACGCAACGAACAAAGTAAAGGTTAGGGTTATAACAAAAATAATAATTAAAGGTTGAGGGTAACGCGTGCAATTTACCCATTAATGCTCTCTACCGTCACCTGCTCAAAAACTAGCACGCCCATCCTTTCTCTGTCCAAAATATCAAACATGGTTGGTTTCCATTTTATAGGTAGTTCTTCAATTTGGGCATTGGGCCTGTATTTCAATATAACATGCCAAAATTATTTAAGAAACCCTGTAATAATTAAAGAGCAATCATTTATCCATTTAGATAACTTGACAATTGAACCAGGCTTCAAACTTGCTGGCCCAGATTAACCTAACAATTAACATTATTTTAATATTTTTAGACATGGTTAAAATATCAAATTTATCACCTAAAATTTACCAAATTTCACATCAATGTTTCATCAGCCTAAACTTGTACTTAAGATTTTGAATGAAGTGTCATTTTACCGGCATTGTTTATATTGCATCTTGTTTTTTTTTTTATCTTCAAACTTTTCTTTCTAACAAGTGACTCCTTGATTTGCAAGTATTTGTCCATTGTTCTTGAATTTAGCTTATTCAAAATTAAACACTCAAAGAAAAAATTTCTCCAACAATGTGCAATCTATCCATCTAGTAATAGGATATATATTATGTATTTTGAAATATCATTTTTGTATTACATAGAATTGTAACATGTTTATAACATCACTAAGTAAGGGACATGATTCATGAATTTTTGTTTCTTAGTGGACTCTTTCATAATGCTCCAAACCTGAATATCTTTTGTTTTTTTTTTTTAACTTGTCATGCTTTCATCACTTCAACAAATGTTTCTCTTATATCTTACTGCTTCTTGTTACTTTACCAGTTTAACAAAGGGCTTATATGCTTGTGTAGGGAAAAATTCCTCAATCACATATCATGCACAGTAGAATAATAAACATGATCAAGCAAACTCACATGAATTTAACGTGGTTCGGCTCTTAACTAGCTTATATCCATGGATGAAAGAAATCTACTCAAACAAAATACAGAAATTACAGTAGATATGTGCTCTTAGTACTCATGTTGGCTTATGAATCCCCTACACACCACTACTAACTCCAATATCATGCCCTTACGCAATTATAAGATATAACAATTATAAAAGACTTCTTGTCCTAGCCCTCTTTACCCTCTAAACCTCTTCTTCATCATGGAACCTTCACATCTTGCCCATTCACCACATTGATTTTTCTCTCATACTCAAAACCCTAACATAACAAGCCTTTTTTTAGGATACACATAAGCCCAAACCACATCAAAATAGGAAAACTAAATCCCAAACAAATAGAAAAACTAAAACCAAATCTTAAACAAAATCAGAATCCTTAACTTCGTTGAATTTGAGCCAACAAATCCAACAATCTCCACCATCGTTCAAATTATTCACCATAAACATTAATATCATGAACATACGATCACAATCATAGACATGAATACCATGAATATCACCAAAACACGAACATAGCAATGAACGCAAATGACTACGAACAACACAAACATGACTACAAACTATAAACACCACCAAAACATGAACAACAATGAATGGAAATAACCATGAACCGAACATCACGAATATCAACATCACAAACATCAACACACATGAACCAAGTCTTCAATCTTCAAACTTATACTGATCCATCGATCTCATGCCACCACCACTGTCAAATATCCCTTGGATGATTTCCCAAGGCTCCACCAAACAATCCAAATGCTCCACCAAACAATCCAAATGCTCCACCATACCAAGTATCAAATTATATACTCCACAATACTATGAACACATAACAAGCTCCATCATGCCAAGAATGCATCACAAGCTCCATGCTATGATCAAACCGTGAGCTCTTATTCCACTTATTGAGAAAAATTCTTCAATCACTTATCATGCATAGTGGAACAATAAACACAATCAAACAAACTTACATGAATTTAACATAGTTCAATTCTCAACTAGCCTACATCCATGGAAGAGAAAAATCCACTCAAATAAAATATAGAGATTATAGTAAAAATATGCCCTTAGTGCTCATTCTGACTTATAGAACTGATAACCCCAATATCTTACCCTCACACAATTACAAGATATAAGAGTCACAAAAGGCTTCTTATCCTAACCCTCTCTAGCTTCTAGACCACCCCTACCACCTGGAACCTTCATATTTTGCCCCTTCACCATATTGGTTTTTTTTCATACTCAAAACTCTAACACAACAAGTTTTTTTATAAGCCACACACAAATCTAAACTATATCAAAATCAAAAAATTAAATTCCAAACATATAAAAAAATTAAAACTAAATCCTAAACAAAATCAGAATCCTTAACCTTTTTGAATTTAAGCCAACAAACCCAACACATTGTAAGGACATGAATCAAAGCCTAAAAATTAAACTAATGGAGCAAAGCTTAAGGATTTTTAGGTACATCTAAATCTTTGAGGTGTTTTAGGTACATCTAGTTTCAAATGAAACTTCTTGGTTCATCCTATCTATATTTTACAATAGACACTAAAGGAAAATCTCTAGTACTTTATCTAGGTGGTTTTTTTTTTTACCAATCTTAAGACCTTAAAAATTTATGCAATTCTTGTTTTAGATGTTCTTTACAACATATATAATTGTTTTCCAAAGAGAGAAATGAACATAATTTAATAGGAAAATACTATAATGAAGGCCTCAATCCATGTGATCGAGGATTTTTAAGGCAACATTGTGGAGATCAGGTTTAAATCTCATTTTCACCTAATTTCCGTATAAATGTCAATTGTATTAGTTGAATATCCCTTTGGGCTAAAAAATAATAATAATAATAATATCTTCATTTTAAGTTGTCAAAATCCATATGTGTAAAAACAAAAAATAAAAACTTATGAGTATTTTAATTTTGAAGAAGCCTATTATATTTGGCATAGTGGTAGGTGATAGGCTGACTCGACCTGGGTCTAACCTAGCTTGGGTCTAGGTCTGGGAAAACTAGGCACGGACCGGTTCCAGGTGGTTCAATACCGGGCTGGTCCTAAGTATGTCTTGGGCAGGTTTTGGGCTTTTCTGGGTTTTTTTTAAAATAAATTACTTAATTTCTTATTTAATATTTTATTTTAAAGAAAAATATTATATCCGGTGTAAGTTTTATTAAGTAAAAAAGCCAAACAGCACTTACAAATAATTGAAATGGGTCTTACATATTAAAATTGTGAAATGTTCTGAAAATTATTGAAAATTAAAACCTATAATATATGTTTAACAATATAGTCAAATCAACTACAAACTAAATGTAAAAAGGAAAAAAAAATTCAAGCCTCATTAACGAATACTACTTCATCATCGAAGCACTTTTGGTCCTGCTTTCAGAGTACTGCAATGCCCCAATATTGATTGTATATGTATACTTTCACTGCCTTCGGCATCAACCTTGATCGTTTCTTCGATATTGCTCGTTTCTCTGCACTAAACATTGGCTCAAATGCCATGGTAGAGACCGGAAATAGTGAGAATTTTCTGTGCGATTATCGATAATATCGAGAACCTTGATTTATTTTGTTTCCATCACTCCAATATATTGACGTCGTTTGGCTCGAACAATATGTTGAGGTAGTCAATGACATCAGCTAAACCTGAAGCTGATGGTCAAAGATGTTTGAGCATTTGGAGTTGGGTTGAACCTTGATGAGATTGATCTCTTAGAAGCTCGGTTTGAAGAGTATTAGATCTTACCTTATCCAAATGTCTCTCACAGTATAACTTGTACAAAGAATGCAAGTACTCAGAAGCAGTAGCAGACATAGCCAAAACATTTATATGGAATATTTCTAAATAAGTCAGATAAATACCTTCAAGCAATATGGTTGTGCCCATCATTTTCACATATGGATCAAACAAAGAAGCAACTAAAAATACAAGGGGAATGTTTTCAAAATGCTGAAGCCACTTAGTCTGTATGGTTTCGATCTTTGGTTTTAAAAACTTATCATTTTTAAGCTAATGTAAAACATATGTAATATTCACTAAATGAAGAAAAATTTAATGAATGATTGGGAACTAAATACTAGAGAAAAATTAAATTGCCTTGTAAAAAAAATTTAAGTAATTCACTGAATTTCGAACGTCTTTCTCAAACTTCACTCGTAAAGAATTCACAACTCATCTTTATGTTCATGAAATGAGTCAACAAATTTGCATACGGATATGCATTTTGCAATATCAAATAAGTGAAGTTCCAATAGGTTAGACAATCCAATTTAAACCATTTCTAAAAACATGGTTTTTTATTTTAAAAAAAATTATTTAAAGTCACGAAATACAGCAAATCTTGATTTCAAAAACAACAATGAATTTTGAATATGCACAATTTCATTTTGGAGAATTTCTAAACCCTTTTGCACACAAAGGTTTAACATATGACACATGTATCTAACATGAAAGAATGCACCTTTAAGAGGTTATTTCAATGCTTGGCTTAAAAGGCGAGCAGCAACATCATTGTTTAAAGCATTATCAAATTAAATGTACAGAACTTTATCAGCAAAATAATAATCACATAAAATTTTTAAAATGCAATTGTATATGTAATAACCAGTATGATCAATTTCAATAACCCTAAATGAGAAAAGTACATTTTTGCATGACCCAATTAGAATCAATTCAATGAGCAGTAATATAATAATATGATTGAGCTACAGGTAATGTCCACATGTCAAAAGTAAATGCCACACAATAATCAAGAACAGAGAAATAGGCATGCAAATTTTATTTTTTGGCTTCAAAAAGTTTAAAGCTCTTCTTCCTAGACAATTTTATAAAATTTTTTCTAAATGTAGGGTTTAATTGTGATTTAATCTAATATTTTAGGTGTATATCTTCAGCTTGTAAAAAACATTTTTCAGTAAACATCATCCAATTTATCATGTATTCTCTACAAGATTATTGATTAAAATTGAAATATACCTGACCCACTGGTTGTGCTCCAAAGTTGTGTTTGTCCTTCGGAACTAGTGGCGACACTGAAAAGGACATTGACATACTAATTTTCGATGTGGCACCGTAGCGTTCCGGTACAGAAATTTTTTTTATACATCAACTTTTTCTCACAATGTTTGCATTTGTCGCACCTCGACTTTCCTTCAAATATAAGCTCATAATGTTCTCAAATCCAAGTCATTAGCCTCAAGGATTTACCTTGTCTTTGTCCTTGGGTATCCTCCGCATCGGGTTGACAGCTCGTTGGTGTCGATTGTGTTGATGGATCTCCAGCCGCCGTCGCATCCATCTCTTCAACATCATCATCAGATAATTGATTATCGAGACCCAAATCATAATTTATCATATCAATTTGGTCATTGTCATGCAACTCCTCAATTAAAATGCTTTTTCTTTGTCCTTGGGTATCCTCCGCATCGGGTTGACAGCTCGTTGGTGTCGATTGTGTTGATGGATCTCCAGCCGCCGTCGCATCCGTCTCTTCAACATCATCATCAGATAATTGATTATCGAGACCCAAATCATAATTTATCATATCAATTTGGTCATTGTCATGCAACTCCTCAATTGAAATGCTTTTATCGACCAGCCAAGATCAGTGATGGAACAAGCTTCGAAGGGCGGTGGTGCTGGATGATTGAAGTTTCCATGGACTTGCCTTTTCTACTTGTAGCCATGAGTCACGAAATAATAGTAGTAATTTTGAAAAAATTAGGAGGAGATTAGGAAGAAATTAGGAAGAAATCAGCGAAAAAGCTAAAAAAATAGCAAAAATGTTTTAGAGAATATAGTATAGGAAAAGAAAAAAGATTTAACTTTGGTGTGAAAATGGAGGGGAATGGCCTTCATATTTATAAGGGCGGACCAAAATTTATTTGGATCAAAAACTCCTTAAAATATAGTTGTTATGGAGATAAAAGTGAAAATTTGAGGTAAAAATAGAGCAGAAAATTGTTGGATGGCTAAAGTTATTAGTAACCCATTTAAAAAAAAATGCCAAAAGAGACGTTTTTTCACCTTTGCAATTCTAAGCCATTGACAACGGACCATGTCTATGGCTGTTTTGGGCCAAGTTAGATTTAGTTACAAATCTCTATTTTTTCAGGCTCATATTTGACCTACTTATAACAGGTTTTTGACTGACATTGCCAAGCTGGCCTTTGACCGAATTCCACCTCTAATTTGTGGCGGTGATTGCCCAAACCTTCGAGTACTTTTCTGCATACTCCATTGGACAAAATTAAGCAATATGTCAAATCTCAGCAAATGTTAACTTTAACAAAATATTTAAGCAACAAGATTGTTTGCATCAGCACGATTGGCTCAAATTAGATTTACCCGATATTTTTATACCAACCTGATTTGTTAAAAAATTCCAAAAACTGACAAATCTTGGAAGATTTTCAAAAACAAGTGAAAAAATGGAAAACAGCCGGCTAGCCGACAAGGCAGCGGACCAAGGAGCGAGGACAGGTGGCATGCAGAGAGATAGCAGTCACATCTTGACGGCATGCAAGAGTTAGACCGAAATGAAAGCGCTCAAAGGCCGTTCTTGTGGATGGTGGAAAGTGGAAGAGGGGGCGAAACGTGTCCGTTCATCTGCTTAAATAAATAAATCGACCAACCAGAAGAATAAAAAAAAAAACAAGAAAAATCTAGAGAGAGAAAGAAGGGTGAGGTCCGAGGTGAGGAGGCGAGCTCCTGGAATTTCTCTCTCCAGCTTACTCGTTTGTTTGTTGACATACAAATATGTTTTATCCCAACTCGTTTCCAATTCACCAAAAATAGTTGGCTGATAATTTTTATGAATTCTGGTCCTGGTAGGTGAAAGAAAAAAGCAATGGCGAGCTTAGTGGAAGGGAGGGAGGAGACAAGGCCGGCCAAGGAGGACGTGCTTGTCGAGCTTCCAGCTCCTCCTGGTTGGAAGAAGAAGGTTTTTTTTTTTCTTCTTTCTCTCTTCTTTTTTTTTTTGTTTTATCTTTGGACTTCAAATTTGATTTTCTTCTCCCTTGTGGGTTTTGCGTGGTTTAATCTTGGGGATTTTGTTGTGTGGCTTGTGGCTATTCTTCATTTTATTGGCTTTCTGGGGTTGCTGTGAACTTTGGGTGTTCGTTTTTCTTTAGGTTTTCTAATTTCTTGTGCAACTGCTGTTCTTTTCTTTTCACTTATCGTTAATTTCCTCCTGGGGGCTGCAGGTTGAATTTTCTTCCTTTTTGGGAAGTTCTGTAGATTTTTTTGTTATTAGGGAATGGATCGTAACCCTCTTTCCTACTGCGACCCCCCCAATCTTTCTCTCCAAGACAAATTTTCTTTCAAAAGTTAACTTATTCAAGTTGGCATGTTCTTTTAGGCTGAATTAGTATTTGTGATTTTTACGGATCTAGAAGATTTCTATATCCATAATGGCGGCAAGGAATGATGATTACATTGTTCTTTTTATAAACTAAAATGCTCCGATGGTTTGTTTGACCTGAATTTTGGGTAGGGATAGCTTTCTTTGTCCTTTCTGTGGATTGCCTGTTATTCTACTCGGTTATACATGATACCATATCATTATGTTGTATAGCTTTTTATGTGGAGTCACTTTCTTTTTTAGAGGGGATGTGCAAGAGTTCATGATAGGCATTTAAAATTTATGGTCGACCCTGACTTGCTGTCTTCTTTTTGCTATGTAATCTATAGAATCATGAAGATTAAGTGGGTATGTTAAATTGCGGTCATAATGCAGAATTTTGGTGAGTCTGAATAGATTGAATGCTAAGGCATGTTATTGGTGCTTCATCAGTAAATTTGTATGCAATTTAAGGACATACTGAAAGAACTTGTGATTGATTCGATTCTGCTATTCATCTCTGAGGATGAATTGACCGTCATTGTATATGCATATCGACAATTGCAATTCTTCACATATTTGCTTTTGGTGCTTTTTACAAGTGAATAATATATTTATATATACTTTTTCTGTTTTTTTTTTTTTTGCCCTTTTACACATCTTTTATATTTTTCTCTTTCTGTTTTAACTTAGTCTTCTTTTAAATTCTTCTGATAAATATTGAATGTTATCTATTAAAGGGAAAAATGGTCAGCACATGCTCCAGAAGTGCTTTGAGCTTTGAGCGTCAAGGAGAGTTTACATCTTTAGTTCAACAATCTGCTGCATTTAGTTTACCTCAATTTTTTTTGGTCTGTCCTGTCAATTTCATAGAGACTTCAGCATAACAGAGACATGGATTATGACAGTGCAAATTAAGGTGAAATATATTATTTTCCAATGTAATTGAACCTTACCTGAGTTAGTATTGGTTATATGTCTGGTATACATGGTCAAAACAGTATGTTGGGAGCAGTAATTTTCTAAATAAAAGCTCTTGAACGAGATGACTCTAAGCATTAATCACTATCCTTTACTGTTAGAGTTAGTGTAGTCGGTGAAGCTGGTGCGACAACTTGCCCATTTCTAAAACTTAGACAAATGAATGCCAATTCCAAAAGTGCAGGCCCCCAATGAAAGTTTTTCTTCACTAAACATGGTAAAATGGTTGTTCAGTCATAAACTTTTCCATTTGCGGAGTGTTTATCATTAGCCAGATTTTATATTCCTGAATTTTGTTATCTTGCCATACTTTTGTTATGTAGTTATTGACAGCCTGAAGTGGCATTCTAGAAAGCATCTATTATTCATTATGAAGGTTTATCATAGCTGTTAAGCAGTATAATGGTACATGGTAGGGGCTTGGTAGTGCTTTATGTTGTAGTGAGGTCGTAGGGTGATTTTTTTCTGACTGAAAAGTTGAACTGAATTTGCTGATTGTGGGTTCCCTTGGCATACCTTGAGCACGACTGTGTTGTTTCTACTTCTTACTTCATTTCCAGTGAACTAAACTATTTGGAAGTGACAGTTGAAACATATCATGTTTTATTGAAGCTAAAGTCTTTTGTAATGTCAGTCTGGAATAATTTTTTTAAATTGTTTCTCCGTTGCAACTTGTTGAAATTGAGGTACTATTCTGAATAGTTATTTCACTTCTTATCTCACTTAGCTTCATCATCAGTGTGAGGTTGTTGTTTGGTTGGATCCTGTGGAATGACAGGTGGAAAAAGATGAGTGGTCCTGGGGTTTTTAGATCACTTAAATTTCTCTTCTTTTGCTTGTGTGATGATATGCCTTCCCTTTCCATCTTTTGTTGGCAAATTGTCATATAGTTACCCTGTGCTAAGTCTATCACTATTGTGCTTATTGCATTTTGGCAAATTGTCGTATTGTTACCCTGTCCTAAGTCTATCACTATTGCACGTCTTGCATTTTGGTCTTCTTTCCTCAAATTCCAGTAATGAGTGGTTTCATCTTCCATTTTGCTGCATACATTTATGGTGCCAGCTGAAACATTTGCCATTCAATGTTATTTTTAATCACATGCCTGCACTGTTTTCTACTTTTTGATGTATAACAATCTTGAGCTTACTATAGGATGAGAAGTAAGGACAACTTTTACTTACTTAATAATGAAGGCAACTAGGGAAATTTGCACATGCTAGGTTTCCAGAAGTCCTACCATGAGTTATGTCTCCATCTGATCAGCATTCTTTGGCGTGCTTTCAAGCAATTCATAAATAAAGATATTCTTTTAGCTTTTTACTCTTGTGGTTTGTACTTGTGTATTTGGCTGATGAAAATATTACATCTGTTGCATTGGGCTCTCTGGTGGCGAGGATTTGGTGTCTATTGGTATCATGCTAGGTTATGGTTCTCTGCGGTAGAAATAAGGAGTTTGCAGAGATTAGTTTCTGATCCCTGTTAGGTTCAGCGCTAGGACTTTTCTTGCCTACTTTGAGGAACACCTACTTCAGCTGCCCGTACGAAAGTATACTTATAGATTTTGTCATACATGTGCAGGAGCATGCACGCTCGTAAAATTTTCATACTGAAATAGACATTTCCAAATAATTTATGTACCGCGTGGGTACAAGCCGATAAGCCTAAGCTTAGCAAAACTACATGTCAGTATTGTCTTGTAATGCTTCTTTTGTTGAGTTATTGCATTAGCTTGACGTTTTGCCATGTTTTGCAGTTCTTGCCAAAAAGTGGAACTCATAAGAAAAATGAGATCATATTCATTGCTCCAACAGGGGAGGAATTCAGTCACCGAAGGCAGCTGGAACAGTTCTTGAAGGCACATCCTGGTGGTCCGGCAGCATCCAAGTTTGATTGGGGCACTGGTGAAACACCCAGAAGATCAGCACGCATCAGTGAGAAGGTAAAAGCAATAACACTGCCAGAAGTAGATCACCCAAAGAAAAGGAGGAGGCTGTCATCAGCTCCAAGGAAAGACAAGAAAGAAGCCGAACCTGCAACTGAAGAAACTGATGAGAAAGAAGATATTCAGAAGAATAAGAAAGAGAGAGATGCTGCCACTGATGGAGGTGAAGATAAGAAAGATATGCAGAAGGATGAGAAAGAGATGGAAGCGGCACCTGAAGGAACTGAGGAACCTGAAAGTCATTCTGCAGCTCAGGAGGTGGAAGAGAATGTTCTGATGGAAAAGGAGAGGCGGAATGATGATTCTTATAAGAAAATGGAGGCAGGACTTTCTCAAGAGACCAAAAATGTAGAGAATGTTGAAGGAAACGTGAAAACAGTGGAGCTGGAATCTGCAAAGTTTAAGAGCCTTGAAGATGGGTTACAATCCAATAGTTCCGCAGTCATACAAAATGAAAAGGAAGTGGAGTTAAAGGGGCTTCAGTCGGAAGATGAGGAAAGGGGAAAGCATAAAGGAACTGTCCCAGGATCTGAAGGGTTGATGGAGAAAGAATTATCAAAAGTTACAGGAGAGGAAGTCCCAGCTGTGACCGGTGCTAATAAGAAGGAAGAAGTGACACCTGAGAATGGTAGTCGTCGGGGTGATGCCATTGAGGCGAAGCCCTGAGTTATAGACTTTGGATTAATAGGTCAACTTAATTTAGCCTACGACTTCCAGCTGCTCGGGGAGAATCTTGGTTCTTTTGGTTCTTTCAAGTAACTGTAGTTGTCGTGTAGCTATTAGCTGACGATGGTTACTGATTGAAACATGTTTTAGTATGATTAGTTGTAGGTATAGCTGTTCCTGTCGATTGGGAGACTAGCAGATTACCATGTCATGTATCTCATGATGTTGCACAGATACACGGATGTAATAGAGAGTATCTAGGGAGAGAAACTCATGTTATTGTTGACGCCTCTTTTTGTTTCTTTCTTTTGAATCTTCTCTGTTTTCACGTGAACAATGATAAGTTTGATGGGGACCGTTTTCCAGACACCACTAAAGCTTGTAGGGCTCGTTTACGAAGAGTTTTTTAGAATTAGAATGATTTATTAACATCAGAAATTAAACTACGAAAATTAAAAATTAAAAACTATCTTTAGATGTCTTTTTGAAATCTAGTGTTAATCACTAACAATGACGTCAAATGATATAAGTGTGTTATACTACACCAAATGTATTTTCTCGAAATAAAAGCCGAAGTGGAAATTTGTTTACAAGTTACTGTGACTAGCTTCTCATTCTATGGAAATTTTGTTGCAACTAGTTTTTCCGTTTTACAAAATTTACTTAATCGGACAAATCTTCCAATAATTTCCACAATTTTACCAGGGGAAAGGGTATGTTTTTCCTCTAATTTTTTTAACTTTGCCACTTCAGTCCTATAATTATTTGAGTTGTCAATGGAATCCTCGAATGTTTATTCCATAGGCACTGTTAGTCCTATAACTCACTAAACTGCCATGTGTCTGACGGAATAGCCAGATGGCACTTGACGCTGTTTAACTTACAACATATAAGGGCTTTTTTTATCACTTTTAAGAAGTGAAGGGGCAATGTGGGGCAGAGAGAAAAGATGTGGACAAAAGAGTGTGTTATGCCACACCTAAGCCTCCACCCTCCCCGCAAGCACCGCTTCCCAACACCTCTGTTGACGCTCTCCTGTAGCCTCTCTGCATCTGTGTGTTTGTGAACTTGCCGTGTCTGGTGGGGTGAATGTGCGGGGTTGGTGGGGTGAAGAAGATGGGTCGATGAGGTGAACGTGCGGTGGTTGCGGGGGACTTGCGGTGGTCGCGAGGGATCGCAAAGCGGCGGTAGAGATTGAGGTTGACAACGAAGTTGGTGTTGATGGATTGGGCAATTGAGGGTGGCAGCGAAGGCAATTAAGGGTGCGGCATCAGAGATTGAGGGTCAGGTGATGAGGGTGCAACAATGTCGAGTCGGATGATAGAGGGTGGCGACGGCATCGGGTTGGGCGATTAAGGGTGGCAGTAATGTCAGGTGTGCAATTGAGGGTGGTGGCTGCAGAGATTGAGGGTGCTGGCGACATTGTGACGATTGGATCGTGAGGCTGCAACGGGCTGCCCAAAAAGATTTGGATGTGGCTTAACTCACTTCCTTGTCCACATCTTTCGCTCTATTTCATATTGCTCATTTACTTCTTAAAGGCAATAAAAAAAACCCCTATATGTTGTAAGTTAAATGGCGTCGGGTGCCATCTGGCTATTCGCCAGACACATGGCAGTTTCACGAGTTATAGGACTAACAGTGATTACGGAAAAAATGTTAAAGGACTTCATCGACAACTCAAGTAATTTTAGGACTAAAGTGGTAAAATTGACAAAAACTAGATAACCAAAAACTCTTTTCCCATTTTACCATAACAACCTTTTCACTGCCCTGAAAAATGATGACCAGTTACCCGTAGTACCAGCAAAAGGAATAAGTTGATCTGTTTTACAAATCGGGATTAATTACAATTTGACTCTTGAGGTTTAGTGAAATTACATTCAGCCCCCCATATTTCAAAAATATATACTTTATCCCTATTTTTTTAATACAGTCCAACAGTAAATTTTGAAATCTTAATTTAGACTATACAGTTGTCATTTTCAAGCAATTTTAATCTGTATAGTATTTTTTATAATTAATTGATATTTTAAAAATACTATTTTAAAAATTAAAAGAAATACATAAAGAAAAAATAAATAATTTAAAGTGTTCTTAATTGTAAAAAAAATATTATATAGATTAAAATTATTGAAATATGGCTACCATAATGGTTAAATTAATATTTCAGAAGTTACTGTTCAATTATATTAAAAGGGTATGAGGTAAAGTGTATATTTTTAAAATATGATAAGACAAGTATAATTTTACCTGCACCTCAAAGGTCAAATTGTAATTATCCCTAACAAGTCGCCTCCTTTTTCTTCTTCTGTTAGCTGGTATTTTGAGAGCATAATTTATTGAGGTTTTTTCTGTCGCGAGGCGAGGCAATAGGATTAAGAAATTGATAGAAAGATCCCATTTTTTCACATCCAAGTTGATCGGTGCATGTCCTTATTGTATGAGAAAGTTCTTCCACCAATTTGCTGGAATTAATTAAATTGTCTTTGTTCTCTTTATCTAACTTTTTCAATCAACATCTACTTTAAATACTTGCTTTTGAGGTTCAGCCTCCCACTTTTTACTTTTTCTTTTTAACCTTCTTTTACTCGTGTTGTTTCTGTATTTTCCAATGGCTTGCCTAGCTTCGCTGCTTCGCAATCAAACTAATTTGATTGGCCACAGTCAATCCAAAGATTTAGCTTAGTTTCAATTACATAATTCGAGCAAAGTACTGTTTAAAGTTTATAATCTCAAGTAAAATTGCTAAATTCATGCAAAAGAGCTGGATGATATCAGTTTTAATCAAATGTATCAGATAAATTAACAATCTTAATTCTGCTCGCTAATCAATAAATGCTTGAGATATAATCTATATTTCTTCCAATTATATTGCCAATGCTAGTTGATATAATTATTTTATTTTGGATTGATGCTCATGCTCTACTCTCAATTGCTGCTTTTATTCTCATTTTCTTAACATTTTTACTTATTTACATTTTAAAAAAGGTGATATTTTCTCATTCTCACTTCTGCTCCACCCCGTTAAACACTTTAGGGTATTTAGGCCAACACATAACTTAAAAAAAAAAACAAATATCTGTGTTATACTAAAATGGTCCCTTGACTGACATTCTTATCATAAATTCCCTTAATTTTAAAAGCACATCCTAAAGTTGTTCTTTCCATTAATTTTTTAGGTATCTCTAATGAAACTTGATGATATAAATTCTTCTGAGTTTATGTGATAGTTTAAAATGTCACATGACATCATCTTTCATAATAATAAAGGATTATACTAATAAAATAAAAAAAAATTAAGCTCAAATTAATACAAATATATAATTTTAGGCTCGTTAAACATAAATTAGTACAAATGTCATCTTCTTCCCAAATCTCCTCCACAAAAAATCGATTCACATAGCTTCCATGCCTCCTTCTCTCTCTCTCCTCGATTCTCCTCCTTCATTCCCACCAATTCCAAGCCGAGCCGAAATTCATAAACAACCACTTCCACAAATTTCTCAAATATAATTGAATCTAAGCCCAATTTATTGAGACCGATTTGCAGTGGTAGCGTCTGATGGCAGCAATAATGGCGGACAAGGCCACTCATCCATTCTAGAGGCTTACCCATTCAATTTTGCCTCAACTTCTTCGGTCGCCGTTAGGGGAAGCGGGCGTTGGACATGCGAACAAGACAGGGATGTGGGGAGAAAGAAACTTATGGTGGTGGAACAAGACGGGGATGACCGTAATATTCAAGCAGAGGGCTTAAAGTAGAAGGAGAGGGATTGTAAGGTAGAAGAGGCGTGGAGAGAGAAGGGGCGGTGGCGTTGGACTTGGGGCGGCAGGCTCCAGTGAAGGAAAGAGCAGCGAGATTGTTGACGATTTAGAGTGGGAACAAGAGTGAGGGACTTGGTGGTGATAAAGAAGGCGAATCGAGAGAGGAGAAAGTGAAGGAGCCATGGAAGCTTCTCTGCGTGAAACAATTTTTGGTGGTGAAGATTTGGGGAAGAAGATAAGATTTGGGCCAATCTTGTTTTAAGTCCCTAAATTTTATGTTTGTATCAATTTGAACCTACAATTTTTTATTTTTTTAGTGTAATCATTTGTTGTTATAAAGAACATGTCACATGGTGCTTTGAACTGCCAAATAGACTCAGAAAATGCAATGTCAGTAAGTTCTACTAGAGATAATGGAAACCTGATAGAAGGGATTACTTTTGGATGTGCTTTTAGAATTAAAAGACTTTATGATGGCAATATAACACTTTAGGACAAGATTTAAACTAAAGGGACAGCGAATGAACTTTACATTTTTTTTATTAAGGGTTTAACGCAACTCATACATACGTATCACATTTATGTTTACATTTAAGCACCACTCTCCCGTTTTTAAGCATCCATATAAAAAAAATTAATTGCTTCTACTGACAAGTTACTCATAGTAAGAACTTTAGAAATCAATTGAATATTCAAGAACTAGTTTTTCACAAAATTTATTATGTACTCCCTCTGTCCAGTTTCTTTATTTCATTTGACTTTTTTTTACTAGTCTAACTTGAATTTATTTATATTATTATTTATTAAAAAAAATAAAATTTATATGCCTTAATTTATTATGTATATATAAAATTTTTGTATATTTATATAAATAAAAAATTATAATTTAATTAATAACAAATAAATAATGCAAAAAATATGTAAGAAATAGAGGAGTGCATTCAAGAAAACAATTATTACAAAACAGTCATGATCTTTTGATTTTTAGAAATTACCTTTTGCTCTGGCTTCAACTTGCTTCGTTGCTTTATGTCGTACGGGGAAACACCGGTGAAGCGGAGGCCATCTACGTGGTTCAACTTCAACTTTGCAGCCAAGACAAAAACAAAATATTTAGGGACTTGGATGGCACTTCATCTACGCGCTTCCATGTTTTCTATTCACAAACCAAAAGGGAAATTATCAAACAAGTCGCATCCAGAGAGTGTACAAATAGAATGAAGGAAGACAAAAAAAAACTTCTAAAAAAACCACCAAATTTTTCTAAATTGAAAAACCTCAGTCTCAACCCTTCTTATTAGGTATAGTCGGGCTAAATTGAGCTAGATATGACTCACTTTATTATTATTATTTTTTTTTTAAAAAAGCGGGTTTTTGTGTTGCAACTACAAATTTTGATCTAAATCTTATATTAAAAATTTCATTTGTCTCAAATTTTTTGTACAATTTACTTTTTAGTAATTAGTCTATTATTTTTTATTTTTAACAATTTTATATATAAATAAAAAATCTTTATATCTGAATGATAAACTAAGGCTCATTGTTTCTAAATAAATTTTTTTAAAAAATTTTTTTCTTAGAAACAATAATATGAATTATTTCAAGCTAAACTAATTGGAAAAAGTCACAAAAAAAAGTGAGATGGAAGGAGTAAAGTTTTTTCCATGATTATCCTTTACTAAAATAGAATAGCTACTCTGCTCCAAATTCTTTGCAGCATTCACTTTTCAGCAATTAATCTATGATTTTTTATGTTCAAAATTTTAGAATATAAATGAAAAATATTTATATATGAATGATAAATCAAGACATATAATTTCTAAATATATATTTTTAAATTTTTTTTCTAACAAACAATAATAAAAATAAATTCAAGTCAAATTAGTCGAAAAAATCAAATAGAGCAAAGAAAATGAGATGAATGGAGTAATAAGTATAATACATTTGATAGAATATGTATGAATATATGGAAAAGAGATACATATTTTATGACATAAAAATTTGGGTTTAATTTGACGCTTGAACCTTAACATTTAATTATTATTATTATTTAATGATGAATACTCATAAGTGTATTACTATTAAGGGTTTAAATCAATATTATACACTTTGAAGATGATTAATTTCTATATTCTGAATATTTTTCCATCAGCTTACTATTCACACTTTTTTACTATTCACCGACTCACTATTCATACACACGTATTTTACTGTTCACACATTTTCACTATTTATTAATATTAAATTATTATTTTTTTACGTAGGTAAAATTATCACTTGGCGACCCTTCACGAGAAAAATCATATCTGGAGTTGTAGATGTCGGAACTGAGTGATTCAAAATTCATCTGAAAGCCAACATATAGATCTTCAACTCTGCTTCATTCCGTGAGCTAGTTTGATCATTTTCATTGCCGTAATCTGATTATAGATAAGACCATTTGTTCTTTCGTGTGCTGAATAGCAGTTTCGGTAGAAAAATTATAACTTGAGCTATAGATGTCCGATTTGAATGAGCAAGCTATCAATTCGAAGCTAAAAAAGAGATCTATAAATCTTGTTCTTTGAGGAAGAGCTGATTCAATGTGTACAGTGATCAAAAAATTAATAGAAATTGCAACCCACCATTGTTGATTTGTATTTACCTATATTTCACTATTCCATTTTACCATTTCACCCACCTCCAAAACTTTATAAATAGGCACCTTGGGGGGAGGGTGAGAGAATGTCATTTCTTATGCCATTTTCATGTTCTTGTATCAAAGTTAGATTTTTTCCTTTGTTCTTGTTATTGTTTTCAATATCGAAGCTCTGTTCAAATGTTTTCTCGTTCTTCTTCTTGTTCTTCCTTTGATCTTTCAATCCATGTTCATTTCATCTTTATACATTTTGTTTACTTTTATCATGACTAACTAATCTTCCTTTTGTTAAGGTGAAAGGGTGAAGGTTTTAGTATAAAAGTTATGATTGATTTGAATGGATCACAATGTTAACGGTATTTTCTTCCTTAATTTATTTAACTTCCTTCCTTGTTAAGTGGGAGTCTTGATTCATCATAGTCAATCATTAGCACAAAAGTTACTTGATTCCCTTTGTAGAACATGGCTCTGCCGGCTATATTGGAATCTTAAGTTATTGTAGACAAAGGTGGCATGATGGATACTTGAACCCATTAGCAAGCATTGGCGTTTTAAGATCAATGAAAGTTAATACTAACTAAATTCCCCAATTGAGACATTCTTTGTGTGTGGATCTTAATTGAGTGGTAAGATGAACTAAAATTAATCATAATCGATATACTAAAAGTGAATCCCCTAACATTAGTTATTTTATTTGAATTTGAATTTTTAATCAACATTTGTTCACACATTTCACAAAATCCTTCATTCACTTTTGTAATTTATATTTCTTAATTCACTTCCTTGTGGTTCAACACTCGGGCTCTTGAGATTTTATTACTTGTGTCAACCTAAACTTGGGTTACAACTGCGAGAGTGCAACAGTTAACACTAGTCTCCATTTTTTTAGTAACATGTCCCTAAAATCATTAAAATGTTTTATTTTGATCTTTTATTTTTTTTTATAGAATACATTATGTTGGATGAAAAATGCCACATCATCATAGGATTATAGCAAAAAAAAAATATAGTTTTAACCCTTGGGAACTTTCTCTTTTGCCAAAGATTGAGGAGGTTAGGTGGTCTAAGAATGGCGAATTGGTATGGTGGCAGCCAAGGATGGACCAAAGTAGGACAAATGTGAAGATGATGGTCGAATTATTACATAGAAAAGTTTCAACATTTTTTTGGCAGAGGGTAAAGTTTTCAGGAGTTAAAACTAGTTTTTCCCTACAATAATATGCTAACATGACATTTTTCGTCTAACATAATAACTTTCATAAAAAAAAAGGTCAAAATAAAATTTTTTAATGAAGTTAGGAACATGATACGAGTAAAATGGATGTTAGAGTTAGAACAGAAACAATAATTAAAGTTTAGTGTCTAATTAACCCTAAAATTTTGAGAAATAGGCATTCAACAATCCAAATTATATTTTAGAAGGTTTGCCAAGTCAAGTGATAGCACTTTTATTAAGTTGGGGCATGATCAGACAAATTATATTGCACAACATATATTTTTTTAAAAAAGCAATTATAGTTAAAGAAAAAAAAGATAAATATAAATCATCTTAAAAAAGTTATTTAAATGATAGCTAAGTGAACAGCATACTAACTTTCAAAAGTCACAAACTGTAAATTTTTTTTTGTTAAAAGAAAAGTCAAGATGACAGAAATAATTTTGCCAACATGTTATTTCCCCCCTTTCCCTATGTGAAAGGTGTATTAAGATCAATTTTCCCTATCAAGCTTAACATTATCTACTACTGCATTCGGATTGGTTTTTTATTTTAAAAATATCAAAATATATATGCTTTTTTTTTTTAAGTTGTTAGTAGTGAATTGTAATTAGCTTAAAGTTTTGGTCCAAGTTATACTTCTTTGTTTAAAAGATTCTTTTAAAACTGCAACTTCATTCAATTGACAATAAAATGATTATCTCCATGATAAACTCTCACGACTTCATTTGGCAACAAAGTTTACCATTACTTTCAAAATTTTATAAACATAAAAAATCATATTGTTAAACAGTTAACAATAAAAAATTATCCTAATAAAATCATTAAAAAGTTTGTGCCAAATAATTTTTCCAAAAGGCTTAATCACCTCAAGACTCTTCAACTTTGCTCATTTTATGTTAGTCTATTATTATTATTATTATTACTGTAAAAAATAATAATAAGAACAAATTGCCTAAATTATATATTCCAATTTCTTTTACAAGCAATTAGCTAGTGCCAATGAAACATTATGTATTTAGTTTTTTGAAAAAAATAAGTACATGTTTTAAGCAAGAAACCCTATTTGGGAAAAAAATTAAAAAAATTAAAATACACCTCCAGTGGGAAAAAGGAAAAAGAAAAAATAAAAAATGCTCTAGAATCCATATTATTTCTCTTATTGTTCATTTCAGCCCCTAATGCTACTTAAAGGACTAACTCGTATGGGTCAGCCAAGTTAAGGGGTCCTAGAGTGATTAGGCCTTTCCAAAACTATCGCCATTCGCCAGCAGCCTGTCTGCGCCGCGTAGGTCGGTTATTCCATTCCATGACACCTGTCTGTGGTGCGTGGGACTAAAACATAAGAGCAAGCGAGTGGAAGTAGACAGACAGGCAGAGGCAGACCAGACGGTTCAACTTTTCAAATCAGCTAAGAAAAGAAAACGCCCTCCCCTCCCCTCCCAACCAGTAAGTAACAACACCAATACCTCCAACTTATCAAGTAAGCCTTCACCAATCCGATCAAACGCCCCCTCACCAAACCCCAGAATCTGAACTTCGTTCCCCAATCTTCTTTCAATTTCAAGGTTTATGATCGCTGAAGGAGAAGGAGAAAGCGGGTGGAAAGAAGATAGAGATAAAGAGTAGAGAATCTGGTGGGTTATGGCATGCCAGTGGAAGAAGCAGAACAAGCAATGCGTTGAAGCGTCTGGTTCTCTTCTTCCATTCTTCTTCTTTTTCTCTTCCGACTGTTTCGGTAAAGGCCGTGGCCAAAAGTCGAATCAGCGAATCTTGATTCTTCATTGAGAAGAGAAAAAGGGCAGATGGAAAGTTGGTTGGGGTTTTGGGTTCCTCTTCTTGCTTTCTTGGTTTTCTCTGCTCCAATAGGTACTTCCATTTGCAATTGATTGGTTCTGTTTTTTTTTTTTACGTTGGACTTGCATGTGAACTGGATAATTGGAAACTGGGTTTTATCGAACCAGTTTTTTCTTGTTCAAATCTTTGTGTTGCTTGAGGGTTTTATGTTGGATTGCTGGGTAGCTTGAGAGTTTTCAACCGTATAGAGTTCCGCTTTTAAAATACTGATGGGGTCTTCTCTTATTCTAAACCTTGAAGTTGGTATGTAGCTCAAGCGTGTCTTTGCATGTCTGCAATTATTGAATGCGTTTTGTGGAACTGGGTTTAATTTTACTGTTGTGTTGAGCAATTCATATCTTGCAAATTTCTGTAGTGGTTCATAGCTGGGAGGGCGGATCTCTTTTTATGCTTGTTGATTGATCCATTGCGATGGACTTTGAATTAAAGTTGGTTATCCTTTCCTTGTTTTGGAATTTTTCTGGTTTTTTTTTATTTAGGTTGTGTTGATGGAATATTGCAATCATATGTATGGTAGCTGAGTTCAGTAGGATTTAGGAGTCTTGATCATGCATCCCCGTGTACTTGTTAGCTTATTGTTCTTTATGGGTTTATAACATCTTTTGGAACAAACAAATTGCTGAAGACAATGTGTCAGTGTAATTATTTGCGGTAAGTTGCTCCTTAACTTATATTTGGTTGGAACCTGGCCAAAGCCGAATGTTTGGTGATCTTATTGCCCAAGTTGTCCAGAAATATGGAAGTTTCATTCAATTTCCTACATAAATCCCTCTACTTCCTTGCCTTTGTTTTACATCATAGGTAGAAACACAACAAAGTGGCTGCTTTATATTCATATGTAGGTCAAAGTGGTTAATCTTGATCCTTGTGTTTTCTCTTCAGCAACCCTGGGCGTAAATGCTTTTACTGGAACATATGGAATAAACTATGGAAAGCTGGCGGATAACATCCCTTCGCCTGATGAGGTCGTTACACTTCTCAGGGCAGCAAAAATAAGAAATGTTCGAATATATGATGCTGATCATAGTGTCCTTCAAGCTTTCAGTGGCACAGGGCTTGAGATTGTGGTCGGACTTCCAAATGAGTACCTGAAAGATATAAACAGTAGCTCTGATCATGCAATGAAATGGGTTAAAGATAATGTCCAGGCTTTTTTTCCTAAGACACGTATAGTTGGGATTGCTGTGGGGAATGAAGTCTTGGGAGGAACTGATTCTGAGCTTTGGGGAGTTCTTCTGGGTGCGATCAAGAACATCTATAATGCGCTGAATAAGCTCAAGTTAAGTGATGCAATTCAGATTACCACAGCCCATTCACAGGCTGTATTTGCTAATTCATTCCCTCCCTCATCTTGTGTTTTCAAAGATAATGTTGCTCAGTACATGAAGCCTCTATTGGACTTCTTCTCACAAATTAATTCTCCTTTCTGTTTAAATGCTTATCCATTTCTGGCCTACATGTATAGTTCTGGCCAGATTGATATCAATTATGCTCTCTTCAAGCCAACTCAAGGGATTGATGATTCAAAGACTCATCTACATTATGACAATTTACTTGATGCTCAGATTGATGCAGCTTATGCTGCCTTGGAAGATGCAGGCTTTAAAAAGATGGAAGTAATTGTCACAGAAACTGGATGGGCCTCTAAGGGAGATGATAATGAATCTGCAGCCACCATAGATAATGCAAGGACTTACAATTATAATCTGAGAAAAAGGCTCGCAAAAAGGAAGGGAACTCCTCTTAGGCCAAAAACTATATTGAAGGCATACATTTTTGCCCTTTTTAATGAATATCAGAAGCCTGGAGCTACTTCTGAGAGGAATTTCGGACTATTTAAGCCTGACGGGAGCATCGCATATGATATCGGATATCATGGACTTAAATCTTCATCTGCAGCTAAGTCACCTTGTCCTCGCAAGGTCTGATTCCTCTTGTCATCTGCTCCCCTCACATTTAATGTATAAATATCTGCTCTTTCATCACTTTATTTTTTCATGAAAATAGCAGCGCTGAAGTCAATTTTGAAATGTATTATCCGTAGGCTACCAAGCTTTTTAACTTTGTTTGGAAACATAGATCTGCTTGAAGGAATTTGCTTGATGGGGTATCAAGGTTTTTATGTTAATAACACCCTGCCCTGGGGACATCTTTATTCTGCTGTTAACACATCTGCACTTTGTTGATTGCATCAGAACTGTGCCAGGGCCTTTAAGGCCTTGGTAGAGCTTTCTATCCAATCTGTTTCTCTGTTATGAGTTGTAGTAGACACCTTTCAGTTGTTTGAGTAGCAGATTTCTCATAATTTCTGAAGTTTATCTATTGCCATGCGCAATTGATTATTTTGACCATTTTTTGTTGTTTTCTACTAGAACCTTACTAGATTTTCATTTATGTTCATAATGCCTAAACTAAGTTATGCAATTGACAATGGGTTTGGCTTGATGTCAGATTGGCTATTCTTCTTGTCAGTGCCAACTGATATGTCCTTTTTTCCTAAACTTGCACTTAAGTAGCCCACCTGCTGGTAAAATTATATAGATTCCTATTCAGTCTTATCTGGACTTTCGTGATGAGCTGAAGTTGGTAATAGGCAGATAATCGAGATTGAGGCTGTGTCATGGAATGGATTTAGGGTTTCTGTTTTCACATGAAAGCCTGTGATGTTAAACTGGAATTCTTGAATTGCCCATGCTCATAGAATTTGCTGTTGTTTCTAAGTTCTTGATGCTGTAAAAGTGATGAAACAGCATGTCAGTATTAGCATTTGCTTCTCAAGTGATCAAACTTCATGCTATTGCTTCATATTTTGTTCGCCCCCTTCTCCCAGCATAGTTTTTTTCCTTTCATTTAATATTCCTACTACATGTATTAATGTTACAGGTCTTGCAAGCTGGGGGTTTTTCTGGGTCATATCCCCTATTATTAACGGTGGGGACTGCAGTAATGCTTCTTTTCTTAAGGCAGTGACCGAATTATTTGTTGGGGCACAACCTATTTTGCGCGTTGATGCCAAGCCGGCACCAGATAAACCATTCTTACACAAAAGGTAAAAAGTACTCTTGCATCTTGATTTTGGTATCATATAGAAGTAGGAGCTGAATTTTGCTGCTTAGATCCATGCCTCTCCAGAATGTACATTAGATGCTCTATAGCCAATAATAATCGTCTTGTAGTTATATGGATATACGAATTTCATAATTTCAGAGAACTTGGTTGTGACTTGTGAATGTGCTTGTGACTTAGTCATTTGCTAGTTGTGGAAAATACCGAGTGATCAACATTTGGAAAATTAATAGGTTTTCGTCCGTCTTTTTGCTTTTCCAGAACTCAAACCCAATCTTAAAACAGATTTTTACTGGACAAAATGAAGCCAAGTGCTATGTTTCACTTTTAAAAGCATTCCATTTTGTTTACAACTTGTTTCTGTAAAAAACTGATAATAGACATGAAATTGGAAATCTTAAAAATGAAAGGGAAAAAGAAAAAGCAAAAGAAAAAGGGGAAGTTACAATTATTACCTTGAGGTTTATCCTATACATTTTATCTCCGTTATTTTTAAAAATCTATACTCTGACCCCTAGTTCTTTTAGACTATCGAATAACAATTTCTGAAACTAAAATTTAAATTGTATGATAATTATCTTTCAGTAATTTTGGTCTCTCTAATAATTTTTTTATAGTTAATAGATATTTTAAATTATCAGTTTTTCCTTTCTATAAATACATTTTTCTTCTTGTAAATGCATATCAGTATTTTCTAAAGATCGGTTAGCTATAAAAAAATATTAAAAATCTTGAAATTACTGAAACATGATTATCAGATAGTTTAATTTAAAGTTTTAGAAGATATTGTCAGACATTATAAAAAAAGTGGGAGATAAAGTATAGATTTTAGATCAAACCACAATGGGACTTTTGTAATTTACCCAAAGAAAAAAGGTCCTTTGGAAAGTTACAAATCGAACCAATTTCTTCTTCTTTGGGTTTAATAAAAAGAGAGAGAATTTGAAGAAATTCCTTGAGGTTTACCCCGGCCTATATTTGCCGCTCTATTTTTTAAAATCTATATTTTGCCCCCTTAAACATTATGTCCATGAATGTCCATTAAGCCAAAAATGGGGGAAAGGTTCAGCTTTTTCATTTGCCTTCTCCCCAAAGAAACTTGGACCCCAAAACTTCCACATCTAACAAACTAGCCTCTTCCTCAGTTGGTGAATCTTTTCTGTAGCATTCCTTTACACTCAACCTTTTGGGAACTTCACCAAAATCTTTCATTTGGTCCTGACCTTAGTAGATGACGAGAGTGAGTCTTACTACTTCGCTTGGTTTTTCCTTACTGTGCTAGTATAATGACTTTTTTTTTTGTTGTCTAAATTATCAATTTATTTTTTTTAATGCTCAACGAAGCAATACATTTTAAGAATTTATGGCTTTTAAAATATTGTAAGTGTAAAATAAGTATAACTTATTGATATTTTTTTATCAGGGAAGCTAAAAATTTATGGAACATTAGTTATCATTTGGCTAAAAAACATACTTAATTAATAATATAATGATATAATAATGTACTTAATTAATATATAGTTTATATTGTTTGTTGCTAAAAAATGTAGAATAAGTAGATTTCTTTCATGTGGTTAGAATTAGTTTTCAAAATAAAATAAGATTTGTTAAAATATGTTTGTTCCTGAAAGATAATACTTCTCTATTGAACCAATTGAAAAGTGAATAAGATATTGAAAAATAAGCATTTATATTAATCGTGAACATAAATTTCATTTATAAAAATGGAAATATATTGTTGATTTAGACATGATTAGTAAATTTATAAATATAACATTATTCGAAAGCAAAAGTTTATAAGAACTACATTATATATTTAGGGAAAATTAGATTGGAAGTAACATGAGATAAACCTTGTGGTTGATTTGCATAAGTGGCCAACCTTATTGGGCATTCAAAGCATTTTAGCTTACTAGCATAATAGACAAAATGGAGGAGAATGTAGGTGTTTGAAAATAGATGGGGTAAGCATAGGTTAGGCCAAATTTTGCGGGGTTTCTGTAAGTTTTCCAAAAAAAAAAAGGAAAACCTCTCTCTTCTTTTCTGAATCAGCCCTCGAGGTTTGAATTACTCTCTCCGTCTCAATTTAGTTGAAATGTTTCTACGGGCACGGAGATTAAGGTATATGTAATTTGTGTTAATTTTTTATGTAGTGAAAGTTTAAATAATGATTAAAAAAGAAAAGATTTTTTTTTGGGTTTTGTGCAGTGAGAGATTGAGTGAAGATTAAAAAAAAAATTATTGGATTTTGTGTAAAGGATAATTTAATTATTTAAATTTTTCCAAAAAAGAAAATGTTTCAACCTTTTGGGACATTCCAAAAAATAATACGTTTCAAGTAAATTGGGATGGATGAAGTATTAACTAAAGGATAAAATTCGGTAACTTGACTTTTTTTTTACTCAAAATTATATTGTAAGAGGTTGTTACAAGAGAATCCTATTAATGAGTCTACCCAAGACCTCATCCCATCCTACTTAAGTGCACTACTCTACCTACTCCACCCAACAGTGCCTAGGGACACTTCTAGGTTGTAAAAATGAGAAACCTTTTACACAAGTTAGAATTTGAACATTGATCAGCAAGAAAAAAAAATGATGAATATCATGTCAATTAGCCAACACGTCATTGGCTGTAACTTGACTTCTAAACATAGGTATAATCTGATTCTTTCAAAATAAGGGAGCAACGCAGCCTAGTTCAGAATTAAAAATCTTTGAGACAGATGGTTATGTGGGTTAAGCAAGAAACTAGATCTCGATTTATCACCTTGTTTGTTTCAATTTCAGTCAATTTAATTTAAAATAATTTTTTTTTAGTTTTATATCTTTTTTGCTCGGAAGCACCATTGAAATTACAATTTTTTTATAGTTTTACTAATCTTTTATGAATTTTTTTAATGGTACTGAAAGAAAATTTCATAAAAGTTTAATAACATTATAAAAAATTTACTTTAAATGAATTGTTGTATTTACATGATATTGACTTTTAAATAAAATTAAATCCACATAAAAAATATGTGTAAATAAAAATAAATTATTTTAGATTATATTAGCTTAAGGTGAAACAAATTCATTAGCTTGTCCACTGTCTAATGGCGGCATTTTTATTTTCCCTTTTCCCTTTTATCTCTCTCTTCAATTTTTTTATTTTTTGGGTTAAAATTTTGGGAAGAAAAACAAGAACAGGAAAGGAAGCTCCCAAAATATAAAGTGAGTTTTTTCTGACCTGATTCTTCAAGCAAAATGGAAGTCCCGATTCAGAGAAAATGGGATTCTTGCTGTCTCCAAATAAAGAAACGAATTCGAATATAAAATGAAAACAACACACGTTGACGTGGCCTTTGCGGTGTGAATGCTAAAGCTTCTCGTCTTTCGTTGGTAAATTATGGGATCAAATTTAAGATTCCTTTTTTTCTCCTTAATTATAGACCAATCATTATAGTTTTAAGGAGATATACTCCGTAACTCAGGATAAATTGCATGTGCTTTCTTCGACTTTTAATTATTGTTTCACTTTTAACCCTAACACTTACTTTGAACGTTATGTGTCACTAACTCAATTAAAATGTTTCATTTCAACTCATGACTGGATAGAATTTATTAAAATTGACGGGAAATGCTACGAGAACACCTAGTTGGCACCAAATTGTCCATAGAGATACAAAAAGTTGAATTGTTAAAATAAAAAAAATTCTCTCCCAGCCATCTCAGCCCTCTCCTAACCATGGTTCTCACATTCTTATTGCCGCCGCCATCTCTCCACCTCCCACTTCCAGCCGCCGTCTCTACGCCTCCCTCTCGCCCTTCCTCTTTTCGTTCCTCTCGGCTTTCTCTCCACCTTCTCACCTACCAGCCCTTTCTCTTGGCCTCCCTCTCGTTCGATCTTATGAAACGAAGCCCAAATCGGAGTGCCTTTCAAATTGGCTGCAACGAGAATCGTGACAAAGATCATGATGAGAATCGCGAACAGAGATCACAAGTAGAATCATGAACAGAGATCGCAACGAGAATTGCGATGGAGATCGCAATGATGATGAAGGGGATGTAGGAATTGGGAATGGTTGTTGCCATCTTCCCACCAATCAAGTGAGGCCGTCACGATCTCCATGGCAAATTGAAGGTGGGTTCGGGTGAGTGACAGTGGGAAGCCTGGCCGATTGCGATTATGGGGAGAGTGGTGGAAAGGGAGGGGAGGAAAGGAGGTGAGAATGGTAGGTGAAAGGGCTGAGAGGGAGCCGAGATGAAGGGCAAAAGGGAGGTGGAGAGATGGCGGCGGGGAGTGGGAGGTGGAGAGACGGCGGCAGCGATAAAGATGCGAGAACCATGGTTGTAAGAGGGCTGAGATGGCTGGGAGGGGAGTTTTTTTTTATTTTTTTCAATTCAACTTTTTGTGCCTGTGTGAACATTTTGGTGCTAGCTAGGCATTACCGTGGCGTTTCCCATCAATTTTAACGAGTTCCATCCACTTAGGAGTTGAAATGAAACATTTTGATCGGATTATGGACACACAATGTGCAAAGTGAAGGTTAGGGTTAGAAATAAAACAACAATTAAATATTAGGGGTAATGCATGCAATTTACCCTGTAACTAATCTTTGACTTTGCCTCATCATACGTTTGTTCATGTGAGAAAGAAAAATTTATAATGATAATAGTTTTAAATTTTTATTATTTTTTTATTTTCTTGTAATGAAGTTATAGTAAAAATGACATGAGTCGGCTAATTGGCTTTTGTATGAATTTGTAGTATTAACAAATTTCAAATAATTAATTGCACTGTTAAATTTATATCATCGGCTCAACAAATTCGAGATTAATGTACAATTTCATAATAACAATAATGATGATGATGATTATGATGATAAAAATTCGCGGTTATGACTAAAAGATCGGAGATTCAATCTCCAATTCCCTTTACCCCTCTCATGTGTTAATTGTACAAAAAGCAATTTCATTAACCATAGGAAACTTCTTTTGTTACTTTTCTTTCTTCATCGGATGGTGTTTAGAAAATATTCAGTTATTAAAATAATGAAATCTGTCCTTTATCTTCCCCTTTTTTGGATACAGAGAGCAGAGGGGACCAGAACTTCCAACCTCTTCCCATCTCCTATGTTCCTCGACCACTGAGGAAGGGATTTTTTGTTCCCTTTGAGTACATGTGAATGGGTCTATAATGCGCAAAGAATCGTTTTTTAAAAAATGAAAAAGATCGAATAGCAACTGGGCTAAGTGATCATCCTCATCTGTCTGAATTCTATTCCAACCAAAGTGGTGGCAAGTGACTTGGGCTTGTCTTTCTTTTTTTTTTTTTTTTTTTTTCCTAAGGAACGAAACCATTTCCTCTCTGTTTGTTTTTCTCTTTAATGTTTCAGAACACCGACATCAAACATAGTTACTGGTAGTAGGTTTTGGAAGGTAAATATTTGGGCACTTGTCATCCTCAAATCTGAAACTGGCCGGTACCTTGGAATTGGTCTTTCTTGTTCAAGTTTTCCTTCCTTTTTGCTCCTTGGCTTTGTTCCAAGGGCGTTGACTTTTATAAGAGAGAAGCAACCGAATGAAAAGAGCTGAATATTTAATGGACTTCAATTGTAAGGTTTCAGCTAACAACTGAACCAGCTGAGGCCTTCAAGGAACGATTCTAGACCAGGCACAGCAGCAGCGAGCACATTACCTTGGACCGGGCAGGTTGTTGTACCTAAATAAAGAAAAGCTGGAAAACACTTCAATGTCTGACATTTGGTGCTCCAATTCGTTCCCCAGCCATCCTTTTCAAACACAAAAACAAAATATAAAGTCTCAAACTTTGGTTTAATTAATTGTTCCATTTTCTTGGTGAATTAAGATTTCAAAAGAAGCTCCAAAGAGAGAGGAATTAAAATAAAATTAATTTGTATTAGTGTTCAGGCGTCGCATTTTCTGACCACTTCCTGTTAAACTAATCTGATGTGGTTTGTTTAACAACTACTCCCTCATACAGATAATTACATGTTCTGTTTTTTTTTTTCTTTTTTAATCCGAATAAGCTCTCCAACAACTTCCGGGGCATTTCTTCTCCAGTTTCTACACACTTCTCTATAAATATATACTCTGAACCATCTCAACCACTCAGAACTGAAAAGCCTCAGCAAAGAAGGAAAGAAGAAAAGAGGAAAAAACAGGAGCGACCAGACCCAGAAGAACACGAGTAGAAAATGGCCGGAAGGAACAGTAAATTCGAAGCAGCACTTGCTGTTGTGCTCCTAGCGGCAGGATTTTGGCAGAGCTCACTTGCTGCAACTTACACTGTTGGAGGCTCCAGTGGCTGGAGAATCCCTTCCAGCTCCAGTTTTTATTCTAATTGGTCCCAAAATATCACCTTCCATGTTGGTGACATTCTTGGTATCTCTCTCCCTCTCTCTCTCTCTCTCTCTCTGTTATAATTGTAATTTGTGTAGACGATCAAGTCAATGTTCCTCTAAAAAAATTCTTTGTGATTGCTAAATTTTAGAGATTCCTAGTGTTTGATTTGTTTTCACTATAGATGCATCCAGTTTGACAATTAATAATGTTAGTAATTAGTAAGTTTTAACTAGAGCTTAGAAAGTAAATTAAAAGAAAGATAGGAGCATATATTCATGGAATTATAATTTTTTGTATATTCGTGAACTGATCTATTTCTACACTTTTGGTTTGACGATTCAATGGACCAGAGTTGAAATTTTTTTAGTTACTTATTATTATTGAAGTAGAAAAAAGCTTATTTATGGGACTATGTGTGTTTTACCCATTTTTTTTCCAGAGAATGGGGCTTTTTTTTATAGAATGCATCCAATATTTAAATTAATGAATCAACCAATCCGATGCTGCAATAGCCAAAAAATTTGATGGCAAAACATCCATCAGAGTGAAATATTATTGTTCCATTTAATTTTGAAGTTGCTAAAACAAATTAGTATATTTCTAAAGGATAACGACTATATTGTTGTTCTTGTTTCATTTTCTTCCTTTTTTTATTTTTTGCGGAATATTCTTGTTGCATGTAATTTTAAAACATGCTAAAGCAAATTACAACTGTAATTCATTATGATCTTCGTTGGTAACATTTATTTATTTATTGATCTGTACTGTTTTGTTTCTGGTGTTCCCAGTTTTCAACTTCAACAGCGGAGCTCACGACGTGGCGACGGTGAACAAGTCTGCGTACGACGGCTGTGTCACTAGCAACACCCTCTCCCTCCAAAGCACTCCTCCGGTAAGCATCACCCTTAACTCCACCGGCCACCACTACTACATCTGCGGCTTCCCCGGCCACTGCTCCTCCGGCCAAAAGCTCCACGTTCAGGTTTCTAGCGGCTCCGCCAGCCCCAGCCCCAGCCCCTCCACCACTCCCTCCTCGGCCTCTCCTTCCGACACCTCCAGCGCTCCGGCGCCCAGCTCAGCCTCGTCTATCGGCGCTTCTTTCTTGGCCATCTTCGCGGCCGTTGCAGCCGTTTATAACTTTGTTGTTGTATGAAGAGAGGGATTTTTGTTTTTGTTTTTGTTTTTGTTCTCTCTTTTATTTTTCTTTTTTAGTTTATGATATGTGTTTATGTTGTTTAATAAAAGTTGATCATTTCTTTTTGTGTTGTTTAATAAAAGTTGATCATTTCTTTCTTAGATTTAAAAGAAAGTAATTCCCACAAACATTCCATCAATCCACTTTCTTGTGAGTTGTGGCCACTGATCATGGCTAAGCCTATTCTCTTTTACCATTTTTTTTTTTCGTTTTCAATGTAAAATCAATAGAATAGTGAATAGAGAGTGGTGAATGAGGATGGTGGGCCTCATCCCCACCCACACGTTATTAGGTTTTTAAGAAAATTTTTTTTTGTTAATTTGGGAACCTTGTACATTATAAATAAGTTCTAAATCATTAAAAAAGGTGATTGCTTACAAAAGAAAATAATGATGATATATACCGATAATTAATTTGAGTATTAATACTGATCTCGATGTTTTATTTCACTGTCTGGCCATTGTTTTTTTCCAATTCATTATTTTGATGTCGTATTGTTAAGCAAATATTGTGTTTGTTTATATTGATTAATTTTTTGGATACATTTTATATTGGTTAATATTACAGGAGTTAGACAGCACTACCGAACAACTCTAAGTAGTGGGATAAGACAAGTAAATGTCTCTTCTTCCTCTTCTTTTTTTTTTTTTAAAGAAGATTTTAAAGTTTAATTTGTTGGCCTTAATTTGTTGACTTTGTTAATTAGTTCAGCCTTGGCATGCTTTTAGATGTAAGAAACAAATTAGAAAACAAAAACAAAAGCGAAAATAACACTACGCAAATAAGTTTGAGATAAAATCAAATATGTTTTTTTTTTTATCTTTACTGTTGTGGAGCTTGAAGTCTCTAGGAAAAAAAAAATAGTCGTAATAATTTGGTCGATAAGTTTATTAAACGTGGTCACATGTGAATTGGTTTGGTGTTGACTTTGACAGGCCATGTGTAAGCAAAACCGACCTAGATTTTAAAAACTGTACGTAACTCATAAATCTTACGCAAATGTGAGTGTTCATACTACAAATTAAGAACATATATGATACACATTGACTGGAACTAATATATGATTGGATTAACTAATTGATGAACAATTCAACTTTAATTTAGTCTTGCACTTAATTCTGCAAAAATTATAATCTATTACATTAACTTTGTAAACTTACTTTTATAAAAATTCATTTAGGCATAGAATTACTCTCCTTATATACAGTGACACAATGAATCTGTAACTCTCCCACATTCATCATGTTCAAGAAAAAGACACGAGTTTAAATTCATTGAGAGGTCCAGGAAAAAAGAAAGTCGTCCAAGCCCAATAACTTTTTGGGTTATGAACGTTACCGATATATTGTGGGCCAAATATGAAAAGCTTAGATCCACAATACTCAACGACCCGTGGTCGTGACGTTTCTTATCTTTGGAAATTGGGATCGCCTCCTTGTTGACAAATTTGACACTACAAGACTTGTCCCAATAATTTATGAATTTATTATTGTTTGATGTATTCCCAATTATTTTAAGAGTAAAGGTACAATATTTAAGTTATCACAACTGCAACTGGTACCTTATCTAGGGTTTAGTGACATTCCTTCGCTAGATAATATGTCCTCAACGAAGTCATTTAGTTGTAAAATGTCGAAGTTTAGTGATATTTATGACTTAATTTTGTGTAAATATCAGAAATTGTTCTTGACATCTGTATTTTGTTGCTTCTTGGTCCTTGAACTATAATATATTGGTTAATCATTATTTGAACTTCTAAAAGAATTGCATTTTAAAGACATTTTTCAAAATTTAATGTTTGCCCACTTTGAATTCAGGCAACTCACCCAACCACCAAATATAACAACATTGTGCTAACACTAATGTGAAAAATGTTAAAGCATAGCTTTAAGGAGGCAATATTGCATATACTTCGATCAACATCTTTCTAGCACTCTAGAACCAACGCAACAGTAGTGCAATTTAGATTGGATAAAAAGTTATTGTATAGGGTAACAAATATAGCTTTTTTGTGTGTTTTCGAGTATGAGCTATTGAAGTACTAGGATGTAAGGTGAGCATGGACCAAGTTGGAGCGGTTTTTCATGTGTAAGTGAACCATTCTGAAAATAGTGATGAATAAAAAAAAAAACCAAACCGTGATTCGAAAAACTGAACATAATAAAAATTATGAGTCTGATTTTTCAGTTCTAGTTCTTTAGTTTTGGCTCCTATTATATAGATATAATAATTAATAATTCCATAATTCAATAAAATTGCATTCATAACCAATTTAAAAAGTACTCGACATAATATACAAATTAATCCATGCTTAAATGTATATGTTCTTAGTACATGAACATTTTAGTAATATTATAATCTTTAATTTACACGTTCATACATAAATATATAAACAATTTAGTAATGTACATGTTTAAACTTATGTTCAAATTGACACATTCATACATCAACATATGAGCAATTTAATAATATCATATTTTTATTATATATTTATGAATATGCCTCAGATTGGTTTTATATGGAACCAGAACCAACTAAAAAACCAATAATTATATTAGATATGGAATTAATCCACAAACCATGATCTATTTTTACCCAATTCAACCCAACCTAGAGATACTAACAGGGCTAGTTTGGGGTGAATAAAAGTCATTCTCGAACCCTTCAAGCAATAGAAGAGTTGTATCCAAATCCTTTTTGAAACCCGCAACAAGTAGGGTTTCTTCCATCAAACCCTCCTTGTTTTAGGGTGGGTAAGGTCAGATATTCTACTTGCAATATTAGCACAAATTATTTACATAATAGAAAATAAATTAAAAATATTAAACTATTTTATAATTTACCACAAACAACATTAACCACACTAAAAATTAAAATAAACAACACAAGTAAATATGATATCCAAACTTGATTGAAAAGTTTTTGAAACAAAAGTGAGGAATGGTGGAAACGAATCAATGGCTCTAGCAGGAAATCTAATTAGAGTCTACTAGTTTGTGCTATTTTGTTTACTTTCCCAAAAAATTCAGACCTATGAAAACAAATGAAGTATAGCAAATTGCTCACAACTATAGAGATTGATGAGGATATGATGGGCATTAAAGAAATGTAGTAGAAATAATAATGGACTCGTGACTTTTAGGGATTTTAAATTAAACTATATAACATTATAAATGTTTATAGAGGATACAGGTCAGGTTTAAAAAGGGTATACCCCTACTCCTAACCTCTCCCTGTACTCGATGACTACATATACAAAAATTACTTAAATCCTACCCAAATTTATACAGTTGCAAAAAAAACCTTATTTATTGAATAAGGTAGAATAAGATATCTACAGTCTGAGTTACAATTAACATCCCTAACCCAACCTAGTAAGGATGATTTGAGTTAAATTTTAAATTTACTCAACTCACATTTGCCCAGACTTGGGGTTCTCAATTGCCAAAGTTTGAGGACTATTAGAGAAATTTCAGTAACCCCCCGTCTGGTTATTTTCTCCCAAACCCTCATGCTTACTTCTCATTGCTCACAAACACAACTCTTATGTCGAGCAAAAAGAAAAGAAAAAATTCCACGCTTATTTCTTTGTTTTCGAAAGTAATTTGACCGGAGACTGACATTGGGCTTTTGGAAAAGGTCTCATCTTCAATTTCTAGAAGCTCGTAACTTTTAGTCCCCCAGACAGGAAGAACCTTCGTAGGCTGATAACTTTGAATTTTCGGCGAAGTAGCCTGCGAATGCTACGATGGTGCCCCACAACCTATACTTTTCATCACTTTGGTCCTCAATCTCTTGCCCGCACCAATTTGGTTCCCCTTCCTTTTTCTTCTTTTATTTTGACATACTCGGAATACCTTAGATTATAGTAGTAAATTACTAGATATGATGGGACAACCCCAATTTAATGAGAGTGGATTAGGGATTTTTTTTCTTTTTTTGCTCCAAGAAGGTAAAAAGTGGCAACCTTCCAACACAAAAACATTTATCACTAAGGTAAGTCTTCACAACTCAATTTTTTTAAACATTTTTTTAATTTTCTGTTTTTAAAAAGATTAAGAATTAATAGAAAATAACGTGTAAGCTTACGAGGGGGGGGGGGCAAGAACAGAGATAAAGAATGAATTTTGTTTGTAGTTAACGACCATCAATAATTGAAGTGTTTAGCATTTATCCGCGAAAACTTCATCGGAAATGCATTTTACTCACTATGATGAATGATTAATTGGTTATGCAATAAAAAGCTACTCAACTGAAAGATGTTTTAATAAAAAAGGAAAATAAATGTTTTCCTCCACACCTTAATTTTCAATTTATATGGAATCTAATTTTAATCAAATATATTAATTTAACACCATATATGCAATCATGGAGAATATTGTCTTCGGCTTCCCAGTCTAAATCAGTGGGCAGAACTGGCCGGTCCAGCTACCTCAACAGCGAACTGCTGTTTTTGGTGGTCCAGTTATTGATTCATTAGACACTTGGTCAAAATCAGTAAAAATAAAATTAAACTAAAATTACCTGAAACTATTAAAAATGCCGAACCATGAACCCTGAAGATTTTGTTTTAGGGGTGGAAGCAGGGGTCATGATTTTTTTTTGGAAAAATTACATTTGGTCGAACCTACAGTTTCGTGCCCCATTTTCCAGAAACAGCCCCCAACCCCCTCAAAAGCTTAAAATCCCTACACTTACCCCCTCTGCCGTTAACATATGTTAAAAACACCTAAACTAACCTACACTTACCGCCTAACAAAAACAGAGAAAACACTTGTTTTGCCCTCTTAACCTTCTCTCAAAAATTTCCCCCAATTTTTTAATCCAATGATTTACCCCATCTTTAACTAAACCTACCTTTGACCAACAAAAAATATTAAACCTATCCCAGAACATCGCAACCGCCCCCACGGGCCCCACCCACGCACGCCGCCGCCCCCACCCATCTACAGATTTCTCTCCTTGCCGAGCTCATCGCTCTCTGTCGCCGAACTCTCCTGGGTCTTCTGATCCGTTTGCCCTTCTCTCTTGCCGAAACTCCCGCCGCCGTTGTTCTCTCCTACGTTCGCAACCCCACGCTCTCCTCCGTTCGTGAAATCGAGCCCTACGATCCCACTTCCTGCGTTCGAATTGGGTCCCACTCCTGGCATTCGCATCGGCTCCCACTCCCGGCGAGCGAATCCGCTCTAACTCCCAGCGAGCACATTGGCGAAACCGACCTTGATGCTCCCACTCCTGGCGAGCGAATCGGCCAACCTCCACTACGGGCGAGCGAATCGGTCGAAGCAACGAAGAAAGAGGCGAGCGAAGGGCATCGATTTGGGATCGCCGCTGGAATAGAGAAGTGCACGACCAGGAGGAATTGGGTTTAGTTTTCCCATTTTAGCTGTTGAGTTTTACTGGTTTTTCCTCCTGGGTTTAACGTTGTTTCCTAAATCGCTTTTCTGAGTTTTGCTATTTGCTGATTAATCTGAAGGTGGTAATTTTCGAATCTAGATGGTACTGGAAAAAAACCAGAGGATGAGCAGACCCAAGTGGATTTGTGTGGAGATATGGGTAGTTGATTAGATGTAAACGTTTGGGGGGTAAGTGATCGAACGAGAAAGATTAGGAGGAATAAACGAGTTTTAGATTAGGAGGAATTAGCGAGTTTTCCTCTTTTTTTTTTTTTTAACAGTCCGAAGAGCGATAAATGTAAGTTTTACTAACCCTCAAAGGGGTTAGGGTAGGTTTCTAAAAAATGGAAGACAGAATTGTAGGTTCGATCAAATATTAGGAGTTTTGGTAATTTTTCTTTTTTTGTAGGATGGCAATGAACCAACAGTTCACATCCAACCAATTCAACCAATTGGCCAAAAAACCAAGGTGTATCGGTTCCTTTCATGGTTCAGTTTTTACAACATTGATCTATATGGCATCCAAAAAGACACCTACTCGGCCAAAGCTCAAATCATCCCCTCCCACACTTACGGGCTAGTTCGTTATGATTTAACTTAGGAGTGTTAACGAGTTTTTGGGTAGTGGGTCTAGCCCATGTCATCTTGTCAAAACATTTGTCCCCAACGTTGAGCAAAATTACAATTCAGCCAGCTTGCTTCATAACTCACAGTCCCGCATCTCTATCAGCCTCGTTGGTCCTCTGCTGAGCTATCATGTTGTTGTAGCCCTTCCCTTGGTCCTCTATTCTCTTATTCAACAATAGCCCCCAAAGACACACTCATAGCCACCCAAATGATTCAAGAAAAAGAGAATAAAATCATGAGACCTTGAATCGGTCCTCACCCACACCTCAGTCCATTGTTGCTTCACCTTTCAAATATTAACAACGATTGGGTTGAGGAGTCGTCAAGGCATAAGAATGAAAGCTTGTTTCTTGGATTGAGCGAGAATTAGTGATTTGCATTTTTAATGGGTTTAAAATTTGGAATCCTAACGAGAATGGGTTTGACGATTGGGCACGTTTTGGATCAAATATGTTTTGGATACAAAGAACAGCAACTGGATTTGGAGGGGCCGTCCTCCTATGAGCACAATACTGGTTGTTTCAACAATGTGAAGATCTAGAATGAAGAAGTAACAGAGTGAGAAGCACTGACCAGTGACCCAATAATGGCAGAGGTTTGGGATGTCAATAGGATTGTTGAGAGAGTTGAGAATCGGATATAAGACTTGCCTGGCCCAAAGTAGAAGTGCACCGTGCTTGGGTAGGAGAGCACTTAATCAGCGCTGATTTGGAGGGCAAGAACAGCAGAGAGAAAGAAGTATTTGGCTAGTGTTTGGACAGCTTTGATGTTGCTCATTTGTCAAATGGTTTGACCGTGAAAACAATAAAACTCGTAGGCAATTCTAGATTCATAAAGTACAACCTGTCAAATTGCATGACCTCACCGGGTCTGAACGTGTTAACATGTCAAGGTTAACTTGCCCTAAACTGACAGTTAGTTTTTAGTGGCTAAATATGAGCTCCGGACTTTGGGAAACGGGCACAATCAACTCTTTTCTATTACAAAGCCCTATATGATTGTAAGTACCAAAGAAAAAATATGGAGAGTATTGTCCAAACTTGCGTATATTTTGTTTTAAAAAAAAACTAAATCCTATGCAACAATGTTTAATTAAGTGTTGAAAAGTTAACAAATCTTGATTATATTTTCAATGATCAATTAAACCATATGACAGAATCTTATCATTTTTTTTTGTGTGCAGTGTCTCTTTGTGAAGAAAAAATTACTAAAACTACTTACATGTTGTTAAAAAAATATTAAATTTTAACCGTCTTTAATTAAGTATTGAATAATTAACAAACTTTACTTATTATCTCAACGATCAATTAAACCATCTCACCGGATCTTGTAATTTTTTGTTTTTTGGTATCAAATTCTTCATTTGAGCTGAGAAATCTTCAGCATCAAACCAAAATCGTGAAAAGGACACACTATTACGTTCACATGACTCAAGTCTACCAATCCCCGTAGAAGCCCAAATTGAACCGTAAATCTACCAATCTTCATAGAAGCCCAAATTGAACCGTTCCCACTACCAGACATTGAAATTCTTTAATGCCTCTTTATTTTATTTTTCTTGACTCAGACCTACATTTCTTCTCTAGCTTTTAACTTCTAGTTTGGTTCTTCTGAGGATTAGTAAACGCTAAAAGTCATGGAGTAGGTGAAATCTCACGCGTCAATTCTTGAACTCCCACTGCTCCAATTCCACCGGCCTTTTGCGCCGAACATTCTCACGTATTCAAAGGCGTCACTTTTTGTCCTTATAAATACACACACCTCCAACAGTTTAGCAATCCAGATCTCTGGTTTCTCTTCTGAACAAATCAAAACAGAGTCTTAAGAACAGAGGAAAACAGGGGCGGCCTCACTGTTCAGAACACAGTTCACAATGGAGAGGAAATTGAGGTTTATGTTTCTCGCTACAATTGCTGTTCTGGCCTTATTAGGCAACTCCGCCGCGCAAACTTCGCACACCGTCGGTGGTTCTCTAGGCTGGACCGTCCCCCAGGCCGGCGAGTCTGCTTACACTTCCTGGGCAAGAAACCAGAGCTTCAGAGTTGGCGATGCTCTCGGTAAGTTCCTGATCCATTAACACTTTAACAGGACAGTTAGGACAATTAGGCACTTGTCTTGTTTTCCACCGGTTGTTGAATAATGAAAATGTTTTGAATTCTGGGCAGTCTTTACTTTTCCCACCGGAGCTCACACTGTGGCGGAGGTAAGGAGAGCGGACTTTGACTCCTGCAACATCAACAATCCCACTTTCACCATCACGAACGGTCCGGCGACTGTAGTTCTTAATGCAACGGGCAGCCACTACTACATCTGCACCATTCCCGGCCACTGCAGCGGCGGCCAGAAGTTGCAGATCAACGTTAGCGCTGCCACTTCTTCCTCCCCTGCTCCTCAGCCTGCATCTCCCGCTCCTAGAGCTCCCTCCCCTGCTCCGCAGTCGGCTTCTCCCGTCCCTACAGCTTCCTCACCTGCTCCTCAGTCGGCTTCTCCCCCACCTGCTCCTTCACCCGCCACCACCCCTTCTTCAGTTCCCGCTGCCTCACCAACAGGTGACAGCCCCTCGCCGGTGACTAATTCCTCTCCGGCACCCGCTCCATCTAGAAATGCTGCGACTTACACGGTGGGAGACAGCATGGGTTGGACCGTTCCTAGTGGCGGCGCGTCCGCTTACCAAACATGGGCTCGTGACAAGACTTTTGTGGTCGGAGATGTTCTAGGTGAGCACAGACCTAACTAATTAAACTCTTTGGACCCTCCCCAGTAAATAAGAAAATATTTTGACTGACTTGGTTTAAAAATGAATTTTCAGTTTTCAATTACCCTAATGGAGCACATGATGTGGCGGAGGTGACGAGCCAGTCCTTCCAATCTTGCAGCGGAACCAACCCAATCTCCATGGAAACCACTCCACCAACAAGAATCACTCTCAACACAACCGGCGAGCACTACTTCATCTGCACCTTCAACGGTCACTGCACCGGCGGCCAACAGCTCGCCATCAACGTCACCGGCACTGGCACCGCCACCCCACCTTCACCGTCCAGCTCCGTCCCCTCCGCCCCGTCGCCTGCTGGCTCGCCAGGGAGCTCCGCCACTTCACTGGGCGTCGCTGGCGTCTCTGCTACGTTGTTTTCTTTGGTCGTAGCTGTGTTTTTCGTGTAGTTAGGTTAGGTCTATTGGAGTTATTAGTGTGATCGCGATATTCATTTTTGTTTTTGACCCACATTATACGTACACATTTGAGATTTTGCGTGATTAAATAAAATTTGACTTTTCTATTGCTTTGTATTTCCGTCCGGTCAAAATAGTTGACGAGATTACCTCCCAGTATTTTTTTTAAGGCAAAAACAACGAATAAATCACTAACGTTTTGGACCCAGCTCAAATCTATCACTAATGTTTTTTTTTTGCCAAATAAGTCACTAATGTTATTCAAAATAGTCAAATAAACCATTAATATTATTCAAATAGACCAATTTACCGACTCGGCTCTTGAAGTATTACAAAACTCCATTATTAGCTTTTTAAAATTAACAAAATAGCTCAACTTAGTTTAAAATAATTCAAATAGGCTACCTTCACCATTTTATAAAATTCTATAACCACCTTCCACAATTACATTTTTTTGGCACAGTTTATTTGTTACCGTTTCTAGCTCCTTCAAAGTGTACTATCTCCATCGCCCAAAATAGGATGTCTCCGGCCCCACACTACCATTCTCGAACGATATTTCACTTATATTAGTGCTTAACGCAAAATTATGGTGCAATATGAGGCAGAGTAAGAGGAGGAACATCGTGACCACTATCAACAAATTCAGAAAGATCTCAATTACTACCAACAAGTGGAGTTCAAAGATTAATGTCAACTTCAAAAAAGTGGTTAAAATGTTAGATTAACAAACACCAGAGGTGCTGGGAGTAGAAATATAGAATGTTGAGACTAAACTTGATATTTTATGCTAAGATTATGTTAGATTTAACGGAAAAAGTTATAAGAATGGCCAATTTAAGCCAATTCAAAAATGTCAGTGGTTTATTTGGTAAAAAAAAATATTTGTTAGTGAATCGGGTCAACACAAAAACGTTAGTAGTTTATTCATTATTTTTGCCTTTTTTAAGTTACTTTTTTAATTTTTTTTCGAGTTCCATTAATTTTTATAATAAAAAAAAAGACCGAGTTGACAGAATAAAGGACTAATGCCGAACCAAGTCCTACGTTCAGTTTCAAATCGACACAACACTTTCATACATTTGGGAGTTGCCGCTTCGACTCTTTATTACCGCTGTCACTTTTTACTCAAGTATTAAAAGTGAAAAATGGAGAAAAATTTGGTAACCTCAGGTCTTGAACAAACATATAAAGAGGAATGGATGACCATGCTGGGGTTTTACGTAGTCCTAAGAACTAAAAATACGTAGTAGTCAATCCTGTGTTGGCAGGCAAAATAGTAACGTAAAGCGACATTCACAAGGGAGGCAGGTTTGAGAAGTAACATCACACTCTACACAAAAACAGACAATTAGAAATATGCTAGTTACAACCAAGGCCCTCTGGGGTTCATGTAGTAAAGTCCTTCACCCCTAGGCTTAGAATTGTTTACTTTAATTCTTACTCTTGCAATAAATTGTATTAATTTCTGTGTAGAAAAAAACATATGTGTCCAGGACCATCAAAACCTGGATGATTTGTAGACCCCTCGGACTCAGATTCTAGTTTTGTGACCATTAACCATATAGCCTCCAAACTTACTCTCCAATGTACTTTGATTGATGCTCGCGCTCCTGCTAACAATTTTGGCAAGGAAAAACCAACAAAACAATTTCATTGAAATGTTCAATAGAGATAAATCCAAGCATCCCTAGCAATTTTCCCAAGGAAACCGAACCAAAAAAATCATTCGGATGTTCAATAAATAAAATCATTAGGTTGAATACGGAAAAAAATTTGGGAATTATTTACTCCAAAAAAAATTATTCAAATGATTAGTGTATATAAAGTTTCAAATTAAGATTATGTTAGTTATAAACAAAAAAAAAGTTTATGAAAATTAGATTAATATAGTATTGCACAATAAGTTATGTAATCTCAAATAATCAGAGTCAAATAAGTTAACCGTATAGAGGTTTTATCTCCGTAGGAACAAAAAATGATAGCTAAATTTGAAAAAGAAATTCACAAAGTGTAGGATAGTGATGAAATTTTTAAAAAATTTGGTGAAATATAATAAAAGAGTCAATTTACAATTTTCAACAGAAGTCAGGAAACATCAAGCACACGAAAAATAAATTTGAGATGGATATACAACAAGAAATTAAGGTTATGGACATTTGGAGAATTTTACCTAGTGATAATATGTTGTAGTTCTACATCATTCAAAAAATCAATAAAATTTGAGGTAAATATTTTTTTTATAATGTTTGAGATGTAGAAAAGTAATTATAAACACTTAGAACTTTTTGTTTGCGAACTAGAAAGATAATATGTAGTATTATACTAATATTATAACAATGTGACTATTTTGAAAACAAGAATTTAATAATTTATAATCCTTTATCACTCGCAAGCATATGATGGATTTCGTTGTGTGTTAGGATGAAGAAGGATATCGTCCCAAGGGATTATGTGATTTTACCAAAAAAATGATATTAGTTATCCAAACTATTTGACTATTAGAGTGAAAGCAGTAGCAAAGCCTAAAGTCAAATGGTGATTCAAGTAATTAAGGAACGAGGACAAGATAAATGACTCCTCTAATTAACTAATTAACTCAAAGGTGGAAAGCTAAATTAACAATCAAATTACTAAAAGAGATTAAACTAAATGGTTAAAGAAGGAAAATCATCTCCCTAGGAATCATTCATATTTCTTGCTACCTAAGTCTTTGAAGCCCTAGAATATTTGCCCCCTTTTATGTGGTGTAGGAGTCTAAAGTCCAAAAACTCACTTCCACAAGCTAAGTCTTTGCTTACCTAGAAACAAACAAGACATTTTCTCCATCTCTTGCTTTAATCCAAGGTAGTGTAGTCCAAAAACCTCCTAATTAATCACCTAATGAACCTATAAGTTACCTCTAACCTACAAGTTCATTACACATCACTCTATTTTCTATCCCCTTCTTTCTCTGCCAAGAGTAAAGTGGAAGTTGTGGGTGTGTGAAGTGACCAATCATTCACACAAGCAATAAGCATAAAGAAGAGTGACACAAAGAGACTAATATCCATACGAAATCAACAAAGATTCATTAAACAGCAAGAAATAGAGGTATCATCCTAGAGAGATGTAGTAATATACTCACAATCCATCATATCTTTCAACATTAAACCCATAAAGAAATAATTCATGAAAATCCACTAAATAAGAAAAGGAAAAGAAAAAACCCAAGATGGATTCTAGTAGTCTAAGTCTCTTTGACTCCTAATCTCCTTTTTCAAGCTTCCAACTTTCTCCAATGGTGGTAGTCCAAAGATGAGATGAGAAGAAGAGTATGCCAATGTTGATTATTGGCTCATCATTTCCTCTAGCTATTTATACTGAAGGGCCTCCTAACTCTTTTTCCTATCTCCCAAACCCTAAAGGGATAGAAATCCCTCATCCAATGACAGGTCATCAGGTGGGAAGATGTGGGGGACCATCTAAACGCAAGGTTCGGGTGAAATAGGGGAGAGGTTGGCGACGCGTCACCAATTGGGTCGAGTTGGCGGCGACATGTCACCAATTTGCAAAAAATGGCAGAACGCTCGTAACACCGGCGACACATCACCAGCGCTTTATTTTTTCTGCATCAACTTTGCTTGCTCAAGCTCCGTCTCGCTCAATCTCGCTCCAAACCGCTACATCCGCAACGCCATCCAACTTGTAGAAAGCCGAGTGAAACAAGAAAATACTAAGGAAGAATGGAAGATATGCAAGTAATTTGCGGTCAAAGTTGCCGAAAAGTCAATAACTTTGACCGTTGAACTATGTGCCTAACAGTGACAATAAATTATAAATGAACTTCTTAAAAAATGTAAGTAAAAATACAAAATATGGTGCAAAAGATTTATCTTATTTTTTTCTATCAATCAAGAAATGAATTTGGCATTTGAGCAGTGAAAGTAGTCCGTCAATTAATGACACTTTTATGTTCTAAAAAAATTTATTTGAAAGATATTTTGTTCCACATAAAAACTTGACCGGGAAATTGGATTAAATTTTAGAAATTACTCCTATGAGTTTTCTTGGAGTTTTACCTATTAGGAAAACTTACAATTGCTACCCTGAGGTATACTATAATCTACAATTTGCCCCCTCTATTTTTAAAACCTACATTTTGCCCCCATATTTTTTACATTGTTTGATAGCAACATTTAAAACTGTATTTAAACTATATAATAGTGATCTTCCAATAATTTGAATCTCTCCAATATTTTTTTTATAATTAATAAATATTTTAAATTATCAATTTCTTCTTTCTGTAAATACATTTTTCTTTTTATAAATGCATATCAATATTTTTTAAAGCTTTATTAGCTGTGAAAAAATATAAAAAATCTTGAAATTACTGAAATATGATTATCAGACAGTTTAAATTAGGGTTTCAGAAGTTGTTTTTATACACTATAGAAGAAATAGGGGTGAAGTGTAGTTTTTGAAAATAAAGGGGATAAAGTGTAGGTTACACAGAACCACAAGGGGGTTTTGTAATTTTCCCTTATGTATTATATTATAATTAAATTATTCGAACATTTTTGGGACAAAAAAAAAATGTTCCATATATAGACATTGAGAAATATAAAAAACTAATTTGATAATATTAATAGACTTTTTTGTTTTTGTAAATATATCTTTATTAATATATCCTATAATTAATTTTTCGTGTCATCGAGGCACAGAAAAGCCGTCGTTTTGACAGTTCCAAAAAGATCACGACAAAGATTTTTGTAGCTATCTATGTCCAGATAAACCAGACGAAGTAAGCATCAAACTAGAACGTGTTCGAATTTCCTAGCCATTCATGTTCAGATAAAACCAGATGACGAAGCACGGCCTTGAACTACGTATTCGATTTCTACTTTCTAACGAATTTTAGTCAACAACAGAACAGAGCATGCAGGAGCTGGACCAACTCTGTTTCGCCACACATACCACCTTTCTCCCCTATAAATTCTAACAGCACGAAATACTCATCATCCATCCAACAACAAAAGAAATACCAAGGAAGAAGAAGGAAATGAAAATGGGTAGGTGCGCGAGAATGTTGGTCGGTCTGGTGTTCATGGGCTTGGCGCTGCAAGAGATTACGTTGTGGGGGACAATTATGGGTGGGATATTCCTCCCGGTAACTCCTTCGCCTATTACACTGTTAACAGTAATCGTAATTTTGCAAGACGAGGAAGTCTTTCTCTTCTTCTTATTTCAAATGAAGTAACTGGCTTTATAGCCTTTACAGAAGCAACGACATTACATCTAAAATGGCTAAAATCACGATAGCTAAGAAAACAATCGAAACTAACACTTATCCAAATATCCTGAAAAACAGGACTTTATTATGGAAAGAATAACGTAAGAATCAAGTAAGAATCCTAACATTCCCTCCTTTAAACTAAATGCAGTGTGCACTTAGTTTATACTTGAAGCTTCAACTAATCCCAACTGGTTATGAAGCTTTAGAAATTGCTCCAGCTTGAGAGGCTTCGTCATGATGTCTGCAAGTTGGTCCTGTGAGCTGCAGTAACTTAGTACTACTACACCATCTCGAGTTAAGTCTCGAAGGAAATGAAAACGGACATCAATGTGCTTGCTTCTACCATGAAAAACAGGATATTTTGAAAGCTTGATGGTCGAACTATTGTCACAGCAAATCACAGTGCTTTCATTTTCCTTATTCCCAAGTTTTTCCAATATCCTTCGCAACCAGATGCAATGACACGCACATGAGGTGGCAGCAATATATTCTGCTTCAGTGGTGGATAACGTCACAATGGGTTGCTTCTTTGATGACCACGACACTGCTCCAGAGCCGAATAAGAACACAAAACCAGAAGTACTCCTTTGATCATTTAGATCGCCAGCAAAGTCACTGTCGGTATAAGCTATCAGCCCTTTCCATGGTTGTTTCTTCTTGTAGAAGATTCCAAGTTCTGTTGTACCCCTTAAGTATCTCAGTATTCTTTTTGCTATAGACCAATGAAGCTTAGTAGGACTTGACATGAACCTGCTTATTAAGCTTACCCCATACATCAAGTCAGGGTGTGTTGCTGTCAGATACATGAGGCTTCCGACTGCTTGTTTGAACAGCGTTGCATCCACCTTTGTTCCTGCTTCATCCTTCAATAATTTTGTACCTGGGACAATTGGATTTTGCACTGAGTTGCTGTTCTCCATCCCAAATCTTGCTAGCACATCTCTAGCATATCTTCTTTGACACATGAAAATTCCTTTTGTTCCTTGTAAGATCTCCACTCCGAGGAAATATCTCATTTTCCCCAAGTCAGTCACATCGAATTCATGCTTCATTGAGGTCTTAAACGCATCACTCATGTTGCTGTCATTTCCAGTATAAATAAGATCATCAATGTAAAGGCTCACAATTAGAAGCTTACCTCATTCGGTCTTTGTGAAGAGTGTATGTTCATAGTAGCACCTTTCAAATCCCTCATTGATAAAGTAAGCTTCGATCTTACTATACCACGCCCTTGGAGCTTGCTTTAGGCCATACAAAGCTTTCTTTAACTTGTAAACTTTGTCTTTTTCACCCTTCTTTTCGTATCCCGGAGGTTGTTGCACGAAAACTTCTTCTTGAATCTCTCCATGAAGGAATGCACTTTTTACGTCTAATTGAAATACGTCCCAACCTCGTTGAGCTGCCAAGGCAAGAATTAAGCGTATTGTGTCAAGTTTGGCAACTGGCGCATATACCTCTGTATAATCAATCCTATATTGTTGTGCATATCCTTTGGCCACCAACCTTGCTTTGTACTTATCGACATCTCCTTTTTCATTGAGTTTGGTCTTAAAGATCCATTTAACTCCAATATGTTTCACTCCATTTGGCAAGGCAATCAATTCCCAGGTCTTGTTCTTTTCGATTGCAGCTAATTCTGTGTCCATAGCTTCTCTCCACTTTTGAGTTTTCATTGCTTCTTCAAATGTGATTGGATCTTCTTCAGCAGATGTCATCATAGTGCATAATACTTCTTCGCCTGAGAGACCTTCCCCAGTTTCGTAATCTCCCATCCAGATAGAAGGTCTTCTTGCCCTCCCTTCAGTTAGAGCTGGAGATTCAATTGGAGAGGCCTCAGCATCACTTGTCATATCTGAATCAGTGCTGTCATTTTCGCTAGTATCATCTTCAGCTGCTCTTTCATCATCAGTCTGACCTTCATCATTTTCACATTCCAGTACACTAAGACTTCTTTCTTTTCCACTTCTGTCCCAGTTCCAAGATTTTTCTTCTTAAAAGATAACATCTCTGCTTACTATTATCTTCTTGGTTGTTGGATCATAGAGTTTGTAGGCCTTTGACTCATCACTCATGCCAAATAATACACACTTCTTGCTTTTGTGGTCCAGCTTGTTTCTCATTTGGTCTGGAATATGTGCATGTGCCACGCATCCGAAAATACGAAAGTACTTCACTGAAGGTTTCATATTGCTCCGTGCTTCTTCTGGGGTCTTGTTTTGCACCGCTACTTTGGGACATCTATTGAGTACATGCACACTCCACTTCACTACTTCGGGCCAAAATTCTTTGGGAATTCCTTTTTCAACGAACATGGAACAAACCATATTCATAATGGTCATGTTCTTTCTCTCGGCTACGCCGTTTTGTTGAGGAGTATATGCAGCCGTCAATTGCCTTCTTATGCCTTGCTTCTTACAAAACACTTCAAAATCATTTGAGGTGAACTCGCCACCCTTACCAATTCTTAAGCAAGTAATGAAACTTCCAGATTCCTTCTCAACACATGCTTTGAAGATTTTAAATGCTGCCAAAGTTTCTAATTTTTCATGCAAGAAGTATACCCAGGTTTTACGTGAAAAGTCATCAATGAAGCTTAAGACATACCTCTTGTTGCTATTAAAGGCTGGTTTGATTGGCCCGCATATGTCTGCATGTACAAGTTGCAAGCAATAAGATGCTCTCCATAAACTTTTCTTGGGCATGGATTTTCGATGTTGTTTTCCAGTTAAGCAATTTGTGCATACTTTGGTCGGAGTCTTCAAATAAGGCAAGCCATCTACCATTCTTTTAGCAACCAGCGTCTTTAGCCCATTATAGCTGAGATGTCCAAATTGACGTGCCAGAGATGCGTTTTGCCTTCTAATTCAGTCTGGAGACATGCTGGTTCCTTTGATTCCATTGTAGCGAGTAGAACAAACATTCTATTGGAACTCATTTCAGTTTGCATGATTACTCCATTTCTAGGGTGATATACCTTGCATGCTCCGTGTTGGATAAGAATGGTTAAACCCTTTTCTTGGAGCTGTCCTACGCTCAATAAGTTGTTAGCAAGCTCAGGAATATAGTAGACTTCAGTGATTACCTGTGTATAACCATTCATGTGTAGACGGACACTACCCTTTCCTATTACCACCATTCGTGTGTTATTTCTAAGCTTTACCGTCTGCCTGAAGCCGTCATCTAGCTCCGTAAACCATTCTTTGTTTCCACACATATGATTGTTACAACCTGAGTCAAGGAACCATGCACATTCTTTGTTGATTTGATTGCTTTCAATGTTGGCCATAAGCAACAATTCTTCTTCTTCCTTCTCGACATAGTTCACCTTTTTCTCCCATTTTGGACATTCATATTGATAATGTCCTATCTTGTGACACCTGAAGCATTCAACAGTGGCCCCGTTGAAGGACTGTCTGCCTCTCCCTTTTCCTCTTCCTCGAGTCATTCCACGTCCTCTTCCTTTCTCTATCCTTTCTTCATATGACACCTTGAGGGCTTGCTCCTCTTCCATATGTCCATTCATTCGTTGTTCATGAACAAGCAAACTACTCTGCAGCTCGTCAATACTCAGCACATCCATATTGTTGGATTCTTCAATAGAGCAAACTACATAATCAAATTTCGGAGTCATGGATCGTAATATTTTCTCTGTGATGGTCGTTTGACTTATCTGTTCACTATTTGCCTTCATTTTGTTGGCTATGGCTAAGGTTCGGGCAAAGTAGCTATCGACGCTTTCACCCTCCTTCATGCGAAGTATTTCAAAATCCCTTCTTAATGCTTGTTGGATTTGTTCCATTCATGGCTCACATTTATTTGATTTTGATAATAACAAAACATATTGGTTTTATGTGTTTCAAAGCTTTACCTAAAGATTTATACATTGGTTTTTTATTGATAAAGTTTTGATCTTTGGAAGGAAAATTATTTCATAAGTATATTTGAAGTATTTATGTTGATTCAAGCATTGCTTGTGAAGGAAGAAATCATTTTGGAGAAAAATTCATTGAAGTTTGAAAGTTTGGAAATAAGAAAATCCTGGAATTGCGTTTTCAACAGAGTGAAATGTTTTTAACCGAGTGAAACTGGAGTCAGTTTTCGAACCCAAGAGAATTTTATCTCTGGACAAGAAAATCATTCGAGTGAAATGTTTTTAACCGAGTGAAACTGGAGTCAGTTTTCGAACCTGAGAGAATTTTATTTCTGGACAAGAAAATCATTCGAGTGAAATTTTTTCAACCGGGTAAAATTGGACTCAGTTTTCACACCCGAGAGCATTTTATTTTTGGACAAGAAAATCATTCGAATGAAAAATTTTCAACTGGGTGAAATTTGGATTCCAGACCTGTGCGCGAGTTTCCGGTTCGAAAAATCTTTGAAAAATAATGATAAATTTATGCCACGTCAGATTCCACGTGTATAAAGCACTGACAGCTCATTAATTACAAATATAGCCATTGGAAGTCAAACGTTGAATTTTGTTATCAGACAGAATCTTCAACCGAGTGAAAATATTTCACCTAGGTGAAACTGGGCAACAGACGCAAAAACCTGTCAAATTTGACAGCAACGGTCACCTACTTTTTTGGAGACATTTCTGACCTTCCCAACGGTTCTTCAACGTCTCTTTGGCCCTCAAATGAGCATAAATACATGGAGAAACACCTTGGAGATAACTCTTGGCCATAAGATCAAAGATTCATCATCAAATCCAAGAGAAAAGAACTTATCTTGAAATTCATTATTGTAGTTGTGCTTTCACTTGTATATCTAGCTTGAGTGCTATTGTGTGAGCTTGTAAGATTGTAAACATTTCAAGTCTTAGAATCTCTTGAGTGTAGAGTGGTTTCTAGTGAGCCTTGAAGAAAACTAGGGAATGGTTTCTAGTGAGCCTTGGAGAAAACTAGAGATTGGTTGGGTGTGAACCTTGAAGAAAACACCATTGTAATCTTGATCAAGAGATAGTGGAGGAAATCTCAAGTGGGCAAGCTTGAGGAGAGGACGTAGACTCCGGTTGGTAGAGTTGAACCTCTATAAATCCCGGTGCACTTTTTCCTTTATCCTCTTTTATTTACTTGCTTTATTTGTGCTTAGCATTACTTGGTTTGTTCTTGATCTTTGGTTGAGTGAATTTAGTTGTAAATTTTGATTTTGCTAAAATTTTTAAAACAACCAATTCACCCCCCCTCTTGGTTGCACTTGGGCCAACAGTGCTTGTAACTGAGCACACTTCACTCTTGTTGATCCTTGATATTTGAGTTTCATTGAAGTCCAAATATCTTTGGCTAAACTTCTGTTCAGAATCGTCTCCATGACATTTCGATCAATCGCCTGAAAAAGGTAATTTTTTACCTAAGATCTCTCAGTTTCTGCTCTTCAATCAACCTGGTTTGTTCCTCTGTTGGCATCATGCCTTCTTCTAGCTCTAGGACTCCATTCTATATGATATCCCAATACTGTTTGGAGCGAAGGAAGTTTTCCATTAACATTGCCCAGTGATCATAATGGCCATCGAACTTCGGAATAGCTGGTTGAACAAAGCTGCTGTTTTCAGCCATTTTGAGGAAGAAAGCTGCGGTTTCTTCCTGTTCTTACTCACCCAAATAGGCCTTCTATTGCAAGGCTCTGATACCAATTGTTAATAGTAATCGTAATTTTGCAAGATGAGGAAGTCTTCCTCTTCTTCTTATTTCAAATGAAGTAACTGGCTTTATAGCCTTTACAGAAGCAACGACATTACATCTAAAATGGCTAAAATCACGATAGTTAAGAAAACAATCAAAACTAACACTTATCAAAATATCTTGAAAAACAGGACTTTATTATGGAAAGGATAACGTAAGAATCAAGTAAGAATCCTAACATACACAAGTTGGGCAAACAAGTACGTTTTCCAAGTTGGAGATGTCGCAGGTGAATGTTTATTTTTAGTATCTCCAGTCCATTAACTACGACTTACGTACATTACATATGATCTTGTAGTGTGGGTAAGAATATAAACAGTTGTTGTTGCTTCTGTGGTTGGTTAGTGTTCAACTGGACGAGGGATCACACGGCAACAATAGTGAACAAGGAAGAATATGACCGCTGCGATATCAACGCGGGGATTAAACTGAGAAGTGATGCAAGAGTAAGAGTGCCTCTGGAAGCCACAGACTTACATTATTACATCTACTCCGTTGATTCCCACTGCCAGCGAGGCCAAAAGGTTACCTTCAACGTCACCGGTTCGTCGTCTTCGGTGCCTGGCTTCCCTACCAACGCTGCTCCCTTCTCTGCTACACTTCTCCTCTCCATGGCAGTTCTCTGCTTCTTGTGTTTGTGCAACTAAAGTTCATATGTATTGCTTTCATGTTTGGAAACTTTGTCTTCGTTCCCTAGTTAGATTGCTGTAGAGAATTGGTTCTTTAAGTGTTAGAAGATAAGGTAGATAAAAATCAATAAATTTGAATCATGTATGGGACGGGTTTGTGCATAGGAGAACAGAAGATTGTATTGGACCCATCTATTCCTTCTTCATAGCGAGGCTTCTATATGTTGTAAGCTCAAGATATTGAAAGACCTCCATTCGGAACTCACCATAAGTTTTTTCTTATATATGGTTAATATAGGTTGGTTTCAAGATTACTTTTCATGTTTTAATGTTTAGTATGTAGTCTAGTGAATGATTTATCAAAATTGAATATGAAAAATTACGTTTGATGCGTTTAAACTTCTTGTTGGTTCATATCGTAAGGGACCTGAGAGAAATGTCCTCCTCCAGTGCTCAATATATTATTCCGGTTGATCAAACTTCAAATTAATACTCAACATTTCGGTGAAATCAAAATTCAACACAACGACTTTAGGTTCAAAACAATAAATGTTACCAATAAATTGGATTGATGTTTTCTCCAAAAAGTCACAACAGAGAAAATCATAAATAAAAAAATGGCCTCATACCAAGGTAGGCATACTACCAGCCGATAAAAACAACACCTTGCTGGCCTTTAAAACCTTTTGTTAGTTGTTGCTTAAAAGAATGTTTCATTCATTTGTTTTGTCTTAAGGTAACAGACAAAACAAATAGACAAACGTCACAAAACAAGAAAATCATAAAAAGGCCGAGAAATGAACAAACCAGTGTAGAACAGTTAACATTGGCCACAGTACAATAGAGATCAACAAAAGCTAAACCCCAGGAGGAAGAATCATGTGCGCTACACCCCAAGCTGGTTCTCATGTTCCTCCTCGCCATCACCGTACATCTGATCAAGAACCAACACCAACCCCATAGCAAAGGCGCTGTCAAATCCCGGCCTCACGCAGAGCAAAAACACATCTTTCCCAGCATCACGTTCGTCGACGGGTCCACTTTTCTCTTTATCTCGGCCACCACTTCTTTTTCGGCTGCACCGCCTCCGTAAACGGTGCAGCACCGCCTAGGAAAGGACCCCACTATCTGGTACTCCTCGCCTTCATCGCCATAAGCCTCCGCCAGCACGTTCGATCGTCCGATTATCGATGATCGACGGACGCTGAATGCTGGGCTGCTCTCGTCTCTCGCTGATCGATCCCCTATAACGCCTTCCCACCGTTGATGCAGACTGGGTTTCTACAGTAGTTTCAAATGGAGAAACTTTGGGTATTTTCGATCCTAAAACTTATCATTAAAACTCTACGGAAGTGTCAATAATTCGTGATATATTCACTGAAAAGACAATTATTAAATATGAATACGATATGTTGAGAGGAAAAACTTAGGACAGACGTAGGGGGTGGAGAGTGAATTTAAAAGGAGACTTTCTAGGCATTTTAAGGTTTATTTAAAGCAGGAATTAATTTCTATTTGTAAATTGGTTATGAGCGAAAGAGAAGCAATTGCAGTTCGAGATAAATGGTTTTCTTCCAACACTGTTATTTTTCTCTTGAGAAAAGGGGGGGCCATCCACGTGGAGGGGCCGCGCGCCGTGAAAGCCGTAGGAAGGGGCCCCGGGGAGACTTCCTCTGTCCCAGGGATTTTGCTCTATTTTTCTTTTTTGAGTAGTCTCGAAACATTTGGGGGGCGGGGTCCTTTTTAAGTAAACAGAGGGGCTACAAGGGAAGGGGGGGGGAAGGAATTGGGGGTGACAGTGGGTGGGCGAGGAGAGCCCAATTTTTTTCCAATTTTTTCTCTCAACCTCCACCCTTCTGAGTCTCTCGTCTCTCTCTCTCACCTTCATCAAACCAATTTTCATTCTTTCATCCCCCTGTAGGCTTGGTTTCCCATTCCGACCTGTGAATCGGCGACCGAGGCGATAAGCTGCTACCTGGGGGGACAAAGTTGATCGACCACAGGATGCGCCAAAGACTAAGGTGCGACCGATGTGAGCTGAGACAGGACGACGCAAAACGGAGGCCTATCGGATCTACGACTAGGTGTAACATCTACTGCGGTCGACGTGGTGACAAATGGGGGGCTGAGTAGGCCCATTCCAATCAATCAGAATGACAAGGCAGGCATAACAAGGGATGGTGTACTCGATTCAAGGCCATGAATGGAGTGTGTTCGTGAGAAGTTGGCACACACTCGAATTGAGGAAAGAGATTGGAGGTCGGAGAGCAGCATGGTAAGTCAAGATCGATTGAGGAAAGAAGTGATTGAGCGCGTGGGAGGGGGTGAGCAGTACGAGGCAAAGTGATGAGCGTCGTAGTGAGTAGGAGGGAGGATGCTAGGACACTCGGAACTACGGCAGCGTGGTAGAGACAAGAATGCGGCGACAAAGGGTGATTTGGAAAGTGGGTCCGGCATAAAGAGACAGAAGGGAGGCGACTTGGAGTCTGGCGTTGTCAGGGACAGGCGGCTTCAGTGTCGGCGAGTAGGGGTGACCAGGGACACGGCGAATAGATGCGGTCCCCCGGCCGACGAGAATCGAAGCCAGATTGGAAGAGACGAGAGATGGAGTCTGTGGCAGAGGCGTGGGGTTGGAGGGGCAAAATTGTCGGAAAATGTTCGCGAAATCGACACCTTGCCTACAACTACGTGTGTAGTCAATTGGAGCAAAATTAACTGGAACGAAGGGAGTACTGTTTTTTTAGTATCGAACCTATTGAATATTCATTTTAGTAATGTCTATTATAGATATGCAAAATATATTTATTTTAGTCCGAAATATGTTTAATACAATGTTATTTTGGGTACCACAATTTTATAAAATTTATTAACTCAAAGTATTTGTTTGATAACAACTTTTTAGATCTTAATTTAAATTATCTAGTAATTGTGTTACAATAAATTTAATCTGTATAATAATTTTTTTATAATTAATAAAAAATTCAAATCACTTTTTTTTGTATTAATTTAAATTATCTATTTACTGTCAAAAAAATATTAAACTGTTTAAATTTATTGGAAGACAATTACCGAATATTTAAATTAGAATTTTAAAATTTCTATCAGACAATTATTCTAAGTTAATAAATTTCATCTGATAAGGGATCAAAATGAAACAATTTTAATAGATTTAGAACCAAAACAGAATATTTAATAAATTAAAAAGAAATAATAACCAAATGTTAGAGGCCATTTATGTAATCACTCGTTTTCTCTCTATTTGAACCGGGTTTAATTAGAGGAGAAAGGACAAGCCTGGAACCGGGCTGAACCATATGTACAAACATTGAAAACAGTAAGTTCCATATAATCTCTAGGCTGCTATCGCTGTTATTGTGAAAACACATGCTGCAAAGGCGGAATGTGTTTGCAGCGGCAGAGCCCTTGTGCAAGGCAACTAGCGCTCTTGCATTTGAGAAATTTTTGGAAACTGCACATACCATTACCAGGTGCAGGCCCTTGTTCTCATCTTGTGCTTAATTTATCTACATTTTTTACCATTTGTGATGTTAAGAAGTGCTGATTTCCTAGAAGGGTAATGTCTTATTTTAATGCTGATATGGATAGAGGTACCCCTACCCTGAGAAGGGTTTCTCATGTTCCCACCGGGAGTAGCATTCAGAGAAGGTTAATGTATGTTGTATACTACCAAAGTTGCGTATACATGTTTCATGTGGTTTTAGCATTCAAATTTTTTCTCTACCTTCGAGGATAACTTTCCCCCTCATCTATAAAATGCATTTGTCTAGTTCTAATTAAATGCATTTAGTTCAAATATGCATTTTGTCAAATTCTAATAAATGTTTGTATATATTTAAGATATATTTATTTTGCTTGATTGTACATCTATTTTTAAGATTCATTTATCTTGTTATGAATTGCATTTGTCCTGTTTTGATATTCATTTTGTTTTGCTCATTTATCTTATTCTAATATGTATTTATCCAATTCTGAGATGTATTTGATATGCATTTGTCTATGACTAAGATAATCTTATTTGGGTTTGAGATACATTTTGTTTGTCTTAATTATATGGTCTAGTTCTGATATCCATTTATCTATAATTTCCACTGTCTTGAACAATTTTTATTAGTGGGCGGATATACATATGGTGGATGTGAGAAATTTCAATCGATGATTATTAACCACATATAAACTTGGAATTTTTTTATAAATGTGAAATATAATGTTTAAATTGCAATGGAAAGAGTTTGAAATAAACATAATTAATAAGTGAAATGAGTATCAAAATTATGAATATTAGATCAATCATTTTAAGTCATTTCTTATCAATAATCACTTATATGCATGATTAAATACCTACAAAGTTGTTACTATCGTTGAAAAAATATAAACTATAACAAAAGAAAATATGCATAACATTAATTGCACAAAAGTATATACAAAAATAACATTTTCAGTTCTAAGTAATAAATGTTTGGAGAAATTATAGAAACCCTAATGTGGTTTGATATAACCTACATTTTGTATCTCTATTTTAAAAAAACTAAACTTACCCCATTATTCATTTACGCTGTTTAATGATAAAATTTGAAACTCTAATTTAAATTGTTTGCTAACCATGTCCTAGTAACTTGCAGGTACTTTTGAACCACCTTAAGTAGTTCTGCAACTGTAACTTGGCCTCTGGGCAAACTTCCTCTCTCTTCTCTTTCGTTTTAATGCTACGCGTTATTCACCGGGAGAAGTATTATCTTGGTATTGGTAGGAAATGTTGGGTTAGATCAGAATTAGGGAGTTTCTCAGGGTATTCGGGTTATTTCTATAACTTGGAAATTTGTTGTACTTTTGCTCTATGGATCGTTCTACGGTACCCTCGCAAGTGCCAACTGGGACACGTGGCAGTAAAATAGCAAGAAACGCATAATATTATATGAATAAGAAAAAACTATAAGTTTTATCCCTATTTTGTTACAGTTGTGCATTTAACTCCTCATACTTTTATTAGATCGAACTAGGCCACCGATTAGAAAAAAATAAGAGTAGAAATACTTTTGCCGCCTTTCTTTCCGTTTTCTTAGGACAGAAATTACTTTTGAGAGTGTCTTTTTTTATATATACAAATGGTATTTCATTCCATTTACCAGTGAACTGAATGACATTTTATAAAATAATAATATAGGATACTAAAAAACAACAGGGATATATAAACTGGCTAATATACATTCTTGCGACACCAAAAGAAAGGGAAAAAATCAGATCAAACTCAAACTTTTTAGGTAAACTAGGATAATACTGGACAAATAACTTATAAGTAACTTGAAAAAAAAGAAGATAAAACACAAGATAAATAGAAAAAATAATATATAATTATCTCAATCTATTATTTGTAAAAGTCTCATTATCTAAGTCTCAGTTACTTTCTACACGCCACTTGATCTTCTCGTAACTACCAATTTTAAAAATGGGTCACCCAAATCTATCAACTGTAAAGCATCTGATGAACAAGCTAGTGTTTGTTGATGGTGGTGAAGGAATTTTATAGCAAAAAAAGAACAGTAAAAATAATTAAGGATAATCAGATTAAGTAACAGTGAAAAATCAATCAACTGGCTCAAAATTGATATCTAAGCCTGGCCGGATACACGGGGAACAAAGGAGAATAAATGATGGGATGAAAGGAGAGTGTTCTTTTTTGGGCCGTAATTATATCACAGATAACAGATATCACAGACGAATCTTGGCCATTTGTGACTGTGGGTACACAAACGACCCAAATTTGTCTATGACATCTAGCATTCGTGACATATGGATTTTCCTTCTTTTTCCCCCCTCTGTAATAGTAAAAATATCTATGGGCCCAAAAACATGAGTTAAGAAATGAAACATATTTTAGGTATAATTTCCCAAAATTTTATACTTGGATGCTTTGGAGATTGTTGAAACTTACTATTACAGTCTGTCTATTTTGAATAAAAATGAAATGAATTACCTTGCTATCTCCTAAAAAATGATAGAGAAATCTAGTAATTAGTTTGGATTTTATTGGAACACAGAGTTAATGGCACATTAGTACACTTTCTATCCAAAAAGAGATGAAGTATATTTTTTTTATGTTATCCCTAAAAGGATAAAACATTTCTTTTTTTGAAATTTTTTTAATATTCAATTTGCCTTATTACCTTTATTTAAACTCTCACTATACAAACCCAAAAAAAAAATTTCTTTTTAATATTCATTAAAACTCTCACCACATGAAACCTTAAAAGAAATATTTTTTCATTTAATCATCATTTAAATTCTCACCATACAATAATGTGAAGCAAAATATACACTTGTACGATAATTGGGGGACAAAACTGATAACTTTTCTTATTTGTCATCATAATAGGGTGGGATGGTAAATAGATTCCAATGTTTCTCAAGCTAGGTCCCTCCAAGAGCACTGTAGAACTATCCTTGCTTTATAGGAGGTTAAGGGTGAAATTGTTACAATATTTTTGTGCAACAGGGGGTTGTATTTTAATTTTCCATTTTTATTAATAATATTTATTTCTACAGTTTAAAAATACCCAGCCCGCTAAATACCGGCGATAACTAGCAGTATAGTGGCGGGTAACGAGCACTAACCTTCCGGAAGAGAGTAAGGAGGCACTTGCCAGAGGCGTCCATAAGAGCGAGCTCTTCTCTCGGTTGCGGATCCGGTCCGTAAGAATCGAATCTGAAAATCAGTTCGCCGGCTGGACCGTAGGCCAGAAACCCGTCGCCGGGGAAGAACATCGACGTCTTGTGGACCGTCAACTGGGTTTCCACCTCGAAACAGAACTTCTCGTCCACAACTACACCTTTTGTCATGATCTTATCTTCCTTCTCAAGTTCCAAGCGAGAGCTTTTTGGAACGGTGAGCTATTTTCGGTGGTTTAAAATGCCCAATGAGAACTGAGAAGACAGGGATTAGATCAAATGTTACAGCACAGCAGCAGGAAGCAGCTGTGGCCCGCGAATTATGCTTAGTGTAATGATTATGCAAAGAAGCCCATAAACTTGTTCGGTTTCGTCTTTTGAGCCATTGATGCACTACATTGCCCAATTAAGCCCTTCAACTTTAATGTACTCGTAATTTATAACAAATAAAAATGATCTACATTAATTTAATAGAAGAATATGAGTGATTTAATTAGTTTTTCTATAAAAAAAAGGGATCAATAATTTACTATAGGAAAATGGTCACATTACCAATCATCATTTCGCTTTCATCAAGCATTAGATTTGTGGTTGGTGAATAAAGAAGTACAAGGGAATGAAATACCTAAACTAAAGTTGAGATCATGCACATGCACAATTGTGACTGCCTATAAGTTCCCAACTGATAAATGCATATTAAGTAACGTGATTTGCATCGTTGGATCGACTGATTTGGAACGTTCTTAGGTTCAACTCTTCCTTCTCTAGTGTAATGAAGAGGATGTTCCATGTGTAGGTTGTATTAATTTTAAGTAGCCGTTAATTAACTGCATTTATTATTAAAAATTAAGAATTTAAATTGGGATTCTATCACTTGAAAATAGCTCAGGCCTATAATAGTGGTGAGCAATGCCAGGGACAGACGTTTAGATAGGTGCGCATTAACAGTCTCGCTACAAGACAAAAGCCACATTAGCAATAAGCATAAATGATACCAATTACCGAAATGATCTTGTTATTTTCTCTTCTCTCTCTCTCTCTCTCACTCTCTCTTTCTACTTTAATTTTTTTTTTGTTTTTGCTAGAAGAAGATAAATTATTTTGTTCCACTCTCTCTTCTTTTCTTTTTCCTGATTTCTCTATTATGTTGATAAATATTGGTCCCAATCAAATTTTAACCACCATGCATGCCGCTACAATGCACCACTCTGGTGGTTGAAAAAAAACAAAGAAATTTTCATACTTTTGGAGAAATTGATACAGTGTAGGTTCTAATTGGATTCCCAAATTTTTTTGGAATTTTAGACTTATCAGAAGGATTTCTAAAAGCCCAACATTAACCATAAAGCCAAACTCAAACAAATTTAGATATACAGAATTAAAGAGAGAAATAGAGAAGAGAATAAGAAGACCAGAAGAGCGGGTTGAGATAAAGTATGTGGAAGGGAGAAGATTGGTTTGCGGCAGCGGAGGAGGTGATGTAGCGGTGGAAGAAAAGGTTAGATCGACAAGATCAGTGAAGGTTATGAAAGGAAGAAAAGGGGTGAGCATAGGTAGTTGGAAGGAGAATGCCATGGAAGAGGAACTTAGCAAGAAAGCCATTCGAGTAGGGAGAAAAGTAGCAGATATAGACAATTTTCTTGATGATCCGAGGAAATAAAAATAGAACAAGAAAAAAAAAAGCAGAAATCAAGTGTGAAAAGAAAAATAAAGAAAAAACTATACTGCTACCACCTGTATTTACCCGTAAGCGGTGTTTTTGTTCGCTGATTAATGATTTGTTTTTGTCATCTAGCGAGAGTGTTGGTGTGCGCCTGTTTAAATGTCTGTCCCTAGTATTGCTCTAATAGTGGTATGCCCTTAGTTGCGTTATAACTCATAACAACATTTATTAGAGTCAACCTAAGAACAACATATGTCTAGACTTTAATTCTGATCATATGTTTCTTAAGGCCTAAATCTGTACACATCTGTTCGTATATTTGATGTATGATGCTGAACTACTATTAACAAGAATCGCAGTTTTAGATTTTTTTTTATTTGGAACAATGAAGATGTTATGTATATGAGTGGAGAACAAGATTGGGGTTTTACAAATGGGCCTGCTATTTGTTGGCCTATCCGTTTGAAGGCTGACTTGAGGGTAATAGGCCAAACCAAGCTAATACAGGACTGAGAATTATGGCATAGTCACATTAAATCCAATACGTGATTATAAATATAAGGAGCATTTCCTTAATTGAACACAGTATATACTTGACTACATTATTAACTAAAATGTTGGAAGGGACCTTCATAGGGTCTCACCCTTGTCATTTTTCATGTTTTTATACGTAGGTGACTAAAGTTGGTTAAATACTCGAATACTTTTGCTATTTGGTAATGATCCTAAGATAGTTTTGATGCCATATATAAAACTCTAAAAATTCAAATTTTGAGCAACTTACACTTACCATTCTAACATACCGTGAGTATGCATCACATGGATTAATTTTGAACTTGGGGCATGACATGAATAATGGTAATTACATAAAAAATAGTGGTTATTGCATACAGTTTTAGGGCATCTCCATTTTAGGGGATATTGAATAATTTTTCACTTTAACAGCTTCCATATCTTATTTTTTAAAATAGTGAATGAAATGAGAAAGAATAATCAATTCTCTATATTTGCAGAAATTTTAAAAATTGATGCAAAGCTCTAAAACGTGTGTTTGAAAAACAAGAGAAATATAAGTAGAAAATGCAAGATTTATTTATATTTTCTATTTGTTTACATTGTAATTTCAATTTGCTTTAAATGCATAATATTTAATTATTATATAATAAATGCACGATTCTACAAAATAAGAAAGCTATTGGAGTTGAAACAAAAAAATTGTGGAAATTTTGGTTTTTACTTCCTTGTTTTTTAGAAATTATAAAAAAATTGTTCAAGATGTTATGAAATTTTTATAGTTTTTTCTTTTAAATTTAGCAATTGTTATCATTTATGATCATGATGGACACATAACAATCATCCAATTGTATACCTTTGGCTAAATTGAAGAGTTAGTCATTCAGCAACTACCAAAATCCTAAGTTTTTCTCAAACTTTGAAAATAGTCACCAAAATTAGCAAAATTATTTTTGTGCATTTGTATTGTAGACTAAAGAGTGGTGACTGGGACAGTAAGCATCTAACATTGATAAGTCTGATGCTAGCAGCTAGGATTCCACGCCATCAGCTACGATTTCATGTTATATTTATGTCTGGCTTTGACAGAGGAGATTAAAAAAGTAGGTGTACAGTGACAAATTTGAGATTCTATAATGTGTATGCTCTTTTTTGTATTTTAAGAAATGTATTGCAATAATGCACTTAGTTTAGGGATCAGTAGTAGGACTTGATTTGAAATTGTAAATAAATGAAGTATATATTAAAATCAAAACAATATTCTATCACTTGAACTTGGGGCCCACCATGGTAAGGTCCGAAGGGACACGCAATCTACTTTAAGTCACTACAAATATTCCAAATCTTCAGTTGGGATTATTACCCCATTGATGAGTCAACCGATTGTATCAGTCAACAAAAATTGCTAACGTGGCAGTGGAAAAGGAGCCAAAGTTGGCAAAAATTACAAAGAATGTTATTGTCAAACGTCTGTCTTTTTCCTATCACCAGGCTTGTAAAAAAAGAAATGACAACCCATCTGCATTTGTTATTCGCCGGTGTGACTAACTCCAGGACTACAAACACGAGCTAGGCAACAACATACCTAACAAATAAAAAAACAATGTAGCTCATGTATGAACGAAGCAAGAAAGAGAAGTGGGAGAGGAAAGGGAAAAACTCAGAAAAAAAAACAACCCAAAAGAAGGGAGAGCTACAGCAACGGACGGTGTCAAAGATAGGATTCACGAAGAAGATGCTGGAAACGATGAAAGAGGAGAATGGACAAATAAATGATGCGATGAGTGGTCCAATCCCGCTTAGGGGGACTGGATCCCACACGGGAGGTGGTTGCTAGAGCGGAAAATGTTGGTTGCATAAGAAATTACTAGGTTCAGACAAATTGCCACTTTTTTTTTTTTGCGAGCCTGGTGAAGGGAGAAAGCCAGACTTTGGGCAATGACATTCTCTATAATTTTTGCCAACTTTAGCTCATTTTCCATTACCATGTCAATAGCTATTGTTGACTGATGTAATTGGTTGACCCATTAATGGGGTAATAATCCCAGCGGAATTGATCCTAGGTTATATTATTAAAGGAAGTGCAGGGTAGATATGGTGCAACTTGCTATTTCCTTAGCTTTATATAAAAATGTCACTATGTCTTTTAAGTTTCAGCAAATCTTATGAAATCAACAACACATCTTATTACTGCTACAACGTTCCTGAACAGTAAACTTTGTGAAATGAATAACACATCTTCTGGTACAGCCACAGCGCCACCGCATTCAAAATAGTATTTTTTATTAAATAAACAACATTTTACAAAATAGTGTATACTTTAAATTGTTTGTATGAATAAAACAATACTTATTACTGAAAAAATAACGTTATTTACTGAACATCATTTATTATGAAATGAAAAATATTTTATAGAATAATATATTTATATGAATGAAATAATACTTATTACTAAAAGAAACATCATTATTTATAGAACCACATTTATTACAAAGTAAACAACATATTACATAACAAAACATTTGCATAAATGCAATAACATTTTTTACTGAAATGAGCAATATTATTTACGGAACATTTTTTACGAAGTAAACATTTTATTACAGAACAATATGTTTTTATGAATGAAACAACATTTTTTACTGAAATGAATAATATTATTTATAGGACAATACTTCTTAAAAAGTGAAGAATATATTACAGAGTAACAAATTTATATGAATGGAATAACATTTTTTACTGAAATGAACAACATTATTTATGAAAGATAAATATGTTTTGTTAATGTCTCAGAAAACATATTTGAATAGATGACGCGAAAATAGCAAACAGGGCTAGCAAGAGCAAACATTTTAATAACATATACACAAATATAAGTCACCTGACATCTTAAAATGAAATTACCATATAAATTATCTTTCACATAAAAAGCATATAATATTTTCCATTTTCTACCAAAAATAATTAGAAATTATCTTTCATAGAAAAAATTATCAATAACACAAATATTGCATAACAAGACAACCATCAACTGCAAACAACAACCAAATGACAGCTAAAAAGCTCATAAAGCAACATCAGTGGGTAAGAGGTAAAACATATCTAGCAATCAATTGGCCATACGTTTCAAGAAAGAGAAGCCAAGCAACATTCTAATTCTCATCTTCTCCCTAAACAGGAAGAACCTTCCAGGCAACCAAATAGAGTGCCACCATCCCCAAGCAATGGAAAATGGATCAAGTAAAAAGGCGAACAAAATCTCTGCCACCATACAGGAGCAAAAACTACCAAAATGAAAAACAAATCACCATTGGCTGCCTCAGAGATGATGAAAAAGTGGGTGAGGAAATTGCTCAAGGTGGTGCCATTAGAGATGATCAGTTAACGAGGCTAGGATTCTTGGCATTTAAGGAGGCGAGGAAGAAGAGAATGGTAAGACAAAGAAAGCTCATGAGTTAACTTGACAAGAAAGAGATGCAGTGGAAAAAATTATAAATAAAAACTTAAAGTGTAAGTGTATAATCTAGGTTAGATGTAGATTATCCTTGGCCATACTATTACAACTAGCTGCCATGCATAGGTGAAATATGAGTTTGATAAAATTGAAATCCAACATAAACTATTTTTATTAAGTTTGGTTGGGTAAAGGTTAAAAATGGTTCATACAATTGGTTTCATTACTTACAGACCAATTCTTTAGTAGCTTCCAGTTTCACATAGAACTATACTTTTTCTTTATTTTTTAGAAAAAATAAACTTTATTAATGAGTACACACAACCAAATAAACATTGCTATAAACAAAAACCAAAGAGCAAGGCTACAATTACAAAAGCTACTAATGTGAAACTTTCAAAGGAAAAGATCATTGCACACCCTGTTATGCTAGAAAATCTGGTTGGGAAAAACCTGATCTAGGAATATGAAGCTACACTAAAAATATACTTAAATATATTATGAGATTTATGCTATTATATATTTATCCATGGTATTCCTTTATTTAAAAATTATAATATGAGGGTGATTTTGTCTTTTAAACAGAGTGCCTAATGCTTATTCTCTCTTTGTTGAACTAATGTTTTACTCTTCAAAATTGACTAATTATATGTGTATTGAAAATTTGATTTAGTTATGAATTTTGTAAGTATCTCTTAATATGGTGAACTTCAATGTGTTAAATTATTTTTGGTTTTTCAATTGTTATTTTAGATAAGATTTTATTGAATTTTATAGCTGTTATAAGTATGCATTTAAAATAAAAAAGAACTGAGAACCAAAACAGGGAAAATTGAATAAGGAGTCTTGGCTCTCTTCAGTTATGAGTTTGCGTAAGAGAATTTTTTAAAACCATAAGTATTTCAGTTTGGGTCAGTTCTACTGGGACATCGACCTAACTCATACCATATTTACCCAAAGTTGCAACTGGAAACAGATAAAAAGGTAATGTTCATAAATTAGAGATTATTTGGGAACGATGGCTATAGTTTGGGGACCAATGTGCAACACTAAGCGTTTTTATTTTCTCAAGTTGAAAGAGCGTGGTCTGAGGGAAAGCCCGCGACGCGAGAGCTGCTGCTACTGGTACTGAATTTTACATAAACTGGACCAGAAATTGAAGCTGTTTAAATTACTCAGCAACAAAAACAAAGAAATTCGGAGCACATTTTCAATTCTTCTTCTGCATCGAATTAATTCCTTCTTCCAGATCCTTACGGATCGGTCCAACCACCAGCAGTTAATCTCTTTCCATGTCCAAGATCATCACCACCGGTTCCTGGGACTGCATGCTCCCGGGCCCGCCCAGTCGCAACAATTTCGGAGCCGCCGACCTCAGCCCCTCCGGCCTCCTCGCCTTCGCAGCCGGATCCTCCATTTCCGTCGTAGACGCCGCTTCCCTCCAGCTCATCGCTACTCTCCCTCTCACCTCTCCATCCTCCTTTACTTCCCCCACCCTCTCTCCTTTCGTAACAGCCGTCCGCTGGACCCCTCAATCCCTACGCCGTGACCTCCTCTCCACTGAGCCTTCCTCTTCCCACCTTATCCTCGCTGCCGGGGACCGCCACGGTCGTGTCTCTCTGATCGACTTCCGCCTCCGTTCCATCGTACTCACTTTCGAGCCTCCCGATTCTTCCGCTAAATCTGGCGTTCAGGACCTCTGCTGGGCGCAGGCGCGGCACGACTCCTTCATCTTGGCCTCCATCTCTGGGCCTTCCTTGTTATCCATATACAATACCGTTTCCTCGCGATGCATCTTCAAATACGATGCCTCGCCGGAGCTCCTGTCTTGCGTCCGTCGCGATCCGTTTGATTCCCGTCACATTTGCGTAATTGGTCTTAACGGATTCTTTCTCTCTGTCAAGTTGCTCGGAGATTCCGAGGAGGGAATCGCAATTAAGGAGTTCCAGATTCGGACGGACTCTACGGAGCTGTCGAAGCTGGAGAGAGACGCTGCCAATGGCGGCACTCCCTCTTCGTCGCCGGCATCGGCCGTTTATCCTCAGTACCCCGTGAAGTTCTCATTTTCGCCAATTTGGAAGCATTTAATATACGTGACGTTCCCGAGGGAGCTGGTTGTGTTCGATTTACAGTACCAGAAGCGGCTGTTCTCCGCCTCATTGCCCCGCGGTTGTGGGAGGTTTCTGGATGTGCTGCCTGATCCAAATCATGAGGTGGTGTACTGCGTCCATCTTGATGGGAAGATCAGCATTTGGAGGCGTAAAGGGTAAGTTTATTTTCCCTTGTTTGGTTCTTTAGTTAGTTTATTTCCCTGGTTTGGTTGTTTAGTATGCACTGGTAGTTGAATTTTTTCCCCTTCTTGTAAACGTGATTTCTGCATAATGCAAATTACTTACTGTTGGGATTAGAGAGGTAGGAAATATTGTGTAGTAAGGAGGCTCGAGACTGGATGGAGCATTCAAAATAGAATATAGTGCGAGTTCCAGGTATATAAATTGGGAAAAAAACTGACCTTCTTTATAAGATGACAGAAATTTATTACGCCAGATTCGGGATGAAATTTTGGGCTTAATACTAGTTTTCTGTTGTGCCCAATTCTGTGGAAAATTTTTCTGGTAGCGGAGTTGCTGTATAGGTTCCTTGGTTTCTTTCTCATGATGTGCATCTTCTCATATCTTTGTTTTCATTATCATATGGTTTTGCCATGTACTAAACCAGAAAAATTGTTCCTTGTCATGCATTGTTACCACCCTATTGATATAATTTCTTACCAAATATTTTGTAGGGGGAATGCATTAGCATCCTTTTTAATGCATTTCGTGGATCTGGTGAACTGGTGTGTGTTGACTTCATTAATGCATTTTCTCTTAGAGGATGAAAGCCTTGGGACATTTGTATGAAAATGTAGGCATGTTTTGTGACTCATCTTCGTCAGTGTTGCTTTTTTGTTTTCTGATGTCATGATGTTAGTTGTGATGATGTTTCCTTGGAAATCTTTCTAGCATTGAAGGAATGTATTTACTTGCATTTTATCACAGAGGAGAACAGGTGCATTTATTGTGTATGAGGGAAGAGTTGATCCCATCAATTGCCACGACTGTCCCATCACCTTCAGTTCTTGCTGCCCTAATCTGTCAGTTCGACTCCACCCTCCAAAATGTCAGCAAGTTGTATTCTGATTCACCCAACTGTCATTCTCCTCAGGTGGATTTTGATAATCCTTTTGACTTCTATGATGATAGCTTTCTTGTTACCAAGACACGTTTGATCTCCATATCTGATGATGGCAAAATTTGGAGTTGGCTCTTGACTGCTGAAGGAGTAGAAGATTCTCAGAAGGAAATTACAAACTCAGTTGTCGTGGCTGATGCTACAGAACTGCTACCTAAGAACTCCAGTGCTAGCACATTAGATTCTTCTAACAGTAAACATGCTACAGAAGGCAGCAGGGAGCATACACATGGCGGTAAAAGCCAACAGTCAGATTCTTGCTTCAACATGGCAGACATTATGTTTAAGGTGCGTTAAATATAGTCTTGTGATCTATGATCTATATTCCTTTCTAATGTCGTGGTTCTTGCTTCTGATTTGTTCCCATTCTATAAAAGCAATTTTTTTTCTTTGAAAGCTAATTCTCTGTCTGCTAAATTATCACTTGAATGACATTTTTTAAGAAAATATTTTAATTTTTGCTCCCTGTCCCAAAATAATCTTCTACATTTCCTTTTTGAGTTGTCCCATTTTTATTGTCCAATGCTATGATTAAAAGCTCAGTTTAGTACTTTGACGGCTATATCTTCAAATGGTTGTACTGACAAAACTAGAACACAGTGACACTAAATGGGGGGTAAAATTGGTCTAGTACTTAGTTTGACTAGTAAGGGACTGCATTTATTTCGACTTTCTTAAACCATGAGCTTTTCTCCTGGACAATGATTTTATGATGCACTGAATATAAGTTTTCTCCTTTTCTGGTAAAAAAAATAAAAATATATAAGACTAATTGATCTATACAAAAAAAATTTGTAATAATGTTTTTCTGGCATCTGGAAGTGTTGAGTTTTAAGTGGTGTGGAATTTTGGGAAAGAAAATAGGTATATATATATATATATATATATATAAATAAGCACCTTCCATCACTTCTTAAAATCTTTGCTAACCCGACCTACATGTGCACGCACAACCAATGTGTTTACGCACAGACTTACATAAGATAGTTATTGGTTTCATTTGCATGGTTTATGTTTAACCATCCAACCCAAAGCCAATTTTAATGAGTAGATAGGCCTCACCACAGTATTAAGCATTAGCTAAGCCCTTGACTTAACCATGTGGAATTTTTCCACTTACCCTGTCTTAGCAAATCAATGGGATGACTGAAAACAGGCTGTCGCATTGACTATTGACACTGGCACTTGAGAGTTGAGACTTGATAGATGGGGCAGTGATGACCTTATGGCTTTGATACCATGTCAAAGCATCCAACCCAAAGCCAATTGGTAATGGGTGAATAGGCCTCACCACAGTATAGTGTTAACTAACCCCTTGACTTAATCATGTGGAATTTTCCTGCTTAACAGTTTGAGCTGTCATGTTATGGTTTCGGGCCTTTTCTCATTCATTTGCCACTAACCAATGAAGCAATATCCTCAATACCACATGGTGAGTTGGAAACACCACATCCATCAAATATGGTACATCCATTGCAACATCTGATTCTAGTTTGTGTAGATCAGACTAGGAATTAATTTGACATTAGAACTGGAGGATTGATGCTGAAACTATGTTATTGACTTTTTTAAAACATCAATGTCATTATCTATAAACTATATGTTGTGGATTTTTTTATCCTATCGAATTCTGTTTGAGAAGTCTGTCACAAATTAATCCTGGATTAGATTGGCTACTTTAATCAAGCACCTCTTGTGTTTGCTCAAGCATGCACAAAATTTCATTCAGAAATGGTAAGTTCCTCAGTGGTGTTGGTTACCAAATGAAAATCCTTTTAATTTGTGAATGGTACAAGTAAAATCCGCCAGGTGATTCATACCTGCATACTGAGTGCTACAGAATATTGCTGCAGATCAGTTTGGTTCAACAACTTCAGCTTCTGTCTTCAACTGTGACTATGTTGGCTGTACCATCTCCTTCTTTAACGGCTACTTTAGCACGTGAGTACATTTTTTCTTGCATTTATTATGCCTTGAATTACCATTTCGTTTAATGGGAATCATAAATGAGCTGATCAATCAAATGGTACACTTGTAGGTGGTGGAAACCATCCTGCAGTTGCTGTTCCATTAGTTGCTTTGGGTACTCAAGGTGGGACAGTTGATGTTATTGATGTTTCTGCCAATTCTATTGCTGCAAGTTTTTTGGTTCATAGCAGTACTGTGAGAGGTCTACGATGGCTTGGGAACTCTAGACTGGTCTCTTTTTCATATACACAGGTACATCTTGAAATTTCGGATGATCATATACTCCTAGTTATTGGCCTTTTGTTTCTCAAATACCTGGTAAAAATTCTGTGGTTTCAGGCGAGTGAAAAAACTGGGGGTTATATCAATAGGCTTGTTGTTACCTGCGTTAGAAGTGGGCTTAATCGACCATTCCGGGTTTTGCAAAAGCCAGAACGTGCACCTGTCAGAGCTCTAAGGGCTTCTTCATCTGGAAGGTCATGCTTGAACCATAAGTTCTTAAGTTAGTAATTTCTCCTCACTTGTATTATACCTTTTGATAAAGTATTCCTTTAGGTGTCAAAAAATGCCAGCCGTTGTTCTTTAGTACTTCTGTGGGTTTTGGCAAAACTCACAAGTTGTACTTGGGTGCAAAAGGGCCAAGCCCCATCTTGTGAGGCTTACTGTGTAAGCATGTACCTTGGCAAAGTGAGCTGCACATTTTCAAAAACAGTATAGGGTACAATTAAAAACTCAAAATATCTATGAATAAGCTTGATATAAGGCAGATGAATTGACTCATTTAAAATGCATTCGTACATTTACACACACAGATAGCTAATGTGTGTGCTTGCCTGTGTGTGGTGGCGTGGTAGGGGGGGAATAAAAGAATGATTAGAAGGAAAGAAAAAAACTATCCATGATAAAAATGAAGAGGATCCAGAAACAAATTACATAAGAGATGTGGAGTAGGGGGCATGAGGTGTGAGAAAGGTGAAGGCCTAGCGGTAGTGCAGAAATAGTACTGGCTTATTTTTCCTCATAGAGTTTTACACTGTTTAAATACAAGGCTAAGGAAACCTAAGTTAGGTAGTTTCCTCTTTTACAGACTAACAATTTAGGAAACAAATAAACAGATCCTAATCTCCTAAAAATAAAAGATTACTAAGATTTTCTAGCTGTACACTGTTTTCCTAATAAGGCACATTAAATCTTTGACCTCCAGAATATTCTGGAGATCTCCAGAATATTCCAACACTCCCCCTCACGCTGGTTTGAAGATGTCTTCCATAGCCAGCTTGTTCACTAGCTTCTCGAACTGTCTTTGAGGCAATCCTTTAGTGAGAATGTCAGCTATCTGTTCTGCAATAGGGATATAAGGCATACAAATCAGTCCATTTTCAATTTTTTCCTTGATAAAATGCTTGTCAACTTCCACATGCTTCGTTCTATCATGGAGGACAGGATTATGAGCAATAGAGATAGCTGCCTTATTGTTACAGAAAACTTTCATGGGAGATGGATTAGAGATTTTTAATTCTTCCAATAAGTCTCTTAATCCACAAGACTTCACAGATTCCATGAGCTGCTGCTCTGAACTCAGCTTCAGCACTACTCCTAGCCACCACATTCTGTTTTTTGCTTCGCTAAGTAACTAGATTGCCTCCAATGAATGTACAGTAGCCAGAAGTAGAGCGTCTGTCAGAAACACTCCCTGCCCAGTCTGCATCTGTATAGGCTTCAACTTGTAGATGCCCATGGTCTTTGAATAGTAACCCTTTTCCAGGTGTCCCCTTCAAATATCTTAAAATTCTGTACACAGCATCAAAGCGTCTTGGCCCAGGAGAATGCATAAACTGGCTTACCATACTTACAGCAAAAGCTATATCAGGGCGAGTGTGAGACAAGTAAATTAGTCTTCCAACAAGCCTTTGGTATTGTTCTGTGTTCTGCACTTCCTTAGCATTAGCAGGTTGTAACTTGAAATTAGGTTCCATAGGAGTTTCGGCTGGTTTGCGCCCAAGTAAACCTGTTTCACCAAGCAAGTCAAGTATATACTTTCGTTGGTTGACAAAGATACCTTCCTTGGATCTTGCAACTTCCATTCCAAGAAAGTATTTTAGAGCACTTAGGTCCTTGATCTCAAACAAGGTAGCCAGCTTCTTCTTAAGCTTTCCCAGTTCTTCAAGATCATTACCAGTCAAAATTATATCATCTACATAAACAATTAGAATTGCGACCTTGCCTTCCTTGCTATGCTTGTAAAACATTGTATGGTCAGTCTGACTTTGATGATAGCCACAGCCCTTTACAGCTTTCCCAAAGCGCTCAAACCAGGCTCTAGGAGACTGTTTTAGACCATATAAAGATCTTTTTAATCTGCAGACCTGATTCTGTCCATATTTTCCCTTGAATCCTGGTGGTATGCTCATGTAAACTTCTTCTTCTAGGTCTCCATTCAAGAAAGCATTTTTTACATCCAGCTGACACAATGGCCACTTGAATTTAACAGCAAGAGACAGTAGAACTCGAATTGAGTTAATTTTAGCAACAGGGGCAAAGGTTTCTTGATAGTCAATTCCATAGGTTTGAGTGAAACCTTTAGCAACCAGCCTAGCCTTATATCTCTCAACACTACCATCAGCTCTGCATTTCACAGTAAACACCCACTTACACCCCACTGTTTTCTTCTCTTTGGGTAAGTCCACTATCTCCCATGTGCCACTTCTTCTCAGAGCACTCATCTCCTCCATAACTGCTAACTTCCAGTTTGGGTCATTCAAAGCTTCCTCAATATTTCTCGGGACAAACAAGTGTGAAATTTTTTAGGTAAATGCCCTATGAGTGTGAGACAGCCTTTTATAAGAAATATATTTAGCAATAGGATATCTAGGAAAGTTTGTACAGATTTTGGTTCCTTTTCTAATGGCTATAGGAATATCATAATCAGATGATGTATTAGGACCAGAAGTTAAAGAAGGATCAGCAATCAAAGGAGTAGGATTAGGAGTCGGGACTGAAGTACCTGTGGAAGTCTGAGTACCAGCCTCTGGGGTTTTTGACCGGTCAGATCCTTGAATCAAAGTTGGATCTTGACTACCTTGATGGGTTTTCTTCCGAGTATAAACCAGAAGCTCAGTGTTTGGAATTTTTTTTATCCATTTGTAGTGTTTCTCCCCCTGTTGAAGATACAATAGTACTTGGCATAGTCTGACAAGGATTCCTATTACTGTTATTATTTGAAATTGAGTTTTCCTGATTTTGTTTAATGGATTCAGAGCTGGCAGGGGAAATTAAAATTGTATTTGGTAGTGGAACAGGAACAGGAACAACAGGAAATAAATCCAAAAAATTATCATTCCATACTTCATTCTCCCCCTGAAGATAATTTTTGTGAAAGTAAGGTTTGTTTTCCATGAAAGAGACATCCATACTAACAAAAAAATTTTTTGTTTGAGGGTTAAAGCACTTATATCCCTTTTTATTGGGTGCATATCCTACAAAAATGCATTTTTCAGCTCTAGGATCCAGTTTTGAACCAGAGTTGTTAGGAATATGGACAAAAACAGTGCATCCAAAAATTCTAAGTGGTAAATCTGAATGGATTCGAGACATAGGAAAAATAGTTTTGAAGTAATCCAAAGGTGTGCTATATTTTAAAACTCGGGTAGGCATCCTATTAATCAAGTATGAGGCTGTCAAAATAGCTTCTCCCCATAAATATTTGGGAACATTCATGTAAAACATGATAGCACGAGTTACTTCAAGTAAATGTTTATTTTTCCTTTCAGCAATACCATTTTGTTGAGGAGTATCCACACATGTAGATTGGTGATGAACACCTTTTTCCTTTAAAAAAACTCCCAAATGTTTATTGAAATACTCAGTTCCATTATCAGTATGAAGAATGCTGATTTTAGTTTGAAACTGTGTTTCAACCATTTTGTAAAAGGCCTTAAATAGATTTTCCACTTCAGATTTTTCACTCATCAGGTAAATCCAACATAAACGTGTATGGTCATCTATAAAGGTGACAAACCATTTTTTCCTTGAAATTGTGGTGATTTTTGAAAGGTCCCCAAACATCATTGTGTATTAAATAAAATGGCTTTGAGGGAATATAAGGTTTTTTCAAGTATGTAGTACGATGACTCTTAGATAGATAACAACTTTCACATTGAAGTAAAGAGAGGTTGAACCCCTTAAACAAATCAGGAAACAAGTACTTAAGGTATTGAAAACTAGGATGTCTTAGTCTAGAATGCCAAAGCATTATTTGTTCATAAACAGGATCAGAACTAACACTACTGAAGCCCTGAGCCTTTTTATTATCGGGAGAGTCCCCATCAAAGTAATAAAGTCCATCTATCATCTTAGCACTGCCAATCTTCTTCCCCGAGGTCTGGTCCTGAATTTCACAGTGAGTGTCAAGGAAAACAACACGACAATTAGAATCTTTAGAAAGTTTGCTGACAGATAAAAGGTTGCAGGCTAGTTTGGGAACATGTAGAACAGATTCAAGATCAATACTCTTGGAGAGTTTTATCAAACCTTTCCCTGCAATGGGTGAGAAACTACCATCTGCAATTTTTACTTTTTTATTACCAGAACATGGGGAATAAGAGCAGAAAAGTTTAGAAAGACTAGTCATGTGATCAGAGGCTCCAGAATCAATGATCCAAGGAGCAGAATTTGAAAAACAGAATAGGGCACTAGATTCACTACCTGTTTGTGCAAGAGAAACATGAGAAATACCAGAAGACACACTAGACTTTAGCAGCTTTAGGAGATGATCCATCTGCTCCTTGCTGAAAGGACTTGTTTCAGCCTCATTAGCAGTAGGTGTTGCGTGGCTGATCCTGTCATTGCTCCTTTTACTCTTCCAGTTTTCTGGCTTTCCATGGATCTTCCAGCAGGTTTCCCTTGTATGGCGAGGTTTGTTGCAGTGATCACACCAAACCCGTGGCTTCTCCTCAGTTTTTTTCTGAAATCTAGCAGCCTTATTTGCCACTTCATCAGAGGCAACTAAGGCAGAAGTGTCAGCCATCACATTGGTTTCCTTTTTTCCCAGCATGACATTTCTTCTGCTTTCTTCCCTTCTAACTTCTGCAAATACTTCACTCATTGGGGGAAGGGGTGATCTACCAATGATCCTGCCCCTTACTTCATCAAACTCCACATTTAGTCCAGCAAGGAACTTGTAGATTCGATGGTCCTCCATAGTTTTTCTGTAGTGATTGGCATCATCTGCAGATTTCCATTCGTAGTCATTGAAGAGGTCCAAGTCCTGCCACAGCCTTTTTAGTGAGTTAAAGTACTTGGTGACAGTATCATCCCTTGCCGGATTTCACCAAGTTTTAGAGTTAACTCATAGACTTGGGACTGGTTTCCTAAATCAGAATACATCTGATTTACATTGTCCCATAATTCCTTGGCTGTGGAGTAGCACATGTAGTTAGACCCAATGTCCTCGTCCATAGAATTGACGAGCCAGGTCATAACCATCGAATTCTCTGCATCCCAAGTTGCATATGTCGGGTCCTCTGCTGCTGGTGCCTTCTTATCTCCAGTGAGGTAGCCAATCTTTCCTCGCCCTCGAATGTACATTCTAACAGATTGAGACCATCGCAGGAAATTATCACCATTAAAGCGAATAGTGGTGATCTGGACAGAATGAGAATCAGTGTTTGGGGCTTGAGTTAGGGTTGTAGGATTGTTTGGCTGATTGTTGCTGGAAGGTGTAGATCCAGACGAGATTTCAGACATGTTGGGCAGAGGAAGGACGCAGAGAGATGGCTTAGAAAATTAGGGTTGGCTCTGATACCATGCAGAAATAGTACTGGCTTATTTTTCCTCATAGAGTTTTACACTGTTTAAATACAAGGCTAAGGAAACCTAAGTTAGGTAGTTTCCTCTTTTACAGACTAACAATTTAGGAAACAAATAAACAGATCCTAATCTCCTAAAAATAAAAGATTACTAAGATTTTCTAGCTGTACACTGTTTTCCTAATAAGGCACATTAAATCTTTGACCTCCAGAATATTCTAGAGATCTCCAGAATATTCCAACACTTTTTGAGTTCATAGGGACTAAAACATCAATGAAATGAAATTGATGGATACCATAGAGTTTCTCTCTTGTTAGTTTCGTCAGCACATTCTTGTTGCCATAGTTAATTTTTTATCCTAAACAAATGCTTACTCTAAAAACTACATGGTTCCATGCCTTCATTTTTGGGTAAATAGGAGTCTTTGGATTAATGAAAGTGACATGGTTGAAACCTTAGAGTATATGCTTTTCACTTTTTAGGCATCTCCTTATTGCCTTAGAGAGAGAGAGAGAGAGAGAGAGAGAGAGAGAGAGAGAGAGAGAGAGAGAGAGAGAGAGAGAGAGAGAGAGAATTGCTGAACTTTGTAATTTATCTCAACAAAAATACAAATGAATTCGTCTTTTAACATACTTCTATATTTTGTCTATCTCTTAAATCCCATTGCACTCCATATGAAATGATTTCTTATTTAATATAATTTGATATATAGGCTATACAAAAATCTTTCTAGAGACCATTAATTTCCATAAGAGATATATTTACAAATATTTTAAATACACATTTGGTACCAATACTGACATAGTACCGTTTGGAGATACAGTAAGAAATCCAATTACCTATCTAAAATATTAGCCTCATCCTAAAAATTCATTAACATGTTAGCACCTAAACATATGATAGAAATCATACCAAGATATGTTTACCATCCTTGTTCTTAAACCCCAGTCACCATACATCTAGGTAGGTCCAATATTAAAGGCTTCTGGAATTTTTCCAATGTGTTTTGCTTGTACTAACAGACAACGTACATCACCCTGATGAAAGTTTTGTCCACTTGGAATCAAATAATGATGATACAACATACAACAGAAAACCAAGCCAATGTTGAAATATTCCATACTTACTTGCACCTTGGGTGTTGATTACACCCTATGAAGTAGCCAGAGCCAAATCTGCTTACTTTGAAAATTAAAGTACCCTCCATACAACTGAAACAATTGCAGGAAAGTGTGATCATCAACTTAACACATGCAACAAAAAAAACAGCCTTTTATTCATGAATTAAATATAAAAGAAAATTAAGCTCAATTTCAATCCATTGATCAATGCAACCACCACTCTCTTCTAGGCCTAATGGATTAACGTTTAACAGGGTTAAGTCATCTTGATTCAAGAGAACAATAATTCAAACGGCTGAAAAGCAAAATAGCTTAATGACCTTGCCCACCAAAGGGCCAATGAAGCCAATAATGATTCCATTCAAAGAAACTTGGTGTAACCAAATGAAGGTCAAGCAGATAAGTCTTTTCAGCATAGTTTGGAATGTCTGAAGACAGGAAATTTGCTTTTACCAAGAAGACTCTTTTTCCATCCTTTAACCTTTCAGAAAGTTTGAATTATATATATATATATATATTTTTTTTTTTTTTGTCTAAATACCTTTTGGGCTGGTTTTGAAGGGAAGCTAAAGAATTTTTTTTTGATCTGTACATCAAAGAGGTTGAGAATGACAGGAGGATTTACTTTACCAAGAGTAAAATGTCCATCCTGCCACTTTTCTTAACACAGCAGGAAAAGAGAGGATAAAAAAAAAACACAAAATGACACAAGAAAAGAAAAAGGAAGAAAAGATACCCATGGTTCATGGAAGAATATACCTTGGACATGTCCTGTTTTTGTCCGGAAGAGAAGCAAACAAGAATTCACCAAATGTTTTCTCTAACATCTTCTCCACCTGAGGACTTAAGATAACCATATAAGATATGTGGACCCTAAAAACAAAAATATAAAAACAATAAAAAGAATAAATAAAAAAAATTTGTATAACAATCAGTGATAAAGTATTTGCTGTTTATTAAGAGAAATAAGAGTACTTGATGAATATGGAGACCCCCAGCACGAGTACAATATGAACTGAACCTTGCCCAATAATCTCTAAGTAGGCCTTTCCATTCCGTTAAACCAGCAGAGACATTATCCAGCTGAAAGTGGAAGAATTGAATGAAACTACATTGATCAGAGAGAATTTAAATAACAAAATAGTTGACAATCATGGACAAGTTACTATGTAGAATGGGAGGCTTATGTGAAATAAAACAGCCTCCAGTCCAGATTTCTATGCAGGAGGTTCAGTGAAAGATCACAAACTTCATTTAGTAAGTTATATGGTTTTCCAGGGTTTTGGTGGCAGAGAAGTACTTTGGATCAGATTATAGTGGCCAAGTGATGGAGAAGGTAAATGCACTAAAAGACCCCTTAAGCTATATGGTATTGGTATGCAGAAGCAGATTCAAAGCAGTTGGTTAAAGTCTCTGAGTAGTGAACTTTTAAATGGTTTTTGGCATTCTATTGATATCTCAATTAAGTTCTTTCTTGTTAAGAAATGTGTTACGCTAATGGGTCATTTGCTAATGTTTCCTGTGTCTTTTTTTTTTTTTTTGAAGTTTTCTAAGAAAAACATGTTTGATAAATTGTTTATGTTGTTTGTTTCTGAAAATAGGAAGTAAAATTTTGGAAAAGAACTGGAATTATGAAAATCTTGTTTCAATGTTTCTGAAAACAGATTTCAAAATTGGGAAACATACTGTTTTTACTAAGTTTTAACTTCCAAATTTTACTAAAACATATTGTTTTCTAGTCTTGGAAACATTGAAAATAAAACAAAATTTTCAGAAACACAAAACAGAAAGCAAAGTAGTAGCAACATTACAAAACAAGCCCTAAATAACCAAGTTTTGATTGAGTTGACAAAGAAAACCTATAGTAAACTACTGACAAGCTGTTAACTTACTTCATTCTCCATATCAGCAGTGAAACTATAGTCTGTGACCTCTGAAAAGTAGTTTGAGAGAAATGCTGAAACCTGAAAATCATGAAAAGTATAGATATTATGAGACCCTTAAATAGCCAATTGGCCTCATTAAAACATTGTTTCATACCATGAGAGAAAGCAACTATTTTTCATCATAAATAACCTCTACGCAAACTGACTACAGTAGGCCACTACTGTTATATAGATTAGGCAAAGAATCATTCATCATCTAGTAGTATGTTGATTCATACAAGCTAGATCTTCGAGTCAATAATTGGGCCAAAGAAAGAACTTCATTTTTATTAGTTTTTCTCAATACTGAGATATTTGCATCTATGTAAAAGTTGACCCCTGTGTTTTTACCTGATTTCAAAATACTGGGTTTCTATGTATATCATTTCCATTCCCAAGTTTAAAAGTATAGAATTTGCAATTATCTACTCCTTTAGAGGACAAATAGTTTCAGGAACAAAGAGATCATAACGATTTTTTATTTTTGTCTCTATTTTAGGGCAACAAGAACAGTGACACCAAGGTCAAAATTTGGCTTAGTGATCATAGCTTTATAGTTGTTGCTATTGCACAGGATCCAAGGTCCAATATCCACATCCCCCTTGGCCAGTCATACGTGCCGAACCCCCCCACACCCACAAAATAACCAAGAACAGTGATGCTATATATCAGACTTAGAGTCAAACATATCAAAAACTCTTAAGAATGCTATGGGGCAGCCTTTCTTCCCTGTTAACTTGAAGTTGTTATTAGCATGCATCAAAGGGGGAAAATGAATATAGTAGAAATAGCTTGAAATGTGAAAACATACCATTCGGCCACGAAATTCTGGATAGAGTGCTCGATTTTTTATAGTGACATAGTTTCTGTCCTGATGCCAAAAGTAAACAGGATTTTCAATAAATACACTGTAAATGCATGATATCTATTACTGAAGGACTAGCAACTTGTGAAAATCTCAGAAAATAACTTTGATTAGCAGACATTTTTCTTTGTCTGAGGTACATAGCATTGCCATCACTTCATCAATTCTGAAGAGAGAAAAACAATACCAATGCATCAGCCTCGAACTGACACATTTTCTCTATTCAGGCATTTGCTGTTTGTAAAACCTATGTCCAACCATTTAAGGGGTGAAATTTCACTAAACTACAGTGCTCGTCATATTGAGTCAACTCCCAACAGTATAGATTCCGGTATATTCACCCAAGTCTAACTTTAGTTGCATGGATTAACATGAATTCCAAAGATTCAATTTTTTATTTACAAATGACAGAATATTGAACATGGTATTGTTGCCCAATCTCCAAGCCAAATATCAACATTTTCTGTCCTCGTATATGGTGATTTCCCAGCTGCTTCCATATCCATCCTAAACTAATGTGATGCTAATCCAGCTTCAATGATTGGTATGTGCATTTGCAGTTCTGACAAATCTTTTAGAGATAAGGTTTTCAAAGTGAATCCAATAGCCCACTTCTTATGGAAAATGCATGCTTTATCAGTTACCTGCAAGACTTTCAATGTGACTGCATATGTAGATGGTCTTCCAATCCCCAGCTCCTCCATTTTCTTAACCTACAAAACATGAAAAATAATGACGGTCAGAAAATACTGCAGCGCAGAAAATAGAAATCAAGATATTACATAGAACACCAAAAGCCAAAAGCCTACACAAGGTACTAAAATAATAATATCAAGAGCTGAAGGCATGATGATCTCACTGCCCGAGAAAAATGGAGAATCATGAAGTTGAAATACCTCTTTCAACAGTAAAAACACATGAACATACACAAACATAATAGAGATAAAGGATAAATTAATACTTCGATTTTTTAATTTTTTATGTTTGTTTATTACTGCAGGTTGCTGTCCAAGTAATTGTATCCTAGAATACCTAGATTTTCACATAACTATCTGCGCCTATATAAATTATATTTCTCAAATTCCTACATGGTATCAAAGTGGGTTTGATCCCTTTTATCTCTCTTGCTATTATTTTGCAGGAAACCCAAAATTTTCTCTTTTCTTCTCTCTTGCTGCAGCCTATTCTCTATTTTTTTTTCCTTGTGCGGCCTACTTCTTTTCTTTTTTCTTCTTATGATCTCTCTTTCTTTCTCTATTAGCAACGGCAGAAAAAGTTCCAGTGATAACTAGGGCAATTTGTCAGCCTTCTCCTTGGCTTGGATCGTCTTCAATTTGTCAATGGAAAACCTGTTAAACCTCCCAAAGAGATTGTTACTGCAGAGGGAAAAGAACAAATCCAGAACACTCTTACTGGGTGCGCCAAGATATTCTCATTCTTAATGGTATCTTCACTTCATTATCCAAATCTGTCATTCCTCTTATTGCACTGCCAAAAAGTCCTATGAAGCATGGAAGACACTTGCAAGTATCTTTGCCAACAAGTCTCATAGAAGAATTATGCCCTTGAAGGAGCATCTCACAATAACTAGGGCAATCGCACCATGTATGAGTATCTTTAGTCCATTGGAAGAGTAGCCGATGACCTTGCAGCAGCAAACGCTCCCATCGCAGATGATGATCTCACCATTCATATTCTCAATGGGATTGGCAGTGAATATCGGGAGATTGCTCCTGCAATAAAGTCTGGTTTGACTCCCATTTCTTTTGAGGAGCTCCATGACATGCTTATGGACTATGATGTGAGGTAACCTATACCACAAGTACAGCCAATGCTACCACCACCAAACAGCAATAGCAGCCACCTCTTTTACCCACTCCCAAAAACCTGCCCATGACCAACCAATTCTTGAACTCTCCCCAAAGGCGCGGCAACTTACAGTCAAGGATGTGGTCATGGTCGCTGGACCTAAACTCCACAGTGCCAGCTCTGCTTTGAGTTTGGCCACATAGCATGGGACTGCCCTACCCATAGTCCAGCTTCCTCTCCTCATCCCACATCAACCAGAAAATCATGGCTTCTCAATTCTGGTGTATCACGTCATGTTATCTCTGACCTTAGCTCCTTCACTCAATATTCTGAACACTGGTCCTGATCAACTTACAATCAATGACAGGGACTGCCTGTTCATCATTCTAGTTCTATTACCGTAGAGACCTCTAATAATTGTTTTACTCTTTCTAATTCACTTCATGTTCATCAAATATCAAATAGTATTGTTTCCTGTTTCTCAATTTTTGCAAGTCTAACAATGCAGCTATTGAATTCTTTCCCTTTTCTTTTTCTGTGAAGTACAGGAGCGCCAATTCATCATGGGCAAAGTAAGGACAGTCTGTATTTCCTCTCAGCTGCGACTTCACCTAGAATTTCAGCCTCAGTCAAGCTGTCTCCAAGTTTGCGGCATCATCGTCTTGGCCATCTTGTTACAAAAATACTGAATTTAATTTTAGCTAAACATTCTTTAGCTAGTTCCTCTCTAGATTCCAATTTTTGTGATTCTTGCGATTGTAATAAAAGTCATAAACTTACTTTCAGTGTTTTGACTCTTTCTAGTCAATGTCCACTTGATTTGATTTATGCTGATGTCTAGGGGCCTGCACCAGTTTCTTGCATTGATGGTTTTCGTTACCATCTTTGTTTACTATATCAATTTGCTCCAAATATATTTGGTCACAAAAACACAAATCTGATGTCCACGATACCCTTAAAAAATTTAAGCTTCTTGTAAAAAACATTTTTAATACTAGAATTGTCCAATTTTGTACTGATGGTGGTGGAGAATTTCAAAAACTACATCACTTTCTTTCTTCATAAGGGACTTCACATCTTCTTAGACCACCTCACACACCTCAACATAATGGGACAGTTGAACGTAGACATCACCACGTTGTTGAAACTGGTTCATCTCTTCTTCATCACACTAATATGTCTTCTTTATATTGCATGTTTGCTTTTGCCTACATGTATTCTTCAAAACAAGTCACCTTTTACTGCTCTTTTTCAACAAGACCCAAATTACGCTAAGTAAAACGTCTTTGGTTGTCTTTGTTATCCTTGGCTTAAACGTTATAATAAATTCCAAACCAAGACAAGACCTTGCATTTTTCTAGGATATTCTCTCAATGAAAGTGCCCATCTCTATTTTGATGTGCACTCTAACAAAATTCACTTCTTGGCACGTAGTTTTTCATGAACATATTTTGCCTTTTCCTTCTTTGTTTCCATCTTCGAAATCTATCTCAGCCGATTCTCAATTTTCTTAGGATTGTGAAGAGGCGGTCATTAGAAACACATAATCCATCCCTTCTCAATTCGACTCTGACAGTGATTTTTTGGCACTCAATAAAATAGGTGATACATCCTCTTTTTTACCTCTTCTTTTAACTAATAGTCCCCATCAAGAGGTCCCTCAGTCCCTTCGTCAATAGCACCTCCGGTTACCTACCAGAGACGCAAACATCCTTCACCAGACACAGGTTCCCAACAATCAGCACCCAGTTTACTACCTCCATCACCTCCCCAAACCTCTCAACCTCCCAATTCACCTCCAGACATGTGTTCTTCGCTACCTCAACCATACTTCTGATCATGGCATTGTTATCCGTCCTCACAAGGTTCCTGCTTTGGTCGCATTTGCAGACTTTGGCTGGGCTGGAGATCCTGACAACCTCCATTCCACCTTTGCCTATATTGTTTATTTTGGCAATTTGCCAATTTCTTGGAGCTCCAAAAAGCAACTAACCATTGCTAAGTCTTCAACTGAACATGAGTATCATTCCATATCCACATCATTTTGTGAGCTTGACTAGCTTCAATCACTTTTGTGCGAACTTGGAGTCTCTCTTCCGGTGCGGCCTGCGCTCTATTGTGATAATCTTAGCAATGCCCATGCTTGTGCCAATCCGGTATTTCATTCTAAAATGAAGCACATTACTTTGGACTATCACTTTGTACGAGACAAAGTGACTAAAGGCAAATTGCTTATTCATCAAATTCCAGCTGAGACTCAGATAGCAGATGCTCTCACTAAGCTTCTCCAGAGACCATGCTTTGAAGCACTTCAGCTCAAGATTGGTGTCATCGATGGCTTCACCCTCTTGCGAGTGTGTAATAGAGATAAAGGATAAATTAAGGGTCAATTCGTTTTAACTTAAGTCAACTGACTTATTTTTACTTTTACATCTTTTTTGCCTGAAACCAATTTCATTTTTAAGCTAATATTATGTAGATGTAATAATCTATTTGAAAGTAAATTTTCATGATGTTATTAAATTTTTATGAATTTTTCTTTTTTAATGCCTTAAACTAAAAAAAATCATAAAAATTTAGTAAGATTACAAAAATTGTATTTTCAATGGATTATTGCAACTAAATAATATTGGCTTTTAATTAAAATTAGTTTTGGGTAAAAAAGATGTAAGAGTAAAAATAAATCATTTTGAAGTCAATTGACTTAAGTTAAAACAAATTGAGTGTAATACTTTAATTTTTAAACCTTTTATGTTTGTTTATTACTATAGGTTTCTGTTCAAGTAATTCTATCCTAGAATATCTAGTTTTTCATGTAACTATCTGCACCTATAAAAAGGCATCAGCTACTGTCAATAAATTAGCTTCTCAAACTCCTACAACACATACATACATACATACATTCTTTACGCAACAAAAATGGCAAATATATCATATATACACATACTTTCATCCAATATGCATCAAAATTTTTTGAAGCTGGAAATGGTCAAGAAACTTTCAACATCCCAAAGCCTATAAGCTTATTTAGGCAGACAACTTCTACATAAGAGCTTCTTTTGTCTCCTTTTTAATGTCAGAAGCTTCAACATTGCAGCTTCTGCTTATATTTTCATTTTCAGCCCCTTCAGAGACAGCTCCAAAGAAGCTCTCTGGAAGACTGTTCTGCCAGATTCAGCCTCTCCAAATGAGATGCTGTTTCAGATGCTTGGCCAACCAGGAACTGGTAACAAATTGAATGCTTCTCAATAGGATTCATTTTATCCTCATTTTAACCAGGCATGTAGGCCTTGCTAGCAGAGTTCTTTTTTTTTTCAGCTTGTAATTTCACTATCCAGTGTCAGATTAAAACCAAAAGGAAGAAACAATAGGTAGATATTCAGATAAGTGCATGCATAGCTTTTCTTGCTCTAAGATAATTGCTATGATAACGGTTTCAAAACTTTGACTGAAAAGTGTAAGATACTCTTGCAAAGACTTCTGAAATTAAAGGAGGGAAAAAAAACAGCAACATCATACCAGTGATGCCTCAGAATACCGTGCTGGTGGTTGAGTTTGATGCTGCTTGACTTCTATTTCACCGTGATACAGTGGATCCCCTACCTACAAGCAACTCACTTCAGTGCATACTCCAAAGGCATTTTTCTTCTCTTTTCCAGCAAGAAGCTACCAACTCATCCTAAACATAACTTTCATGTTCTAATGGCTTTGAATCAAATCAACCAACAGATGCTGTTTTATTAGAACACTTCAAATAAGTTAATAAAATAAAAATAAAAATAAAAAGAGAGAGAGAGAGAGAGAGAGAACACTCCAAATAAAATTAACCTCGTTAAGTATCTAAAAGCTTCAAGCTCAGCCATTTTATAGGCAGGCCAAGAGATTAATACAAAAGACTAACTGGAGAAATCATATATGAATAAATCAGAGATGCAATATGCCAGGTTATTACCTTTAAGGAACTCAGAGTTGCAAAAATTTCATCTATGTCATTCTCTTCACTCTTTGTAACCCTGATTGCATGTGTTTCTGCATCCTGAATGGTAGAGAATAAAAGATAAAATTCACTCCAAAAAATATGCAATGTCAAGCAGTACAGCAGCCATCAGCATGAAAGAAGTCAAAATCAAGTTGGTAGTTTTAGTTCAATGAAATTTAATTAATCATATCTATCACATTATTCATATTCTTGATATTTCATTTCTTAAACCAATTGACAACTGATTGAAACAGCTGAGATGAGAAAAGAACAGAAATTTTCCCTTCTTTTGCTTTCCATTGGACAATTTCAGAAGAATGAAAATGTATAGAACCGGTAAAACATATCTCTTGTCCTCCTGTACATTCAAGTGGAGGACAAGAAACAATAACTTCCCACCATTCCCCAAAGAGCAATTGCAAGGAAACATCCAATTTCTTATCCCAAACAACTGTCCTCTGTTTCCTATTTTTGTCATTCCCAACTAAGCATAAATAGAAACAGATGCAAAGTGCACAGATTTGTCATGCTGATATGTAGCTAGCAAAGCCACATATTGATATTACCTGATAAACTGCCTGGTAACCAAGAAACTCCACTCTTGAACATGAAGACCGGAATATGATTGACTCATCACCATTCCCAATGTCAACTTGTGTCTGTTAGTATAAAAATATGAACAGGTTCTGTACATATGATTCCTAAATCATAATATGATTTATCTATATCTATTTGAATATGTGCATTTATACCTGCTCAATCTTTGCTGGTTCCATTTGACAAGACAAGGTCCTAGACCAAATTAGTGTGTATAACTTCAAGGAATCTTCATCCAGTATTCCAACAAGCATTGCTGACAGCAATTAAGATAACTCTTTTTATAAGTTAAAATATCTGACAGCATTTAAGGATCACAACATAAAGCCAAAATAGATCGTCAAAGATCTAGCTTAACAAACATTTTCTCACATGGAAACCTCCAAATATCAGTGGGTCGAATTGCTTCGTGAGCCTCTTGAGAATTTTTCACTTTCTTGAAATACTTCCGTGGAGTATCTGACACAAAATCAGGACCATATCTGCAAAACAAAGTCCTCACAGGACGGGAGTTATGCCATAGTCTGAGAACTTGAGCTTAACATATAAAAATATCACCTTTCAATAACCAATGAACGGATGCCCTCAACAGCTTCATCGGAAAGCTACCATGAAAAGCATGAAGAGGGGAATAAATAACAGTGAAATATAACTAAGTCAATCAGAAATTGGTAGCAAAATCTAAAAGCACTAGTCTTTAGAAGAATGAGAGTAGAATGCAGTAGGCCTCTATATTCATGTTTAACAGACCTATGAAGAAACAACAGCATCTTTGTAAGCACCAAATTTTACCTTTGTATTTAATATACTTTACATAGGTGGAAACAAAACATAATGGAACAATTTATGCTATAATTTCAAGGGAGTTTGAGTATCATGTATTTAATCATTGTCATCAACTTGCCATATTTCAATATCATGCATTTAACTGTAGATGGAGAATAGTGTTCTGATATTAATACACAAAATGTACGCATGCATGGATGGACTCAATCCCCCTCCCCGCAACAGACAAAAAGAAAAGAAAAGTCAGTACACCAGAAATAGAAATTAGAGTTGGCCTATTTTCCTAGCCAAATAGCTTGTATGACCTTTTTTTATATTTTCCTGATAAAATTAAAACCAACAATCATGGTTGCGAACAATTGACAAAAACTTGCCAAATAAATGGTCATAAATGTAATTGTTCCCATCAACTTTGAGTATCTCTTATTAAAAAGGTATGGAATTAAATGATCACATAAGGAACCATCTGCAAGTGACCAAAAACTGAAATCTATGACGCTGCAATAAAGATACAATGACTACATGATGCACAAATTTTTCCATGCTTTTTGAAAACTCTACACAATGCACAAATTGATTAAGCAAAACAAGGAATATAAAATGTACCCACATGCAAACCATCTGTTCTGATGTATGTTATCAAACCAGAAGCCTTGCTGTTCGTTAATTGGATGCCTTCATAAAGTTTCTGAGCAAGCTGCATTTATGTAAATTGCATGGAAAAGTGTTTATAAGGGACGAGTACAAAATTAAGCATCAAAGATCTTTCTTAAACAACCAATAATTAATAAAAGATTAAGGGAAATGCAAAACTAAGAAACAAAACCCTGCAAGGAATCTGGTCATCCACCACAAAAAAATAACAAAAAATTTAAAAAAAAAAAAAGGAAAAAGGAAAAAAAAATGAATGCCAGCAGACTGCAAGAAAGTCAAAACTTATATTACTAGGAAGGTTTCTCCTCAATAATTAGATAGAAACATTCAGCATAAGATCGGATCTTCCATTTTATCTACGAAATTTAGCATATTTACAGTTTAATCTTTGTCATAACCATACTGTATCTTAATCCTAACTAGTTGTGGTCAATAGCATGAACTCCAGAATGTCAACTAACATGTGAGAGCCATCTTGAAAGAAATCATCTCCTGCAAAGAGTGTATCTATATTTGTATGATATCGCATTTCGCAGAAGACTGACAAAGAGAAGGAAGTCAATGAAGTGATACTAACCCTTCATAAAAAGCATAGAACAGTAATCAAATGCATATAAAAGCCCTAAACTCGAAGCCTTGGAGCTCTCAAAGCAGGATCTTAGAGAACAGCTATCAGATAACAACAGAAAATAAAATAATGTCAAAGCAAATCCTAAACTCCCCCTCGTTTACTCTCTAAGCAATTCTCTTCTCGTACAGATGCCACTTCTTCTATATGGTTCTTACAGTCTAGAGATACATTCAGAAGTAACTCTAGTTGAGAAAGTGTATTGATGTTAGTGTGCTGGTCCAGTACATGGTGGAATCTCCCCAAACTTACAAATTAACATTTCTAATATATTTGACCGATTAATCTATGGTAAGGAATAAAAAAGACAAGCATAATTATCTGGTTTGTTACCATACTTTCCATACTTCGAAATAGAATGGAACGAGAGAAGAATATCTAACCCTCATTGTGTGGGAAGCTGAGAAATTCAATCTGTTTGCAGCATCCTGCTGAAGAGTTGATGTTATATATGGTGTGGGTGGGTTTCTTCGCATAGTGATCCTTTTAGATCCAACTACTTGAAATTGTGACAAACTTATCATCTTTTCAATTTCCTTTGCTTCTGTATGAGAGCTAATTGATAGCTGACTCAACTTCTTAGAATCATAATGGGTCAACTGAGCACGGAATGAAATATTGTTCAGTGGAGAATGCAATTTGCTTCTATTCATGTCAGTGTGAATACTCCAAAACTCCTGCGGCTCAAACTCATCAATTTCCGTTTCCCTGTCACATATAAGAGACAGGGCAGCTGATTGCACTCGCCCTGCTGATTGGCAACCTGGTAGTTTCCTCCACAACAATGGTGATATATTGAACCCAATGAGATAGTCAAGAGCACGTCTGGCTAAGTAGGCATGGACCAAGTTCACATCAATTTGACGAGGCATTCTAAGAGCACTTATAATGGATGACTCAGTTATTTCGTGGAAAACAACCCTGGCCACACAAATGTTTTGTTGTAATACATCTTGCTGCCGCAACATCTCAATGATGTGCCAAGCAATTGCCTCTCCTTCACGGTCAGGATCTGATGCCAGAATTAGATTATCTGCTCTGCAATACAAGACAAAGGAAATGAGCGATTCAGGATGTATAAATAACTGCTGACGACATATTACTGTACTTGAAGACAGATAAAAAGCCCGCACTGGTTGAGAGAGGGACAATCAAATAACTGAGCGAAAAAAAGTCAATCTAAACAATGAAAAATAGGACCACCAGAATCAAAGCAATCAAAATCGTACCCACTTACTGCAACCTTAATACTCTTAAGATGTGTCCATGCAGCACTAGGGACCTCCCACACCATACTGAAGTCATCATCTGGTCTCACAGATCCAGACCTTGCAGCCAAGTCTCTGACATGACCATAACTAGGCAAGACCTCAAACATATCACCAAGGTATCCCTGAATAACCTTCGCTTTGGTAACAGACTCAACTACCATCACAGATTTCCCAGAAGGGGGACATAGCTGTCTATGAACTTGCAATTCAACCATGTCTAGAGGATTTACTTTCTGAGGCGCCCCATTAGTTTCTTCAAATGATTTACCTTTTCTACCTGAAAGCCTGTTTTTCTTACTTGATTGTTGTCTCTGTGAAGAAGGACTATCAGTCACTTTGACTGGTGTGTCCAAAGTTGAGGTTTCCTGGAAAAAGGAGGGGAAAAAATCATGTTAATTAAGAAGGTGCCTGGATTTAATCAAATTCAAATGCCCACTTACTTTCAATTCAACAATTACAAACCTCGGATGAATTTTTGTTCTGCTGGTCTTCTTTGCTGATGTAAGAGACGTCTTCAGGAGAGGTATCAGCGGAACATTCCGTGGCTACTGCTTCTTCTGACATAACAGCAGTAGGAACTTGTTCCTTTTTTCTCTTTCTTTTAGATTGCTTCCCTTTTCTTTTTGCATTGGAGTTTGGTTCGGTGCTAAGCACAGTCTTATCATCTACAAGAAGCTGGTCATTGGAAGTTCCCTTATCACTGCAAGCAGCTGCTCCTCTTGCCTTCCTCCAGCGCTCATTAGAACGGACAATGCCGAAGCTATTTGTACTAATCCTTCGACTATCACCCTTAATTGGTACTTCGGGAACTTGAGAAAAATATCTGGCACAAATCGAAGGAGAAGTGTTTCTGATAAAATTGCCAAAAGACCCAGCATTAAAAATGTTACTAGCTGCTGAGTCACATGGTCCACGTCCGTAAAGGGGTCTAATAAAACTGAAATTTTGCCAAACTCTGTGGCAATTGGTTATCATGTTTCTAAAGGGAGCGGCCGGCACTGGGCAATTCTGCAAAACCCTCTGCTACAACCAGAAGCACGTTGCAGGCGTAGTCATTAGTTCAACAACAATAAAGAAAGGATGATGGCGACGAAATCAGAAAGCAGAAGAAAGAAGCAGAGATAGAAAATTGAAAATAACCTTGGGACGACACCGAGCTGATGAAGCAGAGACCAAGGACCTTTGCACCGCAATCATTGCCGGTTATTTGAATTCCTCATGGGCAAATCTTTGAGTTGCACCCTGCTCATTGCTTTGCAGGCGGTGATAAGGTGAATGCGCAGGGTTTTAGGGGTTTAGTCTTGAAGTATGCTTTTTTAGCTAAACTGCGCGATTCATCCCTGAACTACATTTCATGTGCCAAATTATATTATATTATATTGTATTATATATATTATATATTATACTATATACTAAAACCCGTGTTCGGGTTACTGTTTAAATGAACAGTAAAAACAGTGTCTTTCTGATTTTATCCCTTGATTTTGGACTGGTTCACCTGATTTTTCTTTTTATTTTTTTGGACGCGATTGAGTTTGTTAGCTTTTCAAAATAAAGTAGCTTTTTAAGGGCCTTTCTTGAAATTCTTTCATTTTCATTCTGTTTTACGTTTCTTTTTTATGAAACGCATTTCTAGTCCCTATATTGTTTCCGTTTCTTATATTAGGCCACGATTTTGATCAACTTGATATTTTGGACCCTAAACTTAGTAACTACTTAATTTTAGTGTTTTTATTTAATCTCTTGGTTCTTTTTTTTTTTATGATATGTTGTTTTCTAAACTAAAACATTGGTCATCTTGGTTTTTTTTTTTAGCGAAATAGATTTTTTTTTTCTTAACTTTTTCTGAGTTAATTATTAAACTTTTAATACATAAGGTTTTAACATTTTCTCTTTGGGCCCTCAAACTATTTTTATTACTTTTCTTGATTATTATTTTTCTTAATATTGTGATATTATGTGTCTGTCGCAATGCGCGGGCCTTTTAACCTCCTTATACTTTAAAGAAGAAATGGATTTTACTGTTCATCTACAGTAGATGAACAGTGCATCATCTTTTTTGGGGCTTTTGCCCTTTTTCAGATATGATTTGTTCTTTTATTAACTTGATCCCATTTTAGCAAGGCTCTCATCTTTGTGAGGACCAATATTGTAATTTTCTCTGTTTTAAGTCTGTTTCACGTTTATTCCGGTAAAAAGATAGTTTCAGTCCCTAATTTTCTATGTCTTCCATTTTAGTCCCTGAGTTACATCCCTGTTACATTTTGGTCCCTAAATTTTATAACTATTTAATTAGATCTTCTATTTACTCTTTTGATCCCTAAACCTTTTTTTTATTGTTTTATGTACTATCTTCTAAAGTAAGACATTAGTGATCATAATTTATTTATTTTCTAGTTAAACCATTTTTTATCTTTATTAAGTCAATTATTTCTCTCTTTGTATTTATAAAACAAAAAAAACTAGGGTTGTACTTAAAAAAAACATAACCAAGCTACAAGTAGGCAAATTATAATGATTAATGTAAACACATCTTCATTTAGCTATTATGAGCATTTACAATTATCTATACTTGAATTTTTTTTAATGTCAAAGTATGTCTTATCTTTTTATATTGTTCCATCAATGACTTGCATTATTACACCGGTCTCCATATACATTGCTTACTTCTAGAAGATACCAGTGTTTATACTATTAATCTATGATGAATTTCATTGTACATTAACAGTGCTTTTTTTTTTCCCTTTTCTTGGATGCTATTAACTTTTTTTTTCAATTTGATCCCCTTTTCATGAGGCACTTTGCCTTTTTTAGAACATGTGTTGCAATTTCCCATTTTTAGTCTATTTCATGTTTTATTTTGGTTAAAACTCGATTTCAATCCCTGAATTTTCATGTTTTCTGAAGTTAGTCCCCAAGTTCTATCCGTGTTCCATTTTGGTTCCCAAATTTAATAAATATTGAACTAGATTTTTTTCTATTTGCTGTTTTGGTCACCAAACTATTTTTGTTGTTTTTTATATCCTATCTTTTAAACTAAGACATTAGTCACCATAATTTGTTTATTTTTTCATTAAATCATTTTTTGACTTTATTAAATTAATTATTAAACCTTTAATATATAAAATTTTTCCAATTTTTATCTTGGTCCAAACTTTTTTTTATTTTCTTTCTTTATTATTGCTTTCTGAAATGAAACTTGAATCATTATAATTTGCCTACTTTCGACTATGGTTCTAGTTGATTTGGCTTAAGTCAATTTTTTTTTATTTTTCTTTTTATTAATTTAATAGTTAAACCATTAATTGATTGACATAAGTTAAATACAATTTTATATTTCATCATTTTTTTCATTATTGATGATTGAATTTTTTTGCATAAATTATTTACTTTAAGGTCTATAGTTTACTAAAATAATTTGGTCAATAATTGCTTAAATTTAAAGTAAAATTTTCTAGATAATTTTTTTATTGATATTAAAAATTAGAGTTTGAATTAATAGGAGATGAAAATTTTTAGTAAATTCTTTTTTAATAACAAAGAAAATATGTATAGACTCAAAGCACACACAATTTTTTGTTTCACAGTATTATATTTTGATCATAACTAATCATTTTAAGGATAAGAATATAATATAAAGAAAACTCAACTCAAAATTAAAATAAAGTAAAATTTTAGTTGATTAATGTGAATTTATGGGTGAAAATTTTTTAATTACTTATAATAAAAATTTATTTTATTACAAAATTTATCGAATTAAATTTCCGTAACAACGTGCGGGTCATCAAAACTTTATCATTACTAAAGTAGTAAATCTGTTATTAAAGTAATCATCTGTTGCAAGTCTATCATTGGCCTAACTACGTTTAGAGCCCCTTATGTGCTATAATAGGTAAATGTTCCACCTCTTTAGGTCATGTTTGAGCTTCACAACCATAATGTATGTGTTCAAATCTTTCTATTTGAGTGATTTCACTTTACTGAGTGACATGAAAGATTTGCACGATATCATTTTTCCTTTCCACTAGAGGTAACTTATTTCAAATATTAGTTCAACCACTAAAATTTCATTTTACATATTCCTACTCCTTTCTCTTGGTGAGCAGCTGGGAGCACTTAAGTTAGTCTTTTTTTTTTGTTTTATTTTCTAGGCCACCTTTTTCTTTTAGTAGCCATAGGTGTTCTTGGTTATTGCTTTATGTGCACTATGTATAGTTTGTTTTCTCCTTAATATTATTTTGTTCATCCAAAATATATCTTACTATACGTGCACTTAACAATCAAATTTACCGTATTACTCACGTTCAAATTGCAGAATTTTTCTTATGTCCTTTCAACCACCCTTATTAGCTTCCTAGACTCTTTGCTTTCTTTTTCACCCAAGCATCATTGCCATCGTAGCCACCTGCAAATGTATTCCACTTGATGCTACCACCACTACTAAAAAAAACCCTATTTCCAACGGTCATTTCCAACGGCTTACCGTTGGAAATTTTTATATTTCCAACACGAAGCCGTTGGAAATCCATTTGTTGGAAGTCCATTTTCCAACGGCCCAGTTGAGAGTCGTTGGAAATTCCAACTATTAGCCGTTGGAAAATGGACTGTTGGATAATTTCCAATGGCTGTTAATTTTTTTTTTTTAATTTCCAACTGCCAAGGCCGTTGGAAAGTAGGTTTTTTAGATTTTTTATATTCCCGCTCTGTTTCCAATGCTTTTCTTTAAACATTAAACAGCTTAAATGATTCAAAATTATTGTATCGTATGTAATCAAATATTGAACTGATATTACATAAATGTAGTTGTAAATCTTAATAATAACATACACAATTGAAATTACAAAGTCATTACATAAATATAGTTATAAATCCACATAAAAACATACACAATTGAAATTACATAGTGATAGTCTCCTAATAAGTGTTTGTTTGTTGATAAACACACAAAGTAAAGTGATATACCTGATCTAGTCTTTATCGGATCCTGAGGCATCTATATCATTGTCAGGTTGCGCGGGCGGAGGAATTTCAACTCATTGACATATGTACTCCAGCTCAGCTCGTTGTCTCCTCTTAAGGGACTCCAGCTTCCGCTTATAATATGATGCTTGTTGTGCTGTATGCTCCACCACCACGCGCTCTACTTGTTCAGTAAACTCCGGCGTCTGAATGACATCAACATGTGCTGTAGGAGTATTCCCCGGTCATCGTCGTCCAAGCACAACATGTTGTTCTGATCCAAGACCAAATACACGCCCTTTCTTCCGGCCACTAGCAGCTGCACTCATTATCGCAACCTCATCAATGTCATGTGCGCCTCATTCCTCATCCATTTGCTGCGTTAGTTCGTCGATCTCAGCAGTTATCTTTGCCTTCATAAGGGTAAATATAGTTTATTAGTAAGTCTATAATTAATGGTATGTAAAAAGGTAATTTTATTATTGTATGATAATTACACCCACTTCTTCAGTTCGCCTGTTGACGTATTCCCCGCTATTTTTCTTATGAGTTTGCTGCATGACCTTGAACAAGCCAGGGTCCCTCTTCTCCGGATCTTTTTCACGCTACACTGATTGTTAGTAAGATTAATGTTATTACACCATAAATAAGTTGAATTTTGTGTAAAAGAGGTTCATAACTTTTACCATTCGCTCTCAGTGTTCAGTAATTGAAACTAAGCCTCCTGCATAAGTAGCACTGCATCCACCAGTCGAGTTAGAGGACTGCGATGATGATGCTTGTATTGTCTTTACCCCTCGCCGATCACTCGTGAAACTCTGTTGAAGCCCACTATTCCTTCATTTCTGCATACTGTGCGTCGGTCATAAAAAATGCCCTTGCTCGCCGTTTGGCAGGATCTTTCTCGCGGCAGATGTCACCCAGCGTTGTTCAGTAATAATTAGCCGCCATCATATACCAAACGCGATAGACCTCATTATGGTGGGCTGCATCCCACTCACATAATCCCTAAACATAAAATAAAATATAAGGAGTCGAATAGTTGCCAACATGATTTGTAAAGTTGAAAATGTGAGAATAAGATGCAAACCTCAAATACGCGCCACCACACCTGAATATCTGTTGGGCTTGCGCTCGTTTAGTCATGATGTCCCTTGAAATGTGTGGTGAAGCATCTAGTCACCAACTGTGTTGCTCTTGATGGAAGGAAGCTACATGGAGTGCATGTTCCAACACAATAAATATTGTTTTGAATGGAAGTAAACGTACTGCACCTAACATAAACTATTACAGTTGAAATGTTACATTACTTACATGTTACCGTGATGTGTAATCCGTAAGTGAGCCTGAATTGGGGCTTCAGATACCGCTGACTGACCAATGGAATTCCCACTATCGGGTGAAGGTACAGGTGCCGGAGTAGATCGACTAGCACTACGGCCGAGTAGAGGAATGTGGATATCACCTGTACGAGGGGTGGGATATGGAAGAACATCTTGTTCTATTATGGGTGAGGAATCTGAATGTCGAGAATGCGATTGGCCTGGCCTTTCATGTCTGACAATTGGTTCTGCTAACACTTGTTTAAACTGCTGAAATAGGCCTTTCCCTGGGCGATGTGTATACGTCGCATCTCTTTTAGGTAGCATCTGCAATTTTTTTTAAAAACCATACAACATTTTACAAATGCAAATTATGGGAAACAATATTGCTCTTGCCACTACACCTATCACAGTCAATTTAGACTTAGTATTTACATATTAAAAGTTATTCCACGTTCACATTACATTTTAGAAGTAATTACACGTTAACATTACAGTTAATAGACGTCATCGTCCTCAGATTATGCCTCTAAATCGCTATTCTCAATATTCCCAGATTCAAATTCATCTTCTTCATCACTTGCTTCAAGGGCTTCCTCTTCCTCAGATTCATCGTCATGTTGCAAAGTTTCTGCCCTGATCGGCATGTCATCCTCTATAGCTTCCCCTGCTTCTGTTTCTGCTAAATTGTCGATTGGGTCATCCATAATTATCAATGGATTGTTCATGCCGCCTAATAATTCTTCCTAAAATGCATCATCGACATCATTAACATTATAATGAACGATGCATCTAGGTTTGATTTTCAAAATGGCTAACCACCCTATTTTTTCACGTGACTTTGTTGGGTAAGGGGTGTAGTAAACTTGATCAGCTTGGGAGGCAATAATGAATGGGTCAAACTTCCTATATCGGCGACCATCACGACCTCAACTATACCATATTGTTTATGAACCCGAGTGCCACGCTCTGGAGTAGGGTCAAACCATGCACACCTAAACAATACAACATTTTTCTATGGCCATCCAGAATATTCGAGTTGAATGATTTCTTCTAACACCCTAAAAAAATCACATTCAACTGCATTTGATCATGAAGTCCTTATACATATGCCACTGTTAAATGTTGCTTTGTCGCGACCCCAGTTGCTAATGTGAAACTCGTACCCATTTATGAAATAAACAGGCCAAGTCTCAACACGACGTGATGGCCCGCACCCAACATCCCACAAGAAACGGTCCGTGATATTGTTGCGTACATCATTCACCTAGTTACATATAATCAATAATATGAATATGTATTTCCCTTGAGAAGCAAAATATCGCTAAAATTTAAGTGTAGGTAACTTACATAGTTTCTAAGCCATGTAGCAAAGTTATTCTCAATGTACACATCCAAGTCTGACATTGTTATATTTGGTGCATGCATACGCACTTCATCAACAAACAAACTACAAGATATACATAGAGGTCGATGGAGCATAAACTTGATGAGTAAAGTGTATAAAGAAAAAAAAGTATTATTATTATAGTAGAATATATAAAGAAAATATGTGTTATGGCACTTACTCGAGGTACGTCTTCACCTCCTTACATTTCAGTAAGACATATGCAGTAGCAACCATCAATTCATTGTCATCAAGATATCGATATCTTGAGACACCATATGGACGACCCGGGTATCTAAAGATAGACCATACCGATTCATCATATTGTCCTGGTTCGCCATCATCATTACGAGGTACTCTAGTTGCCATATGTGGAATATGAGATTCAAAGTAGTGAGAGCAAAATGTTGAAGTCTCCTCAATTAGATACGCTTCAAAAATTGAACCCTCTACATGAGCCTTATTTGATACCTTCATTTTGAGGTCATGCATACAACATTCAAACTTGTACATCTACCTATACTGAACGGGTCCTCTAACCCTTGCTTCGTAAAGTAGGTGAACCGGCAAATGTTCCATCGAATCGAAAAAAACAAGGGAAAAAAATTCTTTCCAACTTGCAGAGTATAACAGGAATATTTGCTTCCAACTCAACCATGTGATTCACATCTAACTCTGGAGAGCATAAATCACGGAAGAATTGACTTAACTCAGTCAACAGTTTCCAAATATTTTTAAGTATAGCTTCAAGGGCTATTGGAAAGAGCCTCTGCATCATTACATGACAATCATGGCTTTTCATACCAGACATATGACTTACATTACTGTCAACACACCTCCCAAGGTTTGATGCATAGCCGTCTGGGAGTCTAAGTGTTTTAACCCAATTGAGCACATCAGATCTTTGATGTGTGTTTAGTGTAAAAGTTGCTTTGGGTTTGAATGCTCGATCGTCGGCTTGAGGAATTAAATTTAGCTTTAATCGACTACACAATATCTCAATGTCCTTACGAGCCTTCACGTTGTCCTTATTTTTATTCCTCACATCCATTACTGTATTCCATATATTATCAAACACATTCTTCTCTATATGCATCACATCCAAATTATGGCGGATTAAATTATGCTTCCAGTAAGGCAACTCCCAGAAAATACTTCGTTTTGATCAATTATGGGTTCTCTTATAACCTGGTATGGTTAAAACCTCTCCATTGTCAATTACAGATGGTAAAGTTGAGATACGTTCAAATATTGTTTCAGGTGGAAGACGCTCAAGCGGCAATGATTTCTCAATTTTTCCTTTCTTAAAGGCAACTTTATTTCTTCTATATGGGTGATCCAACTCCAGAAATTGCCGATGACAATCAAAAAAGGAAGTTTTCCTCCCGTGCTCAAGCTGGAAGGCTTTACTATCCTCCATGCAAATAGAACAAGGTAACCTCCCATGAGTCATCCATCTTAACAACATCCCATACGCCAGGAAGTCATTTATGGTCCACAAAACTGAAGCTCGGAGCTGAAAATTCTGTTTAAGTGAAACATCCCATGTTTGGACAATATCATCCCACAACTGCTTCAATTCATGAATAAGAGGTTGTAAATAGACATAAATATTATGATGTGGACTTCAAGGGCCCGATATCAATACAGTAAAAAACATATATGGTTTCTTCATACACATCCAGGGTGGCAAATTATACGGAGTAACGATGACCGGCCAGCATGAATATTGTTTACCAAAGTTTCCAAACGAAATAAAACCATCAGAACATACACCAAGACGAACATTTCGAGGCTCTGCGGCAAAGAACGGGTATGTGGAATCAAAATGTTTCCATGCTTCCCCATCTAAAAGATGTTTTAAAACATTTGGCTCAAATCGATGCTCACTGTGCCACCTCATGTGCTTTGCAGTTGAAAGTGAAGCATATAGTCACTGAAGGCGAGGAGTTAGTGGTAAATGGTGCATGGTCTTTCTTGCTCTATCTTTACCCCGTCCACATTTTCTCGACTTAAACCGAGATTCACCACAAAACTTGCAGTGTGTAGCATCTTTATCATTATTCCAAAACAACATGCAGGCGTTAACACAAGCATCAATTTTTAGATACGCAAGACCAAGTTGCGAAACTAATTTCTTCATCTCATACCAATTCGACGACATCTTGTTGTCACTTGGTTGTGTCTTTTTCATCAAGGCCGCAATACCATCATAACACCCTTTTGGTATATGATATTCTGCTTTAAGGTTTAACAAACAAACTGCAGCAGATAGCTCAGAATGCGTATCATATCCATCCCAAAGAGGTGTAGTCGCCAAGTACAATAAATTAGAAAACCGTCTAAAACCTTCATTAGGTTGTTCATCCACTTCAGTAAAATTCTAATGGGAACTTGGTCCCACTGCATCAAATACCATTCGAGCATATGGGTTCACATGTGAACTATACTCAGCATGCTCATACGAATCAGAATTATCAAACGGCTGATGAGACGGGTTATTAAACGGCTCTCCATAAGCTGTCTAATTGGTGTAATAAGGCATGAATCCCCATTTATATATATGCACTCTAACGTCATCACAATCCTTAAACCTCAAATTATTACATCTTCTACACGGGCAACGTATTTTGTTTCCATCCATATGACCTGGATTACTACAAACAAATGTTATGAACTGCTCAACTCCTATCTCTCACTCCTCTTTGTACCCAACTCGCCCAGGTAAATAACGATTACTATACATCTAACTACGTTCTTATTCCATGGAGTCCTACCAATGGAAATTATATATTTACCTTTATGACATATATGAAAACATGAACACATAAAATTAATTCCGTAAATTAAATCATATTAACAATTAATTCCACGAATCGCGTATATCAATAGCCAACATATTATTATTATTTGCATGCATTAATATTTCACTCAATTATTATTATTATTATTATTATTATTATTATTATTATTATTATTATTATTATTCTTACTACTCTTATTGGGTTTATTATTATTATTATTATTATTATTAGTATTATTATTATTATTATTATTATTATTATTATTATTATTATTTTAGTAGTAACCTTTGTATAATAATTATTATTTTAATTATTATTATTATTATTACTACTACTACTCATACTATTATTATTATTATTAGTATTATAAATATTACTCTGATTATTATTATAATTATTATTTTTACTACTACTCATCTATACTTCTAAGAACTATCATCTAGGTAACTCTAATACACCTATAGTGGTTTACTTCTTTATGGCTCGGTCATACTTCTTTTAGTTGATTTAATCTATCATTCATGAGGCTAAGGCTTGGGAGGTGGCCCAGGAGGGTAAGTTCAATAGTTTTAGTCAATTACTTGCGTTTCAAGGCCAGACTTATGAGGTTACATACAACACACGGCAAGGCATATACACTTTTATACTTAAGTGTTTAGGGTGTGTGAGTTCATCAAGTGTGTCATTCTAATGCATGTCAACCGAGAAGCCCACATCTTTCAAATTTTGAAAACATAGTTTTTCATGTGTCATGTCCATTATACACATCCAATCCGAGAGCAAAATTCAACACCAAGTACTCATAACTCCAAAATATACATAGCATAAGAAGGCATTTCATCCATAGTATAGATAATTATTATTATAATTATTACTACTCTTGTTGGGTTTATTATTATTATTATTATTTTATTACTACTACTCTTACTATAACACTATTATTATTATTATTATTATTATTATTATTATTATTATATGGACAGATATTTTATTAAAGGTCAAAATTAATCAAACAAATTACTTAAATATAACTACTTTGTACCTTTATATTAATTCCAAAACTTAAATCATTATAAAAATAAATCCAATTAAACATTCTCATTTAAACTAACAATGTACTAATTTCACACATATATATACTACCCAATTAAACAATTGACTTAAAACTAATTATTTCCTAATTTTTAATTAATCCCGAAAGTAAGAAAAAAAATTATTATTATTTGCCAAAAATTTGAAATTCTAATAGGTAACCTCAAATCTTCACATCCAACCATCAAAAACTACAAATCACATACATTTCACATATTTCAAACCAAATTACCATTACATAATCCGGATTTAAACCATTTTTCTGAAAAAAAATTAAAAAAATTAAAAAAATACGTATTAAACGAACTTACCTCAAATCCTTCCTTCAAATGCGTGAGAATAGCTTTCAATCTGGCACAACAAGCAAAATCTTCCACCCATTACCATTATTAAACATCAAACCATGAAAATAAAAAAAATACCTGAAACGAAAATGAAAAAAAAAACTACAAACTTACCAACAGATCGAGTACTTTGACCTCCAGATCCAACAATGTCGTTGTCGATCAACCTGAATCTGGCCATGGGAGACGAAACAAACGTATTGTGTGTGCGTGTGGAAAGAAGGTTCAAAGGAAGAGAGAAGAGAGTTCTGAAGATGACGAATTGAAGAAGAGCTGCCATGAATGATTTAAACAAGGCCGTTGGAAAAAATTTTCAAAACAGTGCGTTTAACTTAATTAATTTCCAACGGCTTAGGCAGTTGGAAAACATCAAACACTATTATATATAAAAATGTTCAAAACGTTGCGTTTAAGTTAATTATTTTCCAACGGCTAACGCCGTTGGAAATAATCAAACAGTATTAGTTATAAAAAGTTTCAAAATGGTGCGTTTAAGTTAATTATTTTCCAACGGCTTAGGCCGTTGGAAATAATCAAACAGTGTTAATTATAAATAGTTCCAACGGTTAAAGCCGTTGGAAATACTACATATTTCAATTTCATAATTGTTCCAATGGTTAAGCCGTTGGAAAAAATTTTACTCTTACCTCCAACGGCCTTGGCCGTTGCAAATTTCGCAACAGTTAGTCCGTTGAAAAATACGCCGTTGGAAAAATCATTTTTTTTAAGTAGTGCACTAGAACCAGCTCATCATCGCATCACCTCTTGTTCCCCACCATTTGCGAGTGTCACCTACTGCCTGTGACATAAAGAAAAAGAGAAAGGGTGATCATAACTAGTCCCTGTCGTTCCCCTTCTTGATCCGATGCCTTCAAAGCCACCACATCTTTCTGCCCCACCTAGAGATCGCCACTATTATTAGCACAAAAAACTCGCCCTCCAATCTCGCCAAAATTGTCGCAAATGTAAGAATCGGAGGAGAACCCTATTCCAAAGTCATGCACAAACCCACAACCAATCTACTTGACCCAGTCAACTAAATGCCATATGTATAGACATCATTTTACCTATTTTTACCCCAACTTTTTTTTAAGGTAAATTTTGTATTCATAAGTACAAATGTAAAAGATAATGTGAAAAAAAGTCATAAAATTATTTACAAACAAAAATAATATATCAGTAAGAGTTTTGGAATTAATTTGTACATATGTTTCATATTTTTTGTATATATTTGTCACTTACTTTACACATCGAGTTTCACACATCTCAATAATTTTGGCTAAAAGTCATTTATGATCCCTAATCTTTTGCGTGGTCCTAAATAGGTTCCTAACCTTCATTTTATCGTCTTAAAGTCTCCACCATGCTAATTTTTGTTGCAATCATTGACGTTTAGTAACTTCCATGGTTAACTTTGATAGAGTTTTGTGGCAAATGCCAACTCTAATCCATACATTTTTTGCCCCCTTATGCCCATAGCCATAAATTTTTCCCTCTGTTGCCGCCACCATTGCAACTCAGCCCTACCTCTGTTTTCCTTTAATCTCACAGCCAATTCAATCACCCGAACATCTAATGTTGTTGTTATGCACCTTTTTAGTCGTTGAATGTCACTTCCAATTGCCATTTAATCTAATTGAATCCCCTTATCGTGAATTGGGGAGACTCAAGAAGAGGGATTAATTGCAACTATTTTGCGTTGGTCATTGATTTTAGTAACAAGCACATTTAGAAATTGCCTACCCAGTTTTAAATTAGATTAAGATTAAGTTTGGAAGAGCAAAAAATGATGGTTGATTACTAAGAAAAACTGAATGGAAAAAAAAAAGTTATGCTCCTAGGTGCCAATAGAAATGTATAAGTCAATGCCAAAGTTGAACTAAAATTTGATATTGTCATTTTTTAACTTATTAATTCATTGAAAATTTTGGACTCGAACAAATGAAAAGGTTGCCACAAGCAATTTTACCCACTAATTTTCACCTAATTTCTTCAAGACATGATTTTGTGGGGAATGATTTACACAAGCCTATTGTTGTAGAGATAAAGGCACAACCACAAACAACAACAATGTAATTTCAAAGTTACCCACCAGATTTGTTGTCGAGAACCGACAGTCAAATAAGATCTGTGCTTCTCCTTGCAGTCATTTAAAAAGTCACCTCTCAACTGAAGGTGAGAACTAGATAGGGAGAAAGAACCTGAACTGACGAACCATAAAAAACCAAATCCACAGGGATAATTGCTAAATGAGCCTCATCACTTTCTAATCTAGTCCGATCACGTCATAGAGAGAATGTTGTGGCTAATTAACCACCACGGCCTTATCGTGTCTAGCGTGGACCATGGACAAATTAATTTCCCAAAATTCTTGGTGATTAGTTGGTATTTAAGAGACGTCCCTTTCATAGTGGTGGAAGGCTTCGAGGATGGCTGGCGATGATGGGGCAGATGAAGGACTGGTAATGATTTGAATATAGAAGGCACACTTAAGGATCCATTAAAGATAGCTAGTGGACCAATTATGGGGGAGAGAACTAAGAAGATGGCTCAAACACTTCATGCCTTTGTCACTTCCTATTTCATGAATGATGAACTTGGATCTTTACATGGAGCTACTGGAACATCCTATGGAGTGTCTTGAAATGATAACACAACATGGAATAGCCTTTTGGAGTGTCAACACACAAGAGACACTAAGGAGCTCGTATATGCACTCAAGAAGGCCTTTTTGGTGTCCCAATGTGCCGATTCTTCATATAGCCAAATCTTATGTGCCTTAAAGCTTCAAGACACCTTAACACATTCTAAAAAGAAGTCTCAAGCTAAAGAAACTAAAAAATATAGCTCAGAACTAAGAGGCATAAGCATAAACCCCAAGTAACACAAAAAGTGTACCCAAGAGCACACTTTGGGGGTTTTGAGTGCTAGTTCATTTCTAAAGCTTTGTGTTTATTATTTTCTAATTTAATTATGTTCGTGTGGAAACTCATTTGGAGCACATGGGAATTAATTAGGCTGAATTCCCCACATGTTTGTGTCCAAACCAAATTCAAAGTCCTAGTTTGACTTAGTTTACTTGTTCTAATTAGGTTTAAGGTTCCTATAGCTTATATGGCCGCCTAACCCTAGTTTTCTAGCCTACAAATAAGCCTTTTTATGCTTATAAAGGGACAGATTTCATTGCTTAATAATATTACTTTTTGAGAGCCAATTCTCTTGAGTTCTTAGTGAACTTACCTTGGTGCACAAGAAAGCAAGTTTTCTTGTATTTTTTGTACTTCTTGTTTCTAATCACAGGTTGGTTAAGGGTTCCTACAACTTGTATGGAAGCCTAACCCTAGTTTTTAGGGTATAAATAAGCCTGTTTTATGTTTGTAAAGGGACAAATTTCGTTGCTTAATAATATTACTTTTTGAGAGCCAATTCTCTTGAGTTATTGGTGAACTTACCTTGGTGCATAAGAAAGCAAGTTTTCTTATGTTATTTATACTTTTTGTTTCTAACAATAAGATGGTTAAGGGTGGGGGTCAAATTCTAGTCTATTGAAATGTTGTTTGTGGAATTGTTAGCATCTTGGGTGCGTTTCTTAATCCCTATACCAATGGGGTTAACATCAGGTATAATGGGTTGGAATCATTACAAATCTAAGTACTTTGATTGGTCTAGAGCATTGGGCAGCGTTGTTGCCTGTGGCTATGGTTGTGCCTCTTCAAGCTCATTATCAGATTCAACACGGCTAAGTGGGATCAGAGAAGTAGTAAGGAAGCCAATAAAGGAATGGGCAATGAAAGCCCATTTAAGAATGGACAAAATGGTAGCAGTATATGATGGAAAGGGAAAAAGAGGGAGATAGTGGTTAAAGTATTAAATTGACTAGAAATGGGTGCTTTGAGTGTGAGGAAAAAAATGTAGGACCAAACTTGTCATTTTCACCAAAACTCCATCAAATTTAGCAATGAAAATTATGGAAGACCACGATTAGGACTTGATTTGGCACGTTAGGGACTTTAAGATGACAAAATGAAGGTTAAATACCCATTTAGGACAACATGAACATGATAGGGGCCATAAATGATTTGAATGAAAAATGAGTTATAGAATATAAAAGGAAAGGTTTGTTAATGTTGATGTCTGGCCTTCTATCATCATGACAGATACATTATATCTGTTTGATCACATTCATCTTTTTATATTCCATAACTCATTTTTCATTGAAATCATAAAAAATTTTCTTTGTTTTTATTTTTTTTATTGAATTGGTTTATAAGATTATTATTATTGTTGTTGTTGTTATTATTATTATTACTGATGCCCGTTGGCATCCTCATTGTATGACATGCTGGCCTGAAAGAGAGACTTTCGGTGTAAAGATATCTGAAACACTTAGAAGAATAAAGGTTAGGAACTTCCCGGAGTGTGTTTCCGCGGGAGGAGCCTCCGATGCCCAAGTCAGTATTTGTGTGAGTGAAAGTAAGGAGCAGAGAACAAAGAGTAAAGAGTGTTTCGCTTGTTCTTACCAAGGTCCCTTCCAAGTATTTATAGGAGGGTGGAGGGATGAGGCAGTTTGACAAAGCTGGCCCAAATCATGACACGTGTTTGGTCAAATCCGATCCGTACCTTTGAAGGTAGGTGCCTCCAGCTGGCTATAGGCCGTTCTGGCCAGAGGGCAGGGGCGTGTGCGAGGTCTCTCTGTCAGAGGCTCCTTAACCATTTTTATCGTATCTCCGTAAAACCCCTTCGGGGTGTGAGGCCCCTTCGGGCAGAGACTTTCCCCGATGGCTATTGGGGAAGGCCCTTCAGCAGAGTGGGTCACCTTTAGAAAATGTTTTCCTCTGTCGAGGATGGTGGATCTACTTTTCCGAGGTTAGTAAGTTCGTAAATATGAGGGTGGTGAAAGTTCTTGAAGTTGGTCATGTTACCTTTCTGAGGGCAGTGTTGAAGGTGCCTTGAGGTCGGGGCTAAGCTAACACCAAAGGTGGTTTCTGTATAGCTGATCAGGAGATCTTGAGGGCCATAGCCTTTCGGCTATCACAAGTGCCCATCGGGAACCGAAGTAGTTTCTTCGGCATTAGGCTTTTGTGAGCGTGTCATGAAAGCGACAGACATTCCCGTTTAACAGTACCGAATCCTAAGCTAGGTCGCCTTCTTTAGGGTGGGCATCTCTTTGGTTCACGATGCCTCCTTTGGCCGAAGTAGTATCTTCGGCATCAAATGGGATTCCTTATTTTTTATCGAGCTCTTGATGTTTCCGAAGTTGTATCTTTGGATGAGGAAGAATATTTCCCCTTCTGATTTTTTCTTATTCTCTGTTGCTTGTCAACGAATCGTCATGTATTCTGACTAGGTAGTCGCGTCACTTCGGGCTAGGTTTGCATAGGCCTACTAATGTCAGAAGGCGTGCCTTCATTTCTCGCATTAGGTGACACGTGTCACTAGGTGACTGGCGAACGGTCGTGTCCGTTACATCAGTTATGTCCCTTTGTCTGCGAAGGGTCATTATGGTGATGCTTCGCCTACCTCCTTTAGTCTATATAAACCCTTCCACCTTTAGAGTTTTCCACACTTCTCAATTTCCATTCCCTTTGCTGTCTGATTTCCTCTCATCTTTCATCCTTCTTTAGCGGTGGTGCTAACGGCGGAGCGATTTCTAACGAGTTTGTGGTGATTTTCGAAGTCCTTGTATTTGTTCTGAACTAGATGGGTTTCCTTCCGAAGTGTTTTTTTTTGTTTCAATTCTTTTCCCTTTGCCTTTCCGAGGTTAGATTCCTCTGTTCCCGAACATGTCTTCTTACCAAGTAGAAGTTTGTCCCGTTCTTAAGAGTTGGCTCATTCTTAACTCTCATCCGAGCTGCGCCAGTTCGGAGAAAATGAAGAAGTGGTCGGCTAAATTTTTTTTTTCTTCCTATGCCATCAACAGGGTACCTAGTCCTGGTATGCCTAGCTATGCTCCTCATTCAGACGAGGTTACCATTTTTAGGGCACAGTTGAAGGCGGAACTTCGGTATCCCCCTCTGAAGACGGTTTGCGACTTTTGCCAATTTTATGGCATAGCCATCAACCAACTTTCCCCGAGCTCCTACTCCTACTTTAATGCTTTCTTTATATGTGTGGAGTCTTCAACATAGAGCCCCATTTTATCTTTTTCATGCAGTACTACAAACTTTACCTCGTTCTGAAGGGCGGGTTCTACTTCTTGCTCCATCAGGGATCTGGGAGTAAGAAATATATGTTCATCTTCGAAACAAAGGATAGTTGGCGAGGGCGGCAAAAGAAGTTCTTTTTTCTGAAAGTGGATGAACAGTGGAAGGACATGCCGACCAAATGGGCTTCGGGGACTCTTGATATCGATGTAGTAGACCTAAGGAAGCTCTTAACCTTAAAGGTAGAGTCCCAGTTTGAGGAGTTTGACAGCCGTATTTAGGCTGTCGTGGATTGGGATCCCGAGATCCCTCTGCGTTCTCTATACCCCTTACCCATTAGATGGAGTTTCATGGCCGAAGAGGTTCTTTAGGAACTTGGGGTAGTTAAGGAACATGTTACTGACAAAGGTATGTCGAAGCCCTTGGTTGATGGGAAGAATGCGTGGTTGGTGATGCTCCTTCAGGGTGAACTTACGCATTCAGCACTAAAAGAAAGTAAGCTCATTTGCAATTTTATTACTTATGTCTTTCCCTACTTACATTGATGTTCTTTTTTTTGCAGAGATGGGTGACAAATCTGCTGCTTTCTACAAGAGTTTTTTCCTCGGCTAGGCCGAGAAAGGGGAGCAGCAAAAGAAGAAGGCGCCAAAGAGGAAGAAAGCGCCGGCTGGACCATCTTCGACGTCAAAGTCGAAGAAGGCCAAAGAGGATTCCTTTCCACCTCCTCCCGAAAGGGAAGTGGAGGTGCTTGGTCAAACTCTCATTCGTGAACTGACTATCTGTTCAACCTCTCTCAGTCCCAATGTAGTTGTCGAGATGTTGGGGACTTCGGTTGGGGAGCTTTCGGTCGAAGAACTGGAGGAACGCCGGAAGAAAAGGGGCAAAGGTGTTCCCACTGAAGTCATTGATGTAGGTGACTCCGAGGGAGATGAAGCCGAACTCCCCCCAGGTTTGTCCCTTAGCCATTCATTTATGAATTTGGGAATTTTTTTGTATTTTAGACCTTGTAGACAAATGGCTAAGGGATAACGTTTTAATGAAACTTCGGCGTGGCTTTGTAGGTGAAGAAATGCAAGCTCTGTGGGTGGAGGACCATGCTTAGGACTCAAAAATTCCAAGGGACAAAGTTCCGAGGAAGCCCTTCTGGACTTTTACAGAGGACATAGACTTGTTCTCCGAGGATAGCCAGAAGATGGCCCCTCAGATGGCGAAGGGCATTATGATTAATGCCACATTTCAGTCTTTGACAAATGGGTGCCCCAATGAAAAAGTCCTCACCGCGAAGATGAGTGAACACGCAGCCCAGGTAAACCTTAACCCTTTAGGACTTAGAAAAATTTTAAGCTTTTGTTGTTTTTTGACGCTTATTCGGAATCCTCTTCTTTTGCAGCTGTTGGCATACAGTGGATATCTTTGGGCTTGGGCAACTAAGCAATCTTCGGTCCAAAGTCAGTCGGAGGACAGTTTAGCCAAAGCCAAGAAACTTTTTGCTAGCTCAGTCGTTAAGTACGGTGAGCTTAATAAAATTGCAAAGGAGGACCTAGCTAGTCTTCGTCAAGAGGTGCTGAAAAGCCAAAATTAGCTATTAGAAGATTTTTCTTCCAAGGTGTCGGACCTCAGCTCGAGGGTAGTGGCCCTTACTTTGGCGAACGAAGTCTTCCAAAAGGAGAAGGAAGAAGCCGTTGCCGACCTAATGAAGACGTTGGGGCTTAACACCGAGTTCTTTGCCGAGATCGATCGGCTAAAGAAGGAGAAGAAGAAGAAGAAGAAGAAGAAACTGGAGAAGGAGGTCGAGGTTCTTAAGAAAAAGCTAGAGGACTTAAAGGCGGAGAAGGTTAAGTCCGATGAGGCGACTAAGTCCTCTTTATCAGGACGATTTTGCCTTGCTTGCCACCAAGTCTTGTCCAAGTATCCTAACCTTGACCTTTCCTTCCTTCGGGCACTTAACATTCCCGAAGGACCTTCCCCGGAATAGTCAAGCATAGAATTTCTCAACCTTCTCATTCTTCCTCATTCGGTGACCGAAGTTGGCGCAGACGAAGAGGCTGAATTTGAAGATGACCAATCCGACGATGTTAAGGACCCTGAAGATGGGCAAGAGAAGGAATAGGCGCCTCCTTCTTCTTTTTCTTTTTTTTGGGTGTTCTACACCTTGTATTCTCGCAATGAAATGTTAATGGAACTTTCTTTTTTCAAAATTTTGGCTAAGTCCCTGATTGGTCTCCGGATATTATCTTCATCCTTCAGCGCTTAACTATCTTCGACGATGAGGGGTTTTGCGACCATCTTCGGTCAACCTCCTTTGAAAAATTTGCCTTTCAAAAATAGTTAGGCATATTTAGGAACAACCATATTCGGTCGGCTATCTTCGGAGAAACTTAACTTGTGTAAAAAATGGCTAAGTGCCTTTAGCACCAACCCTATTCGGTCGATCACCCTCGGCAAAAAGTGTACAATTTCACACATGAACCGTTGGCAACAACCATATTCGGTTTGCCTTCATCGGAAGCAACCATGTTCGGTCGATCACCTTCAGCAAAAAAGTGTACAATTTCACACATGCACCTTCGGCAATAACCACATTCGGTTTGCCTCCCTCGGCGTCTTTTGCACAATTTTTCCAGCCAGAAAATTTTTCTAAGTGTAAATTTTTTTCAAAGAGTCTGAATGCCATGTATTTTTCAATTCTCCACCTTCTGTATCACCGAGCTTGTAGACTCATGGCTGAACTTTCTTGATGACCACATAAGGTACATCCCAATTTGCTCGAAGTACTCTATGAGATGGTCTTTGAGCTTCGAATTCAGCCTTTTGGAGAACGAGGTCCCCTTTCTTGATTCCTTTACGCTTGACATGCAAGTTTAAAACAACGGCTACTATCTGCTGAAAAGCTTTTCTTCTGAGCTCGGCCATCTCTCTATGCTCGTCAATCAAATCCAACTTGGTTCTTAAATCAAGGTTGTTCCCTTCTTCATTGAACACCTGTATCCTCATCGATGGCTGTGCGATCTCGATAGGGATAATGGCAGAGACTTTCCCTAAGGGCTATTAGGGAATGCCCTTCGGCAGAGTAGGTCACCTTCAAAAGACTTTTTTCTCTGTTGAGGATGGTGGATCTACTTTTCCAAGGTCGGTAGGTTCGTAAATCCAAGGTTGGTGAAAGACACATTTTCCTGAAGTTGGTCATGTTACTTTTTCGAGGGTGGTGTTGAAGGTGCCTTGAGGTCGGGACTAAGCTAACACCGAAGGTGGTTTCCAGATAGCTCATCAAGAGATCTTAAGGGTCATAGCCCTTCGGCTATCAATTACTATGCTCTTAACGGACAATTTACTTCCCAATTAATTGAACAACTATTTGGCAAACATTTTAGTTATTAAAAAAATATAAATTGTTGACTTATCAAACATATTCCACATTCAATTACATATTGTGTCTAGTTACTACATTTCAAATACTACAATTAAGACAAAATTCTCAAAGAATAGTGTTATATATACTCAGTTTGACCAACAAAGTTTTATTAATAATAAAAAAATGATTTTGTCTCATATGATTTTGTATATAAGTTTTTAGTTAATTTAGCAAAGTGTTATTGCCTCATAAGAGCATTATGATCAATTCAGGCTATTAAGAAGATATGAAAATAGCATTTTTAGTTCTTACTATTATAGGAATGGTAACTGAATGATTCATTAAACCTCAGAGATTAAAGTGAAGGATTTTTAAATAAGAGAAAGTAAGTGAAGTTTTCATTATACTTCAGGATTTTTTTTTAAGTTTTCCAAAGCAAAAAGAGGAAAATTCAAAAAAATCCTAAGGTTTAGTGAATCATTTAGTTACTTCCTTTTGTTTGAGAATCATTCACTTTACGCCCTAAAGTTTAATAGATCATTCACTTACCCCTCCTATAATTGTGAGGACCAAAATGCCCTTCCCTTATGTCCTTAGATAGGTTGAGTTGACTATAATGCCCATATGGGACAACAACACTTAGTTAAATTAACTAAAAATTTGAACAAAATTATATGTGATAATTTTTTTTTGGATTAGTAACAAGAACAAGAACAACAATAACAATAAAAATAAAATTAGATTATTTTTTTAATATTTTAATAAAAAAGAGTTATGGAATATAAAAAAAAGGGTTTGCTAATGTTAGTACTTGAATTTTTATCATCATGATAGACACATTAAATCCATTCGATCACATCCATTTTATTTTATATTCCATAACTCATCTTTTATTGAAATTTAAGAAATTTTTTCTTTGTTCTTATTTTTTATTGAATGGGTTGAAATTATATTACTACTACTACTATTACTACTACTACTACTACTGTGCTCTTAATGAACAATTTACTTCTTAATTAATGTAATAGCTATTTTATCAAACACTTTTAGTTATTAAAAAATATATTTAATTGCTGATGTGTCTTACATATTTCACATTTAATTACCTACTATGTTTAGTTACTATATTTCAAATGCTACAATTGATACACAATTTTGAAAAAGTAGTGTTATTTATACTACATTTTACCAACAAAGTTTTATTGATAATCGAAAAAAATGATTTTTGTCACTTATAATTTTGTATAAGTCTTTAGTTAATTTAGGAAAGTGTTATTTCTTCTTAGGGGTATTATGGTTAATTTAGACTATCTAACTAGACAAGAAAAGGGTATTTTTGTTCTTAATATTATGCGAGAGGTAAGTGAAGTATCTATTAAATTTTATGGGATGAAGTGAAGGATTCCCAAATAGAAGGTGATAAGTGAAGTTTTCACTAATCCTCATATGGTTTTTGAAAAATATCCCAAACAAAAACAAGGAGTAGGAGCTGTTTTTGGTAATTTAGGACACTCAGGAAACCAGAAGCGTCGAGCTCCTAAGCTCCCTGCACTTTGAAAAGGCGCACCACAATCACAAGTGGAGTGACGGCTGACTGAAGTGGCACAGAAGATGAATTCCATGGTGGTAGTGGGGAGTGGGAGTCAGCTCCACAGCGTGTTCGTCTACGGCAGTCTCTTGGCCGATGAGGTGGTCGCCGCCGTCCTCAACCGAATTCCAAGCTCGTCCGCCGCCGTCCTCCATGGCTTGTACGTCCTCTCATTTCATATTTGCCGTTCCAATTCCACTTGGGTTGTGCTGTTTTGGATCTGGATTCCATCGAACAAGATATTTCCTTTAATTGTTTATCGTATTTGGGCGGTTTCATATTCAATTTGATCACTTCGTTATCTTTACGATCACATCCAACAAAAATGGTTCTTTGTCGTATCTGTTCAATCTGTTGTTATTTTTCTTCCGTTTTTCTTGCTTTGCTGGGCAGCCACAGGTTTAGCATCAAGGGGAGGGTTTATCCGGCTATTCTGCCCGTCCACAGCAAGCAAGTCACGGGAAAGGTCTCTTACTTGTAATCTCATTTTTTGCCATTGATCCTTGTGAATCAATCGCTTTGCTTTTTAGTGAATTTGTTGTCTCTATGATTTTTTTACAGTTAAATTTGAAATTATGGCCTTTATGCAACTAACTCCAACTTAGTCGAGATTAGAGTGTGGTATGATGACGATGATTGGTACGAATCAATCAACTCAGTTCGTAAGCATTTTTTTTTCCAGGTGTTGCTGGGAATCACGGATCCTGAATTGTACATTTTAGATGAATTTGAGGATGTGGAATACGAAAGGAGCAGTGTTCAAGTGTCCCTAATGGTATGTTTCGTTTCAGCTCTGTTTTTGATTCAGTATTTTGGTAAATAATTCCTTATGCCATTGCCAACTCAATGGGTTGCATGTTTCTAGGAACTAACTTGAAATGTGTTGTTACTGATGGCCTTGAATTTGGTGCAGGAGAGTTCAGAAAAGCTACAAGCTGACACCTACGTCTGGAGCAACAAGAATGATCCAAACCTATTTGGCGAATGGGATTTTGAGGTACTGGTATTCATCATCCCAGCAACTCAGTACCACGGATGTGTTGGAGCTTCTTGTCTTGTGCTCTGATTCTGTTAGTATTCTAGATGGGAAAGATGGTTCTATCAAAATGAGGTCATCCACCCTGTATCTCCTGATAACCGGCACCATGTCACCTCTATCAGACCATTTCCCCTTTCAGTGTTTGATTAGGCTATCCAGGAATGGGACCAATGGGTGCATGATCAAGTATGGTTATCTTTTCTTTTATTGTGTTTGCAAATGTAAGTCATGTCACGAACATCTTTATTTGGAGGTTGGCACCCTCACGTTTTCCTTTAACCTGAGCCCTTAACAAGGGTGCTCCCGGTAGAAGCAGATATCTTCTTGCTCACTTTGTCCTTAACTGTTCTTGGCGTTGCTACTTGTGATGCTATTTCCTACATACTATTATTTCCTTAACTGTGCTTGTCGTTACTACGTATAAGAGTCAACTATTACTGGCAGCTTCCTGCTGCTTGTGATGCTATTTCCTACATACTTGTTCTGCAGTCTGAACCTTATTGTTTTGCTGCTTTCCCATTAGGAATGGAGGAAGTATCACATTGATGACTTTGTCGAGATGACGAGGAGATTTGTCGCAGAGATGGCGCGGCCAGAATCAAAGCCCAGAGTTGCCACGTATGAGTCCTACTACCAACAGGATGGTAATGCTCCTCCGATGAGTTGACTGACTTTGATGGCATTCACATACAAAACATCGAATGATGTTTGTGTCACGTCCTTTTTTAGCTAAAGACTTTCATTTAAGTTCAAATTATGTTAATCGCTGATGTAATTTAGTGGAAAATATATTACATTGGAAAATGTCAATTGCTTCATAGAAATTGCTGATGTTTGTGGTACATAAGAACAAAGCCAGGAAGGTAGCGGAGGATTGATAAACAGTGGTTATTTAAGTAAGAAAAAAAAGGTAAAAGTCTCAAATTTGATAGTAATGTTTTGGGTTGAAACCAAATCTGTCATTGAAATTTTTTTGTCTTGAATTCCTATTAATGTTTCAAAATTAGCTTAAACTACTCACCAATGTTTCATAATTGGCTCAAATTGACTGCTAATCATTAAAAAGCTAACTGAAAAAAGGAAAAGGCACAGGTTTAGAAATTTTTTGTGATAACGTAACTTTTGAAAAACTTTATGAATTTTAGGTAATTTATCTATTTATTCAATGTGAAGGTAAAATGTAAGGATTCTGGTTCACCTTATCTGTGATTGCTACTCTGACAACGAACCAAAAGCTCACAGTTCTTGAAGAATACTTCACCTCTAGTTCCTTGTTTGGTGATTCCTCCTACTTCTGATCCTGTTTTGGGTGTCGTCTCTTCTCATTTGGTGGGTCAAGCTCTTGGTAGTAAATACGGTTGACTTGGGTAAGAATGTAGATAAATTTCTAGGGCTTTGGCTTAAGGGTTGTTCCATCAAAAGGTTCGATTGGAATTAGTGCATCAGTTTGTTAGCAAAGAAAATGGATAAATCAATTAAGTCTCTTAGATGGCAATTCCAGTGACAAGGTTGAGAAGGCCGCTAGCGGCCATGTAGCCAGAGAAGCAACCACGGGCGAGGTGGACTAAAATCCTTGTGCACAAAGGCTCACAATGTCGAACACACTAATATCCTTTTCCTAAGGTTTAGTCACAAGCAACATAGTATGTGAATGAGATAGCTTACAAAGCAAACACACATAAGCATTTAAGTAAAGATGCAGGCCAGCTCAACCGTAGACAACCCATAAAACACACTGATCTTAATGGTTAGTCGAAGTCGAAGAAAGATTGCTATAATAATCTTTTGCAGCTTGCTGAAAGCCAGCACAAAATGAAGAAGCATTTGCAGGACTTTGATGATAAACCCATGCATCTTAGTATTATTGATGAGTCATGGTAGTCGCAGTTGGAGCCAGATTGCTATATGACCACTCTACACCTTGCTAAAAGACATGGACAAAGAAGTAATATCTACAGAAGCTTGCTAATAAAACACTACAATATCTTTGGTAATGTTGCTGAGTCCTTAGTTTTCTTTGCATGTTCGAAGATTTCTATTGGTTGTTATCCTTCCAAGGTTTCCAAGACATTCAAGGCAAAAAATATCAAAATGGCTCTTAAGCTGATTCGCTTCCAAGTCAATGCTCATGGTAAAGATCAAATTGCATGTTCAAGTCCTAGCCAACTTGTCAGAGATTATAATTGATTAGAGGATTTCTAGGGATTGTAATTGATTATGAGTGATTATGGGGCAATTAGCTATAATTGATATTTATCTTGTATGAATGGTTTTAACTTTTATCTAATATGAAAGAGATGAGGGAGTTGTGGACAAATGCAAGCTCTTAGAAATCTCTGCTCTCCACATATTCTTTATTACAATTTTTGTCTCTAACATAGTATTAGAGCATGGTTTCTGATCATCGTTTGTCTTAACTTCCATAACCCAAAGAAAACCCCTTTAAAAAAAACCAAACTTGTTCTTGAGGAAGTAAACCTAGAAAAATCTCCAGCAGCAGTTGATGACCAAGATCACAAGGAAGGGAACACTGGCACCCCCACCAACCACACCCTTGCTAACGTGTGTAGTGGATGCGTCACCTTCTGGTGATGCCTAGTCGTCTTCTCTGCCATGGTTGGGCTTGCAATCCTTTAAGGATTCTGTTGGCATGTTGATTTTTAGTTGTTGCATTCATCTCATTGGTGCTTTACTTAGTTGCTTGATCTGTTCAATACCATGGTATTGTCTCCTCTCCCTAGTCTATTCTGAAAATTGGTTAAAATACCATGAGTGCGAAAGTTGAAGGACAATAGGCCATCACCATTCAACAAATTGCAAATCAAAAGTTGAATGGCTCTTATTATGTTGCTTGGGCAAAGGCAGTAACCGTATATCTCAAGGGGTTCGAGAGATATAAGTATCTTATGAAACCAACTCCTGATAGCAGATCATTTGACAACACGAATTAGGAACAACATGACAATCAAATTAAGACAATATCTGGAATGCCATGGAGCCTAATATTGTAGACATGCACCAACATGTAAAATTCTGCAAAAGAGCTATGAGAGTATATGTGACTTTTATTTTCTAGTAATGTCACTCATATTTGTGATTTGTCAGTAGAATTGTTTAAGTGTAAGTAGGAGGAGAAGAACCACACCAAGTATTTTTCATAAATCAAAGATTTATTTATGGAACATATAGTAGTCCAACTGATAACCATAAACAAAAACCAACTCTTGAAAGAAACGGAAGAATTATTTGTCATTAGATACTTGGCTTGCATGAGATCAGAGTATGAACCGATTCAAGCTTAAATACTGGGTGGCATTAAACCTCCAACACTTGCTGAGGTATCTTCACATGTTTATTGATCTTGGAAATGACAAGTGCAAGAAGCTAGTGGTAAATTTGCTCTGGCTGTTCAGAATGGAAAAGGAGGCCATAGTAACCGTGGTAGACATGGTGGTCATGAAGGACATGTAGAACAGGCCAAAAAATGCAATTATTATGGCAAAGATGGGCATGTTTGTGACTATTGTTGGGATCTACATCTTGATCTATGCTTGAAATCCTCTCAGATTGCTAATGCTGTGGAGGCCGCTGATAGCTCTACTTCAACAAGTGGAAGTAAGATGATATCCGACGAAGAATATACAATTTTCCTTCAACATCAAACAGCCAAACAAGCAACCACACTTATTGCATCACTTACTCACCTAGGCAATCATATTGCTTGCATATCATCCTCTGTTAAACATTGGGTTATAGATTCATGAGCCATTAACCACATTGTAGGCAACCCTCAACTCTTTGAGCAAATTTATCATATATCAGCCTCACACCAACTCACTGTTGCTAATGGTTCCATTATTACAATAAATGGAGTTGGCACCTCATTTCCTTCTCTTTCATTGAACTTACCAGCCACATTGTATATTCCAAAGTTTCCCTTTAATTTAATATCTGTTAGTAAACTAACCAAATCTTTAAATTGTTCTATCACTTTTTTTCTTGATTCGGTTGTTATTCAAGATTTAACGACAAAGAAAATGATTGGTAGAATACGTGAATCTGAGGGCCTATACCATCTTGATGGGAATTCAATTGTCCGTTCAGCTGTTGCTTCATCCTTCCAAAACTATAGTCTCCTTGGTCATTTGTCTGTCCAAAAATTAAAGAAAATTAGTCATAATTTAAGCCCAACTCTTCGTCTAAACTATAAGTCCGGTTAACTTATGAAATATCACCATACTATTTTTTCATCTATAATTAATAATAGAGCAGAAGGTTGTTTCACTTTATTCCATTTTGATGTCTAGGGTCCATCTTAATTGTTTCCTCAAAATTTGGTTTCCATTACTTTGTTATTTTTGTTGATGACCGGTCAATAATGACTTACACTTTTTTAATGAAAAAACGTTCTGAGTTGTTTTATATTTTTCAATCCTTTTGTTCTGAAATTAAAACTCAATTTAATCGTCCTATTCATATTCTCAGGAGTGATAATGCTTGAAAATTTTTTCTGAACCTTTCAAGACTTACATGAATTATTATGGCATGATTCACCAATCCTTCTGTTCTCATACACCACAACAAAATGACATTGCGAAAGGAAAATTGGGCATATTATAAAGGTTGCTTGAACCTTGCTAGTTGAAATGAAAGTACCCAAAGATTTTTGGAGTGATGCTGTTTTCACTACTTGCCATCTTATTAATAGAATGCCTTCTACCACGTTCAAAGGTCAGGTTCTTTACATCATTATGTTTCCTAATGCCCCATTATTTCCACTTCTACCACAAACTTTTTGTTGTGTCTGTTTTGTTCACCAGCTCTAACTAGGGGTGGACAAACTAGCTCCACAAGCTATCAAATGTGTTTTCTTTAGTTATTCAAGGTCTCAAAAAGGCTATTGTTGCTGCAGTCTTTTGCTCAAAAGATTCTATCTGTGTAGATGTTACATTCTTCAAAAACATTGCAAACTATGTTTACCATCAAAATGCCAGAAATTTCAATCATTGTTTGCCTTCCTCATTTGATAATGTTCTTACCAACGCACTTGAAACCTTTCTTATCTTGATCGGTTGTCTTGACCAAATTCCCAGGTTTATTCTCAACAACCTTGTCAAATAGTAGATGGTTTTATGGATGATTATTCTCCACTAACACTTGAATTGTCTCTAAATCCATATGATAGTAACCTGGACTTACTCATTACCTTATAGAAAGGTAAACGATCTTGTACTCAACACTCTATTTCCAATTTTTTTTCCTATAATCATTTGTCCTCTTTATATTGCTCCTTCCTGTAGAGCCTAGATTCTATGTCTATTCATAAAAGTTTAACAAATGCTATGCAACACCCTGGGTAGAAGTAAGCTATGCAAGAGGAAATAGATGCTTTATGGTCCAATTGGACATAGGACCTTGCTGCACCGCCTCCTAATTGTTCAATTGTTGGTTGCCAATGAGTATATAACATTAAGACTTGTGCTGATGAGTCGATTGAATGACTCAAGGCTCGCTTAATCATAAAAGGTTTTACACAAGTTTTTGGTGTCAATCACTCTAAAACATTTTTTCCCATTGCAAAGATGGCATCGGTTGGTATCTTAATTTCCTTGGCAGCAATTAGTTTTGGCCCCTTCATCAACTTGATATCAGGAATGTATTCTTGCATGGTGATTTCAGAGAAAAAATCTACGTGGAGCAACCTCTAGAGTTTGTTGCTCAGTGGAGATTAAAAAACTATGTCTATTGAAAAAATCTTTGTCTAGTCTGAAACTGTCCTTGAAGGCATGGTTTGGATGATTCAATTAAGCAATAATAAAATTTGGTCTCAAGCAATATGGAGTTGATCATTTGGTGTTTTATCGTCAGACAAAATTTAGTAGAATTTTATTAATTGTTTATGTTGATGATATTGTCATTACCGGTTATTATCAAAGTGGAATTCAAAGTTTGAAAGAATTTCTACAAAAACAATTTCAAACAAAAGATCTCAATTTATTGAACTACTTTTTAGGAATTGAAGTTGCAATATCTAGAAATGATATTTGCCTTTCTTAATGCAAATATGTTTTAGATTTCTTAAAAGAAAGGGGTCTACTAGGATGTAAACCAGTTGATTCTCCAATGGATCCTAACAAAAAACTTAATGTTAAGGATGGAGAACTTCTGGAAGATCCAGGGAGATACAAAGTTGATTGGAAAATTGAACTATCTCATAGTTATAAAATTTAACATCTCATTTGCTACAAGTGTGGTGAATCAGTTTATGCAATCTCCTCGTATCGGCCATTGGGATGCAACTATTTGAATTCTGAGATATCTTAAGCCTATAGTCCTGGTAAAAGGGCTCTTATATCAGAATCATAGGCATTGTTCAATTCAAGCCTATAATGATACAGATTGGGCTAGTTCCAAGATTGATCGATGATCTACTACTGTGACAATTTGATTTCTTAGAGGTTTATTGTTCAAGTGTAGAATCAGAGTATAATGCAATGACACATATAACCCGTGAACTTGTTTAGGAACATATGTTGCAAGAGCTTGGCTTTCAACAAATGCATGCTATGGAATTAATGTGTGATAATTGAGTAGCTATTTACATGGCATCTAATCCAGTTTTTCATAAAAGGACCAAACATATTGAAGTGGATTGTTACTTTGTCAGGGAAAAGTTATAGGAAAACGTAATAAGGACAATTCTCGTGAAATCTAAAAATCAGTTGGCTAACCTCTTTACCAAGTCATTAGCTGGAAATTGTGTAATACAACTTTGTATGAGTGGAAGTATCAGAAATTATAATTGATTAGAGGATTTCCAATGATTTTAATGGGTTAAGAGTAATTATGTGAAAATTAGTTGCAATTGATATTTACCTTATATGAGTGGTTTTATCTAATATAAAAGGTTTGAGGGAGCTACGGACAAATGCAAGCTTTCAAAAATCTCTTCTCCACTTCTTTTTGTACAATTTTTCTCTCTGACATAAGCCACCAAGTAGAGTGACGTGATTGGGAGAAAATATATTTGTGCTGAAGATAGTAGCAAAAATGCATCATGTTTCGTTGCAAGATGTCTTATTTGAAGCTACTAATCACCTTCAATTATGTCAAAGTTAGACACGTGTCTCAAACTAGTTACATGACTCAATGACTATAACAAGTTTTCTCCAATTATAGTGGATTTTGGGTTGATTTTGCTTTCTACATAGGGGACTCAATTTTTTTAGCCATTTCCTTTTCCTTTACTCTCTTATTTATTTTGATTACAAAAAAAAAAAATTAAACTCTAAAATCCCCAACAAAAATTTAAGATTATTTTTTGAGAAATTAGTATTTTTTTTATTCAAATATTTTTTTAAATTTGGGTATAAAAAATTCATAATAAATTATTTACTTTCTAAAAATTTTAACTTAAGTGATTATTATGTGTTAGTTTCCAAATGATATTAATTACAAATAAAAAATCAATAAAATTAAAAATAATAAGTTTTTTAATGAGAAAAGAAGTATTGAAATATGCAATATTTTCTTAAAAATATAGGCACAAATACACCTTTAGTCCCCGAACTCATTCATCTAGGACACTGACACCCCTGAACTTAAACTTGATGCAACTCAGCCCCTGAACTTTGTAAAGTGGATCAATCAAGCCTTCTAACCAGCCCATGCTATCACATGACTTCAAAAAGTCTAACATTGTTCATCTCTATTTGTTGCTCTAATGGTGGATCATGAACACCCACGAGAATCATTGCCCACGTATCTTTAACCCAACCATGAGCTCTAGCAATTACACATAAAGAATGCTTCCTTTTGGCTGCCAGTCGAGCCATCCAAACACTTTCTTCATCTATCATCTTCCTTAGCGTTCATTTGGTCAAGGTTCTGATACTAAAAATTTGAAACATGGGTGAGCTATCTGAGAATTGTAATTTATTTGATAACACTTTCACGGGTTTGGGCCCCAGCAATTTGAACACATTGATAAGGATTCTAACGGTTTACAATAGATGGGTTGTAGAATTAATAAAGAAATCATGGATTTTGGCGTCTTTTATACGAGCATCAAGTGTGGCATATGGTTCAGAAGCATAAGAGGCAAAATGGGGAAATTAACGAGCAAATCCAAGTCCTTGAAATTCTAGGTGGTGATTTTGTGAAAGTGGGCCAAATGAATGAAGATAAAGAGGCACTTGACGCTGAAAGTGAAAATATTGTGAATTGGAAGTTCAAGCTTTCCCACGATTTTCATAGTCTAAAAGTAGAAGATGTTGATGACAAAGGGTTTAGCAGTGTTTGTGGTAGCCTGGTAGTAATGGAGCGGAGGACGGTATCCATGTGGTATTGTTGAGTTTGTGGAGAGGCATATGAGATCTTTGAGGGTGTGGTAGGCAAAGAGATCAAGAGGTGATAGAAAGTGATTGAAGGTAAGACAGAGGAGACAAAGGTAATGTAGGGTGCGATGGCGGCACGTGCTAGAGCAAAAGACAAATGACGTTAGTTTTTTAGAAGTCACGTGATGACATGTTGATCAAAGGGTTTGACTGACCTACTATATGAAGTTCAGGGGCTGAGTTATACTTGGTTCAAGTTCAAGGGGGAAAGTATCCTGGTTACATGAGTTCGGGGGCTAAAAATGTATTTAGACCACAAATATACTGTCGGGCATCCGGGTGAGTCGGTAATTAGGGTTGGAGGCTCTATATAAAGTCCAATCCAGAAATCTCTGTCCATCCGATTAGGGTTTACGCAGCAGCCGCAGGGTCGACTAGATCGTTCACGTTAATGAAAAGGGGCTGGAGTTTGGCTCTTTGGCTAAAACCTTTCCGTGCCAAAGAGATGAATGCAGCTCCCGATATAAAATTTCCCAACCTTGTTTGTCCAGGACCAGAACCAGGACCGTTTTATTATTCATCTGGTTCTACTGGCGGATTTAGTTGCAAGGTTGTGACATAGTACAAGCACACTCACACCTTTGATTAATCAAAATTTTCCAGCCTTTTCCGCTATCATTTGTTTCACATCTCTCGAGTAGTAATTCAGGCAGCCTCCTCGCCTTGTCCATGGTGAGCGCAGGTGTTTAACTGCTCGTAGATCGAATTCGCTTATGCTCTTCAGACTAGCTGAGAGACCACTGATGCTCTCCTTGAAGCTCGTCTAGTAAGCCTAAGTACACTTTTCCCTTTGCCTTCCAGTTCCAGAATGCTGTACAAAAAGCTGTTCCATAAAATTAATGAGTTAGTTTGTTCTGCCCGATAGCTACGGGTACCTTGCCTTTTCCTTCGATTCTAAATCACCGAAACCACCATGGCTTAGAATGTCTTTTAATCAACTGGAGACAAAAAATTATGATCATAGAAGGGAGGTAATGTTGAAGAAATCTGAGCATCATTCTGATTCTCACAGCACAAGCCTAACCAAGAACTAACCAAACTACACCGGATTATCATCCAGGCTACGGAAACTAAACCAAAGAAAGAACATCTCGAGGACTTGATCCTGAACAATGCAAGTGCCTCGTTTAAACTCAGATGGAATCGTAAAGAATGCCACAACGGCATTAATTGGAGGTTGCTGCTGCGACCCAAAAGCACTCCCTTTTCCTTTACAGAATGCTCAGTGGGAATGGCAAAAGTCGCCATTTCCTAGCTGCCACAGATTGCCCACCATGCGCCAACCAAATTTCACCATGTAACGGGTGTTGAAATATTCTGGGGAAGCTGTGGTGCCATACAGTGTTGCTGCCATTGCTGTAATCTTTCTGCTCCTTCCATCATCTCCTCATAATGAACAGCAGGTTGATTATCCTCCGTGTCCATCATATCAACTTCCATGTTCTCAGCTTCCATTGCCACCCCTTCTGTTCCAGAGGACAGGTAATGCTGTTGAGCAACCCATGGGACAACAGCCAGGCGGTCATCTGACTCTCGGGTGCTTTCATCGCCTGCCGTTTCCTCCTCCGCAATAACTGGCCGATGCGAATTCTCCGACCAGTGTAAATAATCTGGCACAAGGAGACGTCTGGTGAGAAAAGTTAGGAACTCTAATGAATGCACCCAGACCAACAATAGGCTGTATTTCTCCCTACATCATATTGATGCAGCAAAAAGGAAGTAGCTCAAAAACTGGCCACGTTTTGGCTTTTGACAGACCAAGCTAGCAAACACCGAATTCCATCATTGCTTGCTCTTGTATAAACTGTAAGCACCATAATTTGCCTTTTTTTATTTTTTCTGAGAGAGAGAAAGAGGATAACTCCATCATTGAACATCAATACATTGGCACTCCGATACAGAACCGCAAACAGTAGGCAAGTGATCGCTAGACACAAATAGAACCGCAAACACTATCATTCAAGCCAATTAGGAAAACTCGTCTAGGAAGAAGACGATTGGCAGCTTACCCTTTAGCGCCGGAATCATGTCAGATTTGAAGATTACTGAAAATTCAGGTGTGGCAGGGGACCTGAGGAAGGGAAAGGTGCTCTTGCCGTTGGATGGATTATATAGAACGATAGCCTTCTCCTCGTCTGATTGGGTGAGACCAGGGCTCGGGGGGTGCTCCGGGTGTTGCTCAAACGCCGGAAGTGCAGTTGTTGGAAACTCCACCGCCGTTCTCGGAAACAGCTCCGCGTCCTTCAAATCAAATAACGAAGTCAGCAAATGAAACATAGAAATCACCGTAACAAGAAATATATTGTGATGAAATCTGAAACAAGGAAAGGAACCAACCAATCTTCTGGACTTAGCGGAGAAAGGTGCGAAAGAGAAATCGTCGTCGACATCCTCCAAGTGCTTGCGCTTCATGTTGAATTTCTCCGATCAATTAGCCCGGAAATTGAATGATTTCTCTCGCGGTCGGCTTCGCTCTTCTTCTTAACTTGTATAGCCTCTTTGTACCTGTTGGTTCCCTCCAGAAGCTTCTTGCATCTCGCTCCCGAGTCTTCCAGAATCTTGGGTCTCTTCTTTTCAACCAGAATCCGTATTCTGCTTAAAGTACCTACAGGACCCCTGGGCTTCTAGCACACCCGAGCCTGCAATACCCAAGGAGAATCATAGTAGTCCCGTTATTTTATGCACCCAAGTCCCCTTAGGCCCAATTTTATTTCCGGGCTCTGTCTTTGACAGCATTTTTTTTTCACAGGAGACTCACAATTTGACGCTTAACATTTACCCAAAATTATAATTTATCTATGTCTTCTCAAAAATATCTTAAAAACACTCTTACAATGTTTTAAGAAATTTATATTCACCCCTTCATCCATTTTAGAGTTTAAAAGAGATTAATTACACTTTGAGACCCAAACTTTTAGTTTTTGTTTAAGTTTTCTTATTTACATATAAATTGCTTCATCACCTATATATTTTAAATAGTATAATAGTATATACATTTTATATATATATATTTTTTAATATAAAATTGTTCCTTTTAACTTACCATCATCAATTATTTTTTTTCTTATGATTTAATTTTTATTTACTTTTAATTGTCTGCACATATTTTTTTTTTCATTTTTTTCAATTATTAATTAATTATAATTAAAAATATCATTCTTTATTTTGAAAAATGATTTTTTTTTTGTATTTAGAAACTTTTTTTAGGGGAATGGTAAGTATCATTAATGAAAGACTACAAATAAAGGACCACTTGGCATTCTAAGGAATAAAAGGAAGTGCCTAACTTAAAATCAAATCATTGAACTACATCATCTAAATCTCGTGAAATCAAGATGGCTCATATGAGGACTAACATTAACCTGAATTTGGCATCACAACTGCTCGGCAGTGTTGTTGGTCTCTCAAAAACTTCAACTATTTATTTCAACCCAAATGTGATAAACAAAAGCTGTAAATGTTGTATGGCATATTTTACTCACAATCAACTTACTTTGATCCTTTTAGTAAACCGGTTCAACTTCTTCCTCAATCTAAACCATCTTAGCATAAGAGTCCACACTTGGAAAGAATACTGACATTGGAAGAATAAATAGTTAGGAATCTCCTATTCTTCCTGACATAAATAACATCGATTCAAGATATGAATGCCACATTGTTGTAACCTATCCTAAGTATTATGACCCCTAGCCACAATTAACCATAATATAAACCTATGCTTTGATAAGTGTACATTATTCAACATCACCTGGTTCCATGCCACCGAGTTACCTATTGGTTGAAGCAAGTTGCATGTCTTTGTCGCAACCTCAATTACCATTGTCATCCTTTCTTTGGAAGCGCCTTATCTCATAAGCTTGTCACAACAATTACGAATGTTACTCCAACCCTAGATGTATTTGGGGTGGACTTGATAGTCCATAAATCATAATTCTTCACATAGTATTCATGGATCCAATTACCTGGAGTTGGTTCTTTTTTGCATGAATGCCTCATAGGAGTTTAGCAAATAATGAATGATTGTTGAGTGCCCTTCATATTTGCATATTTGACCCTCAACTTGTGTTTATAGTATCTACATTTATTAGTACTTAGTCCTATTTGAGGTGTTTTTGTATGTGTTAGAAGTCATTGGAGGCATGGAAAAAAAATGAAAACAAGTGGAGCAAAAATGAGAAAATTTGACGATAAAGAAAGCCAAGAAAATGGGCAACTTGCACTCAACTTTTTGACCTTTTATGGCAATGATTCTATGTTACCTTCCCAATAATTCACAGGCACTACTTAATTCCCCTAGAAAATAAAGGTGTTAAACATCTATTAGTTTGTGAATTGGCAAAAAAATATTGATCTAGCCACTAAAATCCTTATAGGTAATTCCATGTCACTAAGAAACCTTTGTTTTATAAACTTGTTTTGTAGGAAATAAGCTCAGCAGAAATTGAGCACAAACCAAAAAGGACAAAGATCACTCTGAATCCAGAAAATTAAGATGAATCAGAAGCACTTATAGAAAACGTCATCTAAAAAATAAAAATTTTTGCATTAAAGGTCTCAAAAGTCTAGACTTATGAAGACTAGGGTGTTCCTGCAGAAAAAAGAAGAATTCTAACCCAACACAAGTTTGAGAACATATTTTCTTAGTATGACTGTATAAGAACCTGGTATGAGGTTAGTAATATTCAAAATAGAGATCATCAACACTTTTGGATGGTCCTTTTGCAAATGAGAAAATTTCCAAATTGGTTTCATGACTAGTATTATAGCAGAGGTCTATTCATAAATTCTTTCTTAGAAGAAGTTAAAAAATCCTTTAAGATATTCTTTAAGTACCAAAAACAATTTTACAACAAATGTGAGGTAGTGTCTTTCCTAGAATTCTACTCTCTGCCCATGTATAATATCCTGTTAGTTGTCTAATGACACTATGAGAAGCAGATGATAGATTATATCAATCATTTTACTCTATGCCTAGAAAGGGCTTGAGAGTCCGAATGATGGGACAAATGTATCATAAATCAGTATTTACCAAATATTTTTGGGCTCTACAAAATATACTTCTTTTCACGAAAAATGTATTTATGCTACTTAAATGCCACCATGTCAATTTTGCAGGCTTGTTGGAACCATCTAGGTTGGGAAAAAAAACGTGATATGCTGTATAAAAAATATCGACCCAACCCTAAATCAAATTATTTTCGGTTAGAGCCAGTTTAGGTTGGGATATCAATTTAGATTAAGTCAAACAAAAAATTAGAAAACTAAATGGATTCAAAAAGTTCGGGCTTGGACCTAGACCTGACCCGAACTTTCACCTTAGGCGAGCGGAGTGTGACTGTGGAGGGAATTAATCAGTAAGTATGTATTTACTTTTTTTTTTATATATAAGTATATATTTACGTATTGATAAGCTTAAACAAATTAAGTGTGTGTTTGTGTAGATGGGAATGGGAAGGAGGTTCATGTGCCTGGGCCTTATTTTTCTCGTTGCAATTCCTTCCACTCCGGATATCTCGCCGCAACGCATTCAATGCGTTTCTTTCTTGCCTTTCTGTTTGGGAACCTAATTCCTTACGAGTGTCACATGGCATACTCGAGACACACCCAAAAAAAAAAAAAACATCAAGTATCTGTATACCAACTCGTAGAAAAAATTGAAAAGCCATAACATCTTTATCTAATACTGACATTTTTCTTTAAACTTACCTGCAGGAAATGGACTAAAATTTACAAAATTAACCAAATAATTTACATGAATGATTTATGAAAATTCAACACTTGATCAATTATATTTATTACAAATAAAAAATTATAGAATGGTGTAAAATGCTTTCTATGTTTTTATATATATTGGTGTGGCAGGACCCGCTCTCCGGACGGAATATATATAAAAAAAATATACGAATGAGAGCAGAGAAGCGAGGGCGGGCGGGGGCGCTGGGACAGGAATGCGTGAGGGAATGGAAAGCAATACAGCTGAATGGGATTCCAACGGAAATTTCATGCATTAAGTGGCCAACAAGCGACGCACAGTTATTCAATTAATTAGTTAACAATACATGGGTCCCGTTTGGCATTAGCGTCAGCGATTAGCGTTAGAGTTTTGAAAAAGCTATCCAATGGTAGCTTTTAGCTTTTAGCTTCAGCGTTTTCATCTCAACCGTCAAATAAATTATCCAAAACTCTAATGCTGATGACAAAAACTGTTCCCAAACGGGACCATGGTCTACTTCCTAATTATAAATAGTACTTAAGGAAAAGAGAAAGGTTCGCATGACTAGGGGTGGACCCAGAAATTTTTGTTAGATAGGGCCAACTACTAAGATCTTAAAATATTTTAATATAATAAAAAAAATAAAAAATATAGATATAATTTATTTAAATTGTACTCATCTTTCTTTTAAGGAACTAAATTTGTCTATAATTACATCAATATTAATTTTCACAACAAACTCTTTCTCTATATACATTAATAAAGAATCCATAAGAAAGTCATTATCCATCTTACTGCAAAAGTCGAGTCTTTATAATATTTATAGCAGAAAAAACTCGTTTTATAGACACTGCAGAAACTAGAAGAGCAAGCATAAGTCGAATCAATCTACCAACTAGAGGATATATTTCTGATTTTTCACTTTGCACTAGCCATTGATAAAGCTCTAAAAGTGTTGAAAATTTTCTTGAATCAGAATTTTGTGATATATCAATTTGATATAGTCTCAGGTTATAAGAAAGATGCTCCTTCTTTTGCTCACTAAAATCTTCAAAATAATATTTCTGGACAAACTCGCAAATTTTTGCAACATCAAATGACTTAAATTTATTTTTTTTTACGGTAAACTTAAATTTATTTTCTAAGAATTATTTATTTTAAATAAAATTTAATATAATAACTTAATTTAAAAAAACTAATCATAGTCATAAAAAATATTTCACATAAAAAAGAGAGATAGAGATAGAACCAAATTAATGTACAATATAATTTGAGGGGCTAATATATAAAACTCTCTTAAAAATTTCTACAACTAATACTACTACCCTATATATTTATTAGACTCAATGGGAGCTAAGGCCCCTGCTAGTCCCCTTAGTTCTGCCTTTTGGGCATGACATTGGATGCATATATATGTAAATATCAATTTGGTTCTTTCTCAAATTCTATCTTTATAGTAATATATACTCCCTCCATCCTATATTTTTTACACCATTTAACTTTTTCATATAGTTTAACTTGAATTTATTCATATTAGTATTTGTTAGAAAAAAATTTTAAAAAATATATTTAAAAACTATATGTCTTGATTTATTATTTTTATATAAAAATTCTTTATTTATATACTAAAATATTAAAAATAAAAAATTATAGATTAATTATTGAAGAGTGAATGATGAAAAGAATATGGGACGCGATGGAGTATTATCTACTGGCTTCAGATGGGGCCGGAGGTAATGTTTTTAAAACCGGACCTGACGGTTCAACCGTGAACCGGCATCCTCCACGGTCCAGAATTCAGTCCAAACGCATCAAGGTCAAAACCGGTCAAAAACCGGCCAGAACCAGTAAAATCGGAGAAAACCGTAAACCAATAAACCGTTTCAGACCAGAAAAATCAAAGAAAAGCCAGAAAAAAAAATTGAGGTAGAAGAAATCGTGTGAAGAAGAGATTGAGCGCAACCAAAAAATCCCAGCATACTCCTTCCTTCAATATTCCTCTTATTTCTGGCATAGCATGGCACGTGCTTACATTGTTTGTGCTTGCAAAAATAATCTCTAAAATCAAGAGATGCAGTAGTTATCTGAGAATAACAAGATGAGGAGAAAGATTAGAGAAAAAGCAAAGCAAAGGAAGAAATTTCAGGCAAATGAGAAGAAGTGGACGAAATGGGCGGAGGGGGGGTGGGGGGAAAGAGAAGAGATTGTGCCACCAGAGAGAGAAGGAATGAGAGAGAAGAAAGTTTGCTGTGTCTTTAGGTTAAATATTTGCATTGGATAAGTTACAATATTAGTTCTTGTAATATGACAAAAGTTTTTTTTTATAAACCATAATGCTTTTCAAGTTACAATAAGAATACTCATAAGTCATGAAACAAAATTGTGGAAATAGCTTTGGCCCAACGGTTTAACCAGTTAAACCTGTTGAGCCATGAGCCTCAAACTCTCCCGGTTTGGTGAACGGTCTGGGTTTAAAAACACTGGCCGGAGGATCGAGTGTTAAAACAGGCGTCCGAACCAGTCCAAGTACATTCATCCACCAATGACAATTTTTCGTCTATATATACAGACATATATATAGGCAACTACTCAAGGTATAGCTAGCTAGCTAGCTTGGCTGTGAAACGAGTTAAATATCCATAATGCACACACACACACTGCTAAGAAACATAAACCAAAGCAACGCCCTGCCTGCCTGCCTGCCTGCTAGCCAGCCAGCCAGAAAAACAACTACGTAATTAACTGGTTGCACTTCTTAGATTGGACGCTAGCAGGCATTAATGGAGTGGAGAGAATGCTATTGGGACGTGATATCGGTGCCTCTGGGTCTGTTGATGACCCTCTCGTACCACTCCTGGCTCTGGTACAAGGTCCGCACCCACCCTCTCTCCACAATTATCGGCACCAACGCCGCCGCTCGTCGTTTCTGGGTCTCCGCCATCATCAAGGTATATTATATATATATATATATGCTTTGCTTGCTAATTGCTATATATATAGTTAGCTAGCCTAATTGCTACGTACTGCAGGACAACGAGAAGAAGAACATCTTGGCGGTCCAAACCCTGCGCAACACCATCATGGGTTCCACCATGATGGCCACCACCTCCATCCTCCTCAGCGCCGGCCTCGCCGCCTTCCTCAGCAGCACCTACACCATTAAGAAGCCCCTCAGCGACGCCGTCATCGGCGCCCACGGAGAGTTCATACTCGCCCTCAAGTACGTCACCATTCTCTGCATCTTCCTCTTCTCCTTCTTCTGCCACTCCCTCTCCATCCGCTTCATCAACCAGGTCAACATCCTCATCAACGGCCCCGACGTCTTCCCCGACTACGTCTCCGATCTCCTCGACAAGGGCTTCCTCCTCAACACCATCGGCAACCGCCTCTTCTACGCGGCGCTCCCGCTCCTCCTCTGGATCTTCAGCCCCATCCTCGTCTTCCTTTGCTCCGCCGCCATTGTCACCGTTCTCTACAGCCTCGACTTCGTTCTTTCCACTACTGGCGTCAAAGGGAAGTCAGGGGATCTCCGTGATCACTACCATCTTGAACCTGTTTAATTAATCAATATTTATACATAGGGTGTTTAATTCCATCAGTAACAATATATATTTTCCAATCGCAGTCTTAAAATTAATTGCCTACAGCAGTAATAATAATAATGATTGTACCAGTCATCAAGTATCCATAAATTATAGGACTAGTAATAAACTATACTTCCAGCCCACGTATATAAATTAAGTGTAATATGCATTATTCCCTTTATATTTATATATATTTGTATTCTAATAATATCATTTATAGTATAAAACAAGTATAAATGCATCAAATCATGCCTCCTCTCAAGATGGGTTAATTACAATCCCTTCCTTGAGGTTTAGGTCATATTATATATTTTGTCTCATTCTATTTGAGAAATTACACTTTACCATTTTTCTTACATTTTACTTTCTAAAAAATCTATTTTACATCATACTCCATCGGTCTCATATTTTTTGAAACATTTGATTTTTTTTTAATCATTGGATTTGGATTTATTTCATTTTATAATTGTTTGTTAGAAAAAATAAAATAAAAATTATATTTAGAAACTATAGATCTTTAGTTATCATTTATATAGAAAGGTTTTTCATTTATATACTAAAATGTTAAAAATAAAAAATCCTATATTAGTTGTTGAATAGTGAAAGTTGCAAAGAACTTGGGACGGATGGAGTAGAAAAGATTGATAATTTAAAATGTCCGTTAACTATAAAAATTATCACATAGACTAAAATTAATGAGAGATTATTACCATTCAGTTTAAATTAAGATTTTAGAAGTTACTGTTGGAAAGTATAAAAAAAACAAGGGCAAACTGTATATTTCTAAAACAATATAAGGTAATTGCTTATTTCTAAAATAAGATGAAGCAATCGCTTACACCTTGAGAAGCAAATTGCATTTAACCCAATAGAAATTGAGGATATGTACAAATCATACACCAAATATGTATAAATGTACAAAAATAGTCAAAGATCTGTATAAATAAGTTGTGACATATGTACAAACGAAATCATAAATTTATTACCAATACATTCAATACTATGTACAGATTTAAACTTCCATAGAAAACATGTGTGAATGCATCAAATCTCGTTTCCTGCCATAATTAGAGATTTGTACAAATTATATGGTATATAAGTATGAACTTAATATACAAATAAAGTAAAAGATATGCACAAATAATGTGAAACATATGTATAAATGAGATATCAAATATGTTACTGATATATTCAATTATACTAATTATGAAAACTATTATTAATATATTCAATTGTATGTACAAGTTCTTTGTGCATATGTAGTTATAAGTTATACAATTGTCTTTATGTATTATACATGTAATACTTTAGTACTAAAATTGTTATTGCATTATTTTGATATGCATATAATTTTTTTGATTACATATTATTCTTACGTGTGCACACGTGTATGTGTACCTAAAAAACATTAGGGACTTATTTGAAAAAAAATAAAAAAGTGATGGATAAAAGTGGGGTTTGAACATAATCATCTTTGTTATTTTTTTTCCATGCAAAATACTGCCCTTTGCCCACTACCACCCCGCACGAAGCCCATATACTCTCCACCAATGAAAATCATTAGAAGTGGCATGCTCTTGCATCCATTGATCATACTAACTAATTAAAGGACTTGAAGCCTATGAAGGATGGATTTGACGGTCCTGCAGTTATCAAAAGCCTTAAGAATCACATGGAGGCTAGTGAAGTAGATCACGATGCGTTTGTCTGCGTTCGGCAGTGTAGCAAATTGGTGAGCCTATGCTTGGATAAAGGAGGTGTAGAGAAACTTGAATCAGAATAGATGCCTGTACACACACACACATACAACTTGTGAGTGAAAGGGAGGTCATACCAAGTTTTCTCCTACCAATTAAGCTAGCTTGTAATTGCTTTCTCTTACCCATATAGTGGACACAATGAGTGGTGGGTTTGGGTAATCTGTGACTGGTAACCCATCATACCCATAATACATGATTGGTTAAAATAAAAAAGGACAAAAACTTGGTAGATAGTATAGGTGAGTATTATTAGATAAAACTGAAAAAACCTATTACATTAGATAAAATAATTTGGTTATTTTTTAGATGCAAATGGTTCAGACCAAAATTGAATTTATTGTTTAGTTATCAGATTAATTATTGGTTTCTATACTTGAGACAAAATAAATCAAGTACACTGAATAGTAATAAATATTTCACCATTGATAGTAAATTGGGGCATTTGGGCTAGGCTCAGTAGCTTGATGTGAGGTGAACGGAGATCCTGCGTATACACATAATGTTAGAGCCCTAAAAATTTTTTTCGAGGAAAACCCCCCGACAATCAAGTTAGTTTTCAGCGAGTGAAAAGACATGATCAAATGTGCAATGGAATTCTCATACATCAGGATTGGTGAATGAGGTCGGGTTTGTATAGCAGACAGAAGGTCCGAAAGGATCACTTCTGAATGTAAATTTTTAAATAATCCCGTAATTCTGCGATTTCCTTTCCTTTTTAGGTGGATTACTTCTTTGGCCTGTTGGGCTTCTTGACTTTGATCCATCTGCTATAGACTTGTTTGTTATGGACTTAGCATTAGGCATACGCTATACCAATAACTCCCCATCCTTTAAAAAAAAAAGTGGGTTGAGAACATGTATTTTCTAAGTTAAGTCAAAAAGTCGTCGTATTCCTGAAAACGTTTTCCCCTTGCTAATCTTTCTTATGATTGGGTATAACCCCTCCCTTCTTTTATGTTGCTTTCATGTCTTATACAGTGTCATTCTTGAGGAGAATAGGGTAGACGCCCCTATCAGCAACTTTCTGAATAAGGAGTTCAAACGTTGTCATTTTCAGGGTAATACCTACTACTCTGTTATCTTCACTGCACATGGTGAGTTCAACGGTCGGGTGATAGGATGGAGTGGTGCCCATTAAATATGTTTTCTAGAAAAGTGACTCGGTGTGGCTTTTCAGCTGTTACTTTCTGCCACGTGTTCTTTTCTTAGTGGTGTAAAAATCTACCATCATGATGGTGGCAGTTTTCATGGAGGTTATTCAAGAGTTGTGTCCTTTCTATATATAGTGTAGGGTTTTTTATCCTTCTTTTTCACATTTTTAATTGCTTTATGTCATTTATTCTTTCACTGATGTCCTTGTTTTCTCTCTGCCTTAACGCTTACTTCCATGTGAAATTTTTCTTTGCCGCCAATGGGTTTTCTCTTCTCTGTTCACTTCTTTGCCTTCTTATAAGTGCTTATAATCAAGTAATGAACTTTAGTCTTTCTTACTTGTTTTTATGGTGATTTTGGTTGCAATTTCGATATGTTTTGTCTGGGTTTTACTTATTGGTGTTTCTAGTTTTTGTTTATTATTCCATTGTTCGTGATATGCTGGCAGCAGCCCTCACCTCCCCTCTGTCGGTATTTCCAATTGGTGTCTTTAAGGTCATCTTAAGGGGCTGTTGCTAGTCAGGTTCCTTTATCTTCTAGCAATCCTGAAATTTTAAACGGGGTCATTCACCCCTAACCTATCAGTACTGAAGGGGGTAAAGACATACCTTACCATCGAGACCCTTCTGGCAAATCTCAAGAGGTATTTCTAGCCAAATAGGGTTATGATCGCCCTCAGCAGATGATAGGGCCTAGAGGATAGGGGTCTTATTGGGGGTGACAAGAGAGCTGACATTTTTATAATTTCATTAATCGGTTGTAAGAGGGGATTCAATTCTTCCTTGATCTATTGGTAGAGTAGATCTGTGAGCATTATCAGGTACCGCGTTTATAGTTGACCTCGAACTCTTTCACACAGATAACTGCCTTTATCTTCTGCTACAAGATGGCGATAGTGGTTCCACTATTAAAGGTTTTCCTCCAATTCTACATGTTGGACTTAAAGAAGGGTTTATTGTTCTTCCACATCACCCCTATCAATCGAGGGAAAAAAAATAAGTCCTTTGCCTTTGTCACTTTACAAGGATTCATAAGCGGAATAGAAGGAACGTTTCTTTTACATGTTAAAAGAGCCATCGTGGGGCTTCCCTTATTAATTCACCAATACCCCCCAGTAGGCCTTGGTCGGGAAGACACCGTTGTATAAAGATTCCAATGGTCATCAAGCGTACATAGGGCTCCTCGCCTGGTTAGAGTCGGTGGTAGGGAATGACAACTTCATGAACCTGTTCCCCATTCACTATAAAGAAATTAGGGAAATGTCACTCAGGTGGCTAGGGATCAATAAGGCCCACTTGACCTACCCGGGTGTGTTGAATCCTGCGAATTAGGCCCCGGAGCAGAAAAGATAGTTAGTGGACTCTTTTGAAGTAGCCTTCTTAGCTCAATGTTGAACACCATGCCCCAAAAGGTGTACTCTGCATTTGTTCATTCATCTTGCTTTTGTTTGCTAAAGTTGTTCTAACTCTAGACTCCCCCTTTGTAGGGATGGGCAGCCAAGCTAAGGAGTTTTTGAAGTGCCGAAAGAGCATCACCAACTGGCTTGCCAATGCCCATGAGCTTCCGATCCTTCCAGCCAAGGCAGCCCTTGAGACTAGAATTGCGAAAAAGTCCTTGGCAACCTTGGCTTCCAAGTCTGTACCCCTGGTGGTGCAACTAGACAAGTCTCTTCTGGAGGCTCAGTTGGTTCGGAAGAGGTCACACTTTTTGGCTCCTAAGAGGACCGAATCCAAGGTAGTAATGACGGTACAACTTGCTTTGACAGTTTTTCCTTTCATGAAGTCAATTATGTCAATTTGACATTATTCTATGCAAATTATAGGTTTTTTCATCCAGTTTCTCCTACAAAGCAATCCAAATGGAGTAGGCTTTTCTCCATTGTAGACTCGAGGGCACAAGTGGTCTCGTAAAAGCAAAAGGAGCCTAGGAAGGTGTCATAGAAGCAGAAGAAGCTTGGGGAAGTGGTGCCCCATAAGTAAAAGGCACCTGGCCCCCTTCCTCCTCCCATGCCGCAATTTCTAAAGGGGCTGTCCTAGAGACAGCATCCTTACAAGCAGCTAGGTCTATCCGCTGATGCCCTCTGATCTCGAGGTGGATGACCACCACTAAACTTATAACCGGGTTCCCGAATAGGGCCAAGCTCAAAGGCATAGTCTAATGCTTAGAGGGATCATGACATACCACGTATTCAATTTCCAGTGGCTACAGGTATGGGTGAGCCAATCCTATATGATCGTATGGACATCGTTCACCATATCTTGGAGAGGTTGATGACTCCAAGGGACCAACACCTTCTTACCCACCCAACTCGGGGAAAAAGTGTCAAGTTAATAGGCATCTCACGTAGCCTTCTTCAGGTATATTCATTAGTGTTTTTTATGTAAAGTGTATCAGTGTTAAGGTATTATCTCATCTCATCTATAGGAGGCCATTGTTACCTTTTCCACTGGGGAGAGATACGCTACTTGTGACAAGAGCATGTAATCGTTGACCTCTTAGGTTAAGAACCTGAAGTCTTGGAATAAGTCCCTGAAGAATAAGCTGGAGGAAGAGTGTGTTATCAGGGATGAGCTGGCGAAGAAGTTACTAGATTTAAAGGTTGACAAGGAGAAGGCCAAGGCTCGCTTCAAGGATTTGGACCTAATGCTACAAAAGTTAGCAGAGGCCCTTCAGAAGTCTATAAAAAAGAAGGCTCAAATTACTTTTATAGTCTAGTGACTGACTTCTTTATTGAAGACCACTGAAGACAAAATAGGGGTCATAGAGATAACTTTATTGATGGACCAGCTGACTTGACTAAGTCCATTGATTGTTTAGGGTAAAGCTAGTTCAAGCTCATTTGCTACTATGATGTCCCTTGTGGGGTGCATCGTGAGGGTTAGTTTTAGGCACGAGGCATATCAGGGGCTTCAGACCAAGGCTAATGCTCATGGGAAGGAGCTTGTTTTGCTTATCTGAAAAGTAGAGAAGGGTCTTGGTAAAAAGGCCTTTAGTGAATTCATGGAAGGCTTTATTACTTGCCATTTTTAGGTTGAACAAATGAATCCAAACCTAGACTTGTCCTTCCTATAGGCTTATGAGGTGTCGTCTTTGGACTTCAATGTGTGGTTGAAGAAGGGGAAAACAGGAATGGCATCTTTTGATGAGGAGTCGTCGGCTATGAACACCAAGGAAGTGCCTCTTAAAGATGATTTCTGGGTGGTTTCGTCTGTGGTCCTTCTTTCAAAGAGTGCCAATGAAGCAACCATGACACTGAACAGAGGTACTTCTACAACCATTTGAGGGAAGGCACCAACAATTGTTGTGGAAGGGCATCAACAAGATTCTTCTTAACCCCGAGGACTCTGTATAATTCATGCGTCCCCTCTAGTACTCTTTTGAAATCGTTCAATTGTTCTACTATTGCTGGCCTGCGAGTTGCCATCAGTATCTAATTCATAGTCCTTTTACCTTTCCAATTCGTTGTACATCAAGTCTTCTTTCTAAAGAATTCTAGTGGTTGTGCTAATGAAATGCTTGTTTCATATTTTGATTTCTTATTTTTTGGAATTCAAATGTCGTGTTAAATCAATTTTTTTGGTTGTCGTATGCTTAGGCATAAACTTCGAGTCATCTATAAGGGTCACTATCCCTTTTGGCGATTCTTCTTTTGTTTTGCTGCCTTCATTATATTGGCTCTTAGCCTCGTTCATTAAGTTTACGCTCGATGCAATTTTTTATCGATCCATTTTAAATTTTTATCGATTTCTCTAAATCTTTCGCATGTCGCACAGCCAAGCTAGAGCCTCGTAAGTTAACTTGTCAACTAAATTTAGTAGAATGAGTTCCTCTATTACTTGTATTCGTTCAAAGCATGATAATCATGTCATCTAAAGGATAAGTCCATTTAGTAAAATGAGGCCTTCACCTCACTTCATAAAGTGTAGTAACATTATTACTATGCAATGTAAGACAGTAGATCATCTGAGTTATAGGTTCAATGTATTGTTCTCCCTTCAGCATTTGCAAGCTAGAAGACTCTAACTCTGGTTTTGCCCTTGACTAGGTAAGGTCCTTCCCAATTAAGCCTTAACGCCCCATGCTTGGGGTTTCTTCCTGTCAATTCCAATTTAATGAGGGTCATTCTCTTTACTCGAATGTCTTTTTTCTTGACCCTATTATGATGGGTCAAGGTAACTTGCTGCTTGAAGGCCTTCTTACGAATCCTTGTGTCTTTTCTTAATTTTTCCAAGAGGTTAAGTCTTTCTTCTAGTACCCTATCACTTTCCTTGGCGTCAAATGCTTTAACTCACAAAGTTAGGTACACTGTTTCCATAGGTATAACTATGTTCGTCTTATATACCAAGGTGAAGAGGGTTTTGCCAGTTGCCCTTCGTGGGATCGTTCTATAATCTCATAGGACACTAGGCAATTCTTCTACCCACTTCTTTTTAGCTTATCCCAACCTTTTCTTTTAGCCTTCCTTTATGGTTCAGTTGGTAACCTCCAATTGTCCATTTGACTAAAGATGGCCTACAAGTGCAAAATAAAGTCAGATGCCTTTTGTTTTCTCGAAATGACGGACTTGCTAATTGTCGAATTGTTTATCATTGTTTGTAATGATGGCCCGAGGGTATCCAAACTGACAAATTATGTTTTTCCATATGAACTTGATGATCTGAGGGTCGTTATCAAGGCTAAGGTATCTGCTTCTACCCACTTGGTGAAATAATCTACAACTATGATACAATATTTGACCTAGCTAAGGGCCATGGGGAAAGCTATAATTGGATCTAAGCCCCATATGGCAAAAGGCCAAGGGTCAGTGGCTAGTGAAGTGGCAACAGATGGCAACCTCTATATTCGGGCGTTAAGCTAGCAAGGGTGGCATCGTTGGACGAACCTTTTAGCATTTCCCTTTATTGTTAGCTAGAAATATCCTTATTACAACGTCTTATAAGCCAAGGAGTTTGCACCAATATGCTTGGCATAGTTTCCCTGATAAATTTCTCAAAGAATTTATTACCTTTCTTGTGGTGTTCCTTTCATCTAAATAGTTTTCCTCCAATGATGATAAACCTTCCCAATTGATTCCTAGTCTTCATTATTTCCTCTAGCATCCCACTTAGCGCCCTGATTTTGAGGTAAAGCCTAATTGGCTTTCTCCAATCATCATTAAGGGCTTGATGTTCTAACATGTGGATTGAGGGCTCCATAAGTTTTTCTGTCAAGGCATCTACTTAACCTTTTAATAAGGCATTTGCCCTTATGTTCTAAGCCCTTAGAATCTTTCAGATTTTCACAAGGCCAAATGTCTACATTACACTTTTTATCATATATAAGTACTTACAAAGATTAAAATCTTTGACTCTCACTACTTCGGAGGCTTGGTTCACTATCAACTGGGAGTCACTTAATGAATACTCATAAGTGTATAGTTATTAGGTGTTTAAATCATCATTATATACTTTGAGTATGATTAATTTCTCTAATTTGAGTAGTTATTCCACCGGATTACTATTCATTTATATTTACAAAATATGCTAAATAATTATTTTTTTTATGTAGGTTGAGAAAATCATAATATTTCGCAATTATTAGACCAATGATCAGGGCCTTAAATGCCTAAAATTTTCAATTTATGGCCTAACCTAATTGAGAGATAAAGGAGAGCAATTTAGATCGCAAACAAAATTAGTTCTAGCATTCACGCACTTAGCAATCCTTCACAACAAAAATCATATATAAAGCTATGGATGACAGAATTGATTAATTCTAAATTCATCCAATAGCCAACACAAAGGTCTTCAACTCTACTTTACATGCGAAGAACCAATTTTGATTATTTTCATTACCGAAATTTGGTTATAAATGAGGCCATTTGTTGCTGAAAAGTAATTTTGAGAGAAAATTCACAACTTAGGTTACAGATGTCGGTTTTGAATGATCAAGCTATCATTTTGAAGTTAAAGAAGAAATGTATAAATCTTGTGCTTTGACAAAGAGTTAAATTGATGTGTATGGTTGTCAAAAAATAAAAATAAGTTTGCGCCACCTTTGTTGATTTGTATTTGCCTACCTTTACCATTTTAACCTATCATTTATTATTTTGCCTAACCCAAGGCTCTATAAAAAGATAGCTTGGGGAGGATGAAATTAAGCTTGTTCTTAAGTAAAATTAGGGTTTTTGTATCACATCTAGCTTTTCTTCTTTGATTTTATTCTTAGTTTTCAATTTCATCAAATTCTTAGTTTTCAATTCCGAAGCTCTATTCAAGGTATTTTCTTCTTGTTTTTCATTTTATCTTTCAATATATGTTTATTTCATTTTTATACATGTTGTTTACTAGGGATGACAATGGATAGGATTTGGGTAGGATGGTACTAAACCCATATCTTATCCATTATGTTGGATATTCAATCCATATTCTATCCACCATCCATCGGTTTTACAATTTTAATATCCATATCCTACCCATTTTAAGGCGGGTAGGATCTGGATAAAATCTACTAACCTACTACCTGCTATCTATCATAATAAAAAAAATAATTTTATAACAGAATACCATAATTAAAAAATATTAAAAATTGATCATCTAGCAAAATGATATCAACAATAAGAGACACATAATTAAGTGCAACAATTAGGTAACTTAAACACGCTGATATAGCTGAATCCAACTACAATGTCTAGTGCCCGTACAATACAATCTGATAAATTAAACATATGGCTGCAACTTGCACCATCCTTGAATTGAGAAGCCAAGATGATACCCATGGAGATCTTTGACGCACCAATGCAACTCCGCAAAATGTTAAAATCTGAAGGAAACAAGAACAAGTGTTAGTTTGCAGAATACTAATCATTGAGGATAACAAAATAATCTGGTAGTGGGGCACTATCTATTAGTTTATTAAGCTAATTAGAAACTTACTATTCTTTCTATCAAAAAAAAAAAAAGAAAGAAACTTATATTCTCAGTCAGAATTAATACCGAGTTTGATAGGCATTAGTTGTGCAATTAGTATAAAACTTGAGATTAATGTTGATTGGGGTACCTAATGCATGCAAAAAATGTCAGAGGTTAATTTGATCAATAGTTAATAAACAATAGCTTTGCATGTACTACAGTTAATGAGGCAACCTGGTTAGAAGAGTCTAGTAGTTTCTGCAGAGACTGCAAAACTAGTCTGGGTTAGTTGTGAGGGAAAGATTGTTGCAGTAATACATCTTAACAGCCAATCTTCATATTATTCCTATTGGCTCATCTACAGTCTAGGCACCACACACTTTAACTTACATTCATAATCATTGCAGATCTCAGAAACTACTCTCTAATCTGTTAAGTGTTCCTAACATCCCATGGTTCTCAACTCAGAAAAAACTAGTTGTTTGCAGTAGATACACCGTTAGATGCAAGAGAAAAGAGCATTGTCAATAAATTTCAAAGCAAATTAGTCTTCACTAAATAAGGAAATTGAAAACCAATCTTAACCATGCTTAGGAAATCAATGATCCAAGTTGTTAGTTCCTAGTTGAGCAAAAGTGCATGGTATAAGCAGCCAAAAAGAAACCAAGTGTATCAAAAAATAGTAAACATAATAGCAAACAGCAAGCACCTTCTCTGTGTATTAACGATAAAAGATTAAAACAGTAAAAAGAAAAAAAAATAGAACATTAACACTACCTGTTAAAATGAAGTCAATCATAATCTTCTACTTTAAAGAAAACATCAGTGATAGTGCTTTCATCAGTTTCATCGACATCAATATCATCATCAACACATACAAGACGACCGGGAAGAAGCTCAGCCTCATCACTTAAAAGAACTTCTAGAAGAGGAAAAAAAATATCAACTAATTAGCATTTTATACCCTAGATGTTCATAAACAAGCAAGTAATGGAAGAGAAAAAATTTACCCATTTTTTTAACACGCAACCAATTTTGGGAACAAGTTAACGCTTCAATGGTGGATGGAAGTAACCTATTCTGATGTGGGCTTATTAACCTTTCGCTAGCACTAAATGTTGACTCAGAAGCAACTGTACTCACAGGTATGGCATAAATGTCTCTGGTAATACGAGCAAGGCTTGGATACTTACCAGAATTCACCTTCCACCATACTAAAATTTCAAATGATGGCGTCCAAGGTATTTCATCATCATCTAAATAATGATCCAGCTCTGCCCTAAGATTAGATCTTTTTCTTTTCTTACTATTTGCAAATTGGCAAAAGTCCATCATTTGATTTTTAGGATCATTTGAAGTAGATGACAGAGACTCAGAAGACATCCCTTCAGCCTTTTGTTGTACACCTTTTCTTTCATACTCCTCAAGCAGATTATAACAAATTTGAACGACTTCTTCAACTTTCTCTTGGGTGTAATCAGGATATATCTTAAAATATTGAAATTCTAGAAGAAGTGCTTTATACCTTGGATCCAAAAGTGTGGCAACACCCATAATTCCATGCATTTTTTCCCAAAATTTGTCAAACTTCTCCAACATCTTTTGTGCCATGGTTTTCATTATGCCAACTTCTTCCTTAACCCATTTTTTCAATTCCAATTTAATCTCACAAACATGCTTAAAGTAGAGATTGGCTGTAGAATAATTTGATCCAGAGAACATCTCAGTTACTTCATAAAAAATTTTAAATTTTCTACAAATATCCTTAGCAACTATCCACTCCTCTCTAGTTGGACAAGATTTGTAGTGCTTTTCTAGCATCTGTAGACGAGGAAAGGCATCTTTATATATAATGGCTGTTTCAAGCATAAAAAAAGTGGAGTTCCAACGAGTTTTACAATCAATTGACAAATTTTAGCTCGTTGGAAGATGACACTGCTTGGCTGTCCTTTCAAAGTTCTCCACTCTTTTTGGTGATCCAGTCCAAAAAACAACACTATCACGAATTTTCTCAGTGCAAGTCCGAATGACATCTAATTCAGTTTGCACAATTAGATTTAGAATATGAGCACAACACCTCATATGAAAGAAATTCCCATTCAGGAGAAGAGAATCAATTGGAAGTTTATGCATCAATCTCTCCACAACACCATCATTAGTACAATAATTATCAACAGTAAGAGTGCAGAGCTTTTTGTCAATATTTCATTCCATAAAGCATCTTAACAATTTACTAGCTATCACTTCTTTTGTGTGTGGGGCGGGAACATAACAAAACCTACACAAAAACATCTTTTCCTTGAGGCTAATATCTATATGATATATCTAACATTATTCTCATGTATCTAACAAAACCTACATTCATAACATTCATAGCAGCCAATATATAACAAACCACGACATATATATTATCTCTAAAATTAATCATAGCCAACATTCACAACATTCATGGTAACCACATCATTTCTTATTAAAAATAAATTATTCCAACATCTTCGATCCTATATTATCTCTAAAATTAAATATCTATTGTAGCATCAAAAGCATGATACTAAGTTAATTTAATACATACCTTAACAGTCGCTTTTGTAAAATCCATGAGCTATCAATGTAGTGTGCAGTAATTGCCATGTATCCTTTTTTTGATGTTCTGCTGTCCACATGTCTGTGGTAACTGAAATCCGGCTATCAAGTGAATCAAGCTCCCTCATAAGTGATGTTCTCTTCTCTTTATACAACTTTAGGATGTCACTCTTTATTGTGTTCCAAGAAGGAATCTTGAATAATGGTTGGAGGCTAGCCAAATAGCTCCGAAAACCGTCATGTTCCACCATGCAGATCGGATACTCATGAACGATAATCATTTTCACAGGCTTTTTTCTTGAAGCCTCTTGATCGAAAGAATATGTTCCAACCATCATTCTTCCATCCGCCTTCGCTTGACCTCTCAAAAGCATTTACTTGACATCTTTATATTGTATCTTACGACAGTAATTTTGGTAGTGATCATTCAAGTGGCTTGTCCCATTCTTAACTTTACATGAAAGAAGATTGCTGCAATGGTTACACTTTGCTTTCCAAACACCATCTACTTTTACCTTTGTAAAGAATTCCCATGCTTTTGAGGTCAACCATTTTTTTCCCTCAGCACCACCGGAAGCCAATTTTGTCCCTTCTTCTATAGGAGTAGCTGCTTGTGGGGGCAAAGGAAGCTTAGAAACAGGCTTAGTATTTAGCTGTTTGGTTGCTTGATCATTAATAACAACAACAATTTTTTTTTTCTCTCCATGTTCTACATCCGTAGAACCATCTTGTGGAGGCAAAGAAGGCAAACTAGATTTAGGAACATCACATTGGCTTGGTTCACCAAGGCATTCACCAAACTCTTCAACATTGAGTGAGGCGGCAAATTGGACTTTTTCCATGTCCTCTATGCAACTGTAAACAGATGCTATATTTACGAATTAATTTGGCAACTAAAAAAAAAACCTCATAGAAGTAAAATTATAATTGTTTGTAGCTTATTCGGGCATCACCATAGATATATTCGGGTTTAGCTAATTTATTGAACCAAGGAAATCAAGCTTTTGGCAATACTGCAATAAAGCAAAAAATAATAGAAACTATTCAAAATGCTCAACAGGGATGATTTTGATGTTTAAGCTTATTTTGAACAAACCAATCACACAATACCTTTAGCCGACTACAATACACCAGGAAAAGATAAGATAAATAGCAGTAGTAGTTGTTCCCGAAATGCCCTAGAGAGGTCCATTTTAATTTTTAAGCCCCTTGGCACTAAGAAGCAAATAAAGCACTCCAGAAGCCTACAACAAATAATTACAAAAATTCTATCCTAGCAAGAAAATGAAAAAATGACAGAATCAAGAAAGAATGGGTAAGACAGAGAAAGGATAACTCACAGTTTGGGCAATAATTTGATGTTGCAGCTTCTGGTCTGAGGAAAGCTCTACGTCGGTACGTCATTACTTGCTGTGCTCTGCTCGTCGTCGTCAATTGTGTGAAGAAAATGCGAAGAACATGGTGCGATTCAAGTGATACCTGCTCGTCGTCGTCATCGTCGTCAATTATGCAAAGAAAATGCGAAGAACATGGTGCGATTTGAGTGATACTTGCTCGTTGTTGTCACCGTCAATCACTGCTCGTTGTCGTCAATTGTGCGAAGAAAATACGAAGAACATGGTGCAATTTGAGTGATACCTGCTCGTTGTCGTCGCCGTCAATCGCTGCTCGCCGTGCTCTGCTCGTCGTCGTCAATTGTGTGAAGAAAATGCGAAGTCGAGTGATACCTAGCTACACAGAGAAATGGAAGAAAATAGTGCTATTTGACTAATTCACCCTAGAGCCACAATCTCGTTTATCTGAGCACTGGTAATTACTATATTACCCTTATATATAATATATGTATATATGTGAGTGATTCGGCCATTTCACCCCCACAGAATATACAGCCACAATTATAATTATTTAACTAAATTCATTTTTCTTATATATATATACGGGTAGGATACGGGGCGGATGGACCTAAACCCATATCCTATCCACATCCGGCGGGTACAAAAAAAAAATCCAAATCCTCTCCAAATCCATTTAATTGTAAAAAAAATCCTATCCGCCTGGTAGGATTTAGTCGAATATCCGTTGACATCCCTATTGTTTACTTTTGTCATGACTAACTAATTTTTCTTTTGCTAAGGTGAAAGTGTGAAGCTTTTGGTATAAAGGTTATAACTAATTTGAATGGATCCTAACGTCATTGGTTTTAACCTTCTTAAGCGATTTAGCTACCCTCCTTATTAAGGAGGAGTCTTGAATCATGATAGTCAATCATTGACACAAAAGCTACTTGATTCTTTCTATAAAACATGATTCTGTTGGCTATGTTGGAATCTTAAGTTATTGTGGACAAAAGTTGGCATGATGGATACTTAAACCTATTTGCAAGTGTTGGCGTTATAAAATCAATGAAAACTATTACTAACTTCTATGAAAAATTTCTTGAATTTGATTATTAAACTCTTTGATTGGGACGTCCTTTATGTGTAGATCCTAATTGAGTGGTAAGATGGACTAAAATTAAACTGATATGTTAAAAGTGGATCCCCTAACCTTAGTTATTTTCTTGAAATTGAGTTTTTAAACAAAATTTTTCATACTTTTTGTCAAATCTTTCTTTACTTTGTAGTTTGTATTTCTTAATTTACTTCCCTATTATTTGACACTCAGATTCCCGAGATTTTACTATTTGCGACTACCTACACTTGGGTTATATCTACTAAAGTACAGCAAGTTTTTGGCGTCGTTACTGTGGAAGTAAAATTAGATTACAAATTCATTTTTTTTAATCTTGTTTTTTTTTTATTTTGTTTTATTTTTGTTGTTGTTGAATGGAAGATTAATCCTCAGACATCTTCTGTTCATAAAATGAAAGGCTGACCCTCCTATCTCTTTTTGTTATTCATGTTGGTTTTTTTGTTACTTTTTTGTATATGCATGAAAGCTTGGTCACGTATATCAAGTGATAGACTCGTAAGAAAATTTTTATCTTTTTCAAACATGGCTGAACACTATTCCCTACGTAATGACTAAGATCGGTCTAGGGCCTTTAAAAAACATATGAACCCCATAAGAAATACTGCACTATCATGTCTAGTCTTTCTTCCTGATGTATCTCACTTTAACTTAAAGTCAGGTATTGTTCAACTTTTATCAACTTTTCATGGCTTTGATTATGAAAATCCATACTTACATTTTGAGGGAATTTAAGGAAGTTTGTTATACATATAATAACCTAAACTATAGCATGAACACAATTAAACTTAAGCTTTTTCCTTTTTCTTTAAAAGATAAAGCTAAAATGTGGTTACAGAATCTTAGGTTAGGCACCGTTAATTCATAGGATGAATTAAAACAATAATTTAAAAAAAAATCTGCCATTAGAACAAATTCATTCAAAATGCAAATCACCATTTTTACACAAAAATTATGAGAAATTTTTTACCAATGTTAGGATAGATATAAAAAATTACTTAACACTTGCCCATACCATGGTTTTGAGATATGGAGAATAGTCTCACATTTTTATGAAGGCTTAACGCCTAGTGAAAGGTAAATGGTGGAATTGATGTGCCATGGAATATTTGAGGATAAGGATCTTAACAAGGCAATGAATTACCTAAATGTACTAACTAATAATGCATAGAATTTAGATAGCGCTGGTACCTATGAGACTTCAGGTAAGACTCAATCTCTTGCATCTAGTAGAGGCATATACCATCTTAAAGAAAACAATGACTTTTAAGTGAAATTTGCATTTTTAGCTATAAAGGTTGAAGCATTAGAAATGAAGAAAACTAGTCAATTGAAATCTGTTGAAGAAGTTATTTGTCACATTTGTAAGGCCAGTGACCATTCTGCTAACAACTATCCAACTTTGCCTTCTTTCAAATAATGCTTCCATGAACAAGTCACAGTTTTGAACAATTTCAAGAGACCAACTTAAAATCCATACTCATAAACTTATAATCATAATTAGAAGAATCATCCAAACTTTAGTTGGAGAAGTGGTAATCATGCTCAACCGTCACAACTACCTTCACATATCCAACATAATTTTTAACAATCTCAAGGGTATACACTTTATGTTCCTCCTTTTAGGAAAAATCTTGAAGATATATTATATTCAATCACTAAAAAACAAGAGTCCATCAATACTCAAACAAGTCAAACCATGATTGATTTAAAAGATACTTTTACAAAATTTGTATCTAGATTCAACATTCAGGGGAAACGACAATTTTCTTCTCAACCATAACCAAATCCCAAATGTCATACCATGAATCAAATGAAATCAATCATTACATTCTACAACGGTAAGGTTATTGAAAAATTCATTTCTGATCATTGTGAAAGATACTATGAGTCAACTTTTAAAAATAAAGAATAGGTGGAACCAATAACAATCGAAGAACAAATTGAATCTCCACTAGTAGCTCTATTTCCTCAAGCATTAACTGTCTATAAGAAGGTGAATCAGAATCCTGAAATTCTCGATATTTTCAAGCTGGTAAAAATCAATATCCCTTTATTGGATGCGATTAAACATGTACTTTTTTATACCAAAATTTTGAAGGATTTATGCACTGTTAAAAGAAAATTGAATGTGAAAAAAAAAATCCTTTACGCTTAGCAAGTAAGTTCTTTTATTCAAAACAACACTGTTTTAAAATACAACGATCCTGATTGTCCAACAATTTTATATTTCACTGGAGAACATAAAATTGAGCAAACATTACTTGATCTTAGGGCTAGTGTAAACTTACTTTACCAAAAACTAAATTTGGGTGAATTAAAACCAACCGAGGTAACTCTTTTAATTGCTGACAGATCAGTAAAAGTACCCAAAGGAGTTATTAAAGATGTGTTAGTCTCAGTTGATAAATTCATATATCCTGTGAATTCAATACTTGTTATTCTAGGATATCTATTTTTAGCAACATTTAATGCTTTAATTAATTACAAGAATAAATTGGTAAGCTGTCGTTTGGGTATATGGCTCTAGTGCTAAATGTTTTTAATTTACTTAAGCAACCATATGAAAAAGAAGATGAAAGTGAAGAAGTTTGCATCATTGACACTATTGTGGAAACTATATCCAAGAAATGAGTGTCTTTGATTCTTTAGAAAGTGGTCTGGTTAATTCATATGATTCAATTATGCAAATGGATCAAGAAACATCTAACATATATGCATTACTTGATTCTTTACAGGTGGAAGGAAACACATGTTAGAAATCAAATGTTGAGGAGTTAGGATAATCAAAAGTTGAAAAGCAAGATAAAACACTCACACCAGAATTGAAGCCTTTGCCTAAAGAATTGAAGTATTTATTCCTCGGAGAAAATTCTTTTTATCTGATGGTAATTTCATCTACTCTCACATTTGAGTAAGAAGGTAAGTTGATCGAGTTACTTAAGAAGCATAAAAATGCAATAGGATGGACATTAAAGGATATAAAGAGCATTAATCCTTTAATTTGTACAAATAAAATAAATTTGGAAGATAATGCTAAATCTTGTCAACAACTTTAAAGAAGACTCAATCCACACATGAAAGAGGTAGTAAGATTCGAAGTTCTTAAATTACTTGATGTGATAATTATTTACCCTATCTCTGACAATAAATGGGTTAGTCCAACTCAAGTTGTTCCAGTTCCAAAGAATAGGGCTGTAAATTTCAGGTTAGGGTCGGGTTCGGGTCGGAACCCGAAACTTTCAGGTAATTTCTCCATCCGGAAAATGTAACCCGACCCGATCCAATTTATTACCTCAATCCGAACCGACCCTAACCCGAAAAAATATAGGGTTAGTGTCAGGTTCACCCGACAACCCACCGCCGACCACAATTTCCTCTGCCTCTTCATCTCTGATCCCCTTCGTTCTCATCTTCTCCGTCATTTCCATATTGATTTGACGACTATCTAAAGCAGTGAAGCCACGGCGAGGAGCACGATGCGACGAGGAGGGAAGATCAGCGAACAACGAGAAGATCAAACAAGACGGAGGACTGAAGGAGTTCGAATCGGTGGTTCGACGCGATGTGCGGATGAGCGGACGCTCAATCAAGACGGTGGATGAGCGGACGATCAATCAAGACGGTGGATGAGCAGACGATGGAGAGCAAGAACCAGACAAGATGCAACGCAAGTTGCGATGACGCTGATGACCAGACCAGGCGGCGGGGAGACGAGCAGAAGTAGGAGAGAAGCAGCAACAGAGTAGGTGAGGGGGCGCGTGGGAATAGTATAACTAGGCTTAGTGGGCTGGGCTATTTGGATGAATTCGGGTTCAACCCGAACCAACCCATTTTCTCCTTTTTAAGTTGGGTCAGTTTCGGGTTAACCCGAATAGGCTTAATTTACCTCTTTAACCCGACCCTAACCCGAAAAATTGGTTCGGGTTTTGGGTTCGGATAAATACTTTCACCCTTATCAAAGAAGTCTGACATCACTATGGTAACAAATGAGAAAGGTGAGTTTTTACCAACACGAATTTCATTCAGCTGGAAGATGCACATTGGCTATAGGAAATTGAATATTACCACAAGAAAATATCATTTTTCTTTACCTTTTTCGAACCAAATTTTAGAAAGAGTAGCAGGATATCATTTTTATTACTTTCTTGATGGCTACTTAGGTTATTACCAAATTTCAGTAGTTCTTGAGGACCAAGAAAAGCTCATATTTAAATGCCTTTTTGGAACCTTTGCATTTAAACTCATGTCTTTTGGACTATACAATGCCCCAACAATATTTTAAAGATGTATGTTGAGTATTTTCAGTGACATGATTGAAAAATATCTTAAAGTTTTCATGGACGATTTAACAGTATATGAAAATTTTATTGATAATTGTCTTGAAAACTTAGCAAATGTTTTAAAAAAATGTGAAGAAAAAGGCTTAATACTAAATTAGGAAAAATGTCATTATATGGTTACCTCTGGAATTGTTTTAGGTCATGTTGTATCTTTTAAAGAAATGGAGGTTGATAAGACAAAGGTGGGGCTCATTGCTCAAATACCTTAACCTAAAATAATTAAGGAAATTCACTCATTTTTTGAATATGTAGGATTTTATTGAAGCTTCATTAAAGGGTTCAGTGAAATATCTAGACTCCTTTGTAATCTCTTTACAAAAGAAGTTTCATATGAGTGTACTCAAGAATGTCAATCTTTTGATAAGTTAGTTGGCCTTCTAACATTTTCTTCGATCATGCAACTCCCAAACTAGTCCTTACCTTTTGAGGTAATGTGTGATACTAGTAATTATATAGTTGGCACTATTCCAGGACAAAGAAAAGACAGTAAACGATATGTACTTTATTATGCAAGTAAAACTTTGAATAATGTACAAATGAACTGCACTACAATTGAGAAAGAACTACTTGTAGTAATATTTGCATTAGATAAATTTCACTCTTATCTAATTGTTTTAGCAACTATTGCTTACACTGATCATTCTACCGTCAAATAACTAATGTCAAAGCAAGATGATAAACCGAGGTTGATACGCTAGATCTTATTACTTGAAGAGTTCAACATTGTGATCAAAAATAAGAAAGGCATGAAAAATGTTGTCACTGACCATTTGTCGAGACTGACAACAGAAATGATTATTTTCCTAATAATTTTTTATTCCTTGTCACTACAGTCCATTGGTTTACTAACATTGTTAATTTTTTGGTGACAAATGCCAACCCATTGGAATGTCCAAGATAAGAAGTTCTTACATGTGGTGAAAAATTTTTACTGGGATAATCCTATCTTTTCAAAACTACCCTGATCAGATATTCCGGAGATACATACCTGGTAATAAGGTAAAAAATATCATTGAATTTTGTCATTCAGAAGCATATAAGGGGCATTTTCCATCAAAGAAAATATCTGCAAAGGATTTGCAGTCTAGATTTTACTAACCTTATTTATTCAAAGATACACATGCATTCTGCAAAGTCTATGAAAATTTTCAGAAATTAGGATCAATTTCAAAAACAAACATGATGTCTTTGGCTCCTACCTTTGTGATTGAAATTTTTTACTGTTGTGGAATAGATTTCATGAGACTATTTTCACCATCATTTAGACTCGTATACATTTTAGTTACAATGGATTATGTTTCAAAATGGGTAATGACAGTTCCATGTCAAAATAATGATAATAAAATTGTGCTTAAATTTTTTTTAAAAAATATTTTAAGTCGATTTGGAATTTTTAGTGATGGGGAACACATTTTTGTAATAGACCATTTGAATCTTTATTAAAAGAATGTGGTATTACATATACTATGAAGATTTCAGGATCTTATGATAACATACTTTTATGTTATCTACTCATGTATATGCCACATGCATATTTGTTCATTTGAATTCAACATGGATATAGGCATGCATAACATATTATATAACATATCAAGATCACATACAAGTTGTGTTAAATAAATCCTAGCATGCTACTAAGAATATACGAAAATGAAACCTAACATGCTACTAAATCAAGAAAAGGTGTGCACCTTTCTTCTTGGTTATCTTTAGGAAAAAAACTTGAGGGAGAACTTGATCTTAGAGGAGCGCCTTGAACCTTGAAATAGAGATGAACAATCTCTATGTAAATCCACCCACAACGCTCTAAAGAAGTGTTTAATATTTCAGCTTCTAAAGGAAATTTATAGATGACCAAAAGGCACACCTTTACACCAAGAAAGGTGTCTTTTAAGCCAAAGAACACTTCCTTTGGCCAAGCGTCATGTATGGTGGCGAAAATACATGTCTTTTAGCCAAGGAACACTTCCTTTGGCCTATAACCACCCCATAACTACCTTATGGCCAAATATACATGTCCCTTGAAGTCATAGGACATCACTCTTGGTGCAATAACCACCCCAACCACCCTCATGGCCGAATATACATGTCTTTTCATTCAATGAACACTTCCTTTGGATGAAAAGACATGTTCTTTTAGCCAATAGTCATCTCTTTTGACGAAGAGACATACCTTTACACAAAAGATGTGTCTCTTGGTGGTTTTGAGCTACAAGCAAGGTGAGCTGGCACAAAGCTAGCTCACTATGCTACTTATGCACCATTGAGCTCCTCTGAGCTCCAATCAAGCTCCATGAACTAAGATCTAGTTCCCTGAACTGACCTTGAGCTGGAGTTAGCTACTCTCAGCTAAAGTGAACTGAAGTCTAGCTACATTCAACTACCAAAAGCTGAAGTGAGCTGACTTGAGCTGACTTGAGCTAACTTGAGCTAAAGTCCTGCTACTTTGAGCTACTTATAGCTGAAGTGAGCTGACTTGAGCTGAAGTCCAGCTACATTCAGCTACCAGAAGCTGAAGTGAGCTGACTTGAGCTGACTTGAGTTAACTTGAGCTGAAGTCCAGCTACTTTGAGCTACTTATAGCTGAAGTGAGCTGACTTGAGCTAAAGGGAGCTACTTTTAGCTGCCTTAGATAGTTGTTCAAGCCAGAGTTAGCTCAATGAGCTCAAATCCTATCTTAAAAGGAGCTTGGTGCGCCAAGAATTCCAACATAATATTCCCACCCCTTGTCACCCATAAACAAGTGGACATGTAGAACTGGTAAATAGAAAAAAAAAAATAGATCCTTAAAAAAACAATCATCCTAAATTAAAATGATTAGTTTTTGAAACTAACTAATACACTTTGGGGTTACTACACTGCTTTTAAAACATTATTGGATATGTCTCGCTATAGGTTAGTTTATGGAAAATCTTATCATTTGCCTATGGAACTTGAATATAAAGTTTACTGGGCTATTAAAGCTTTCAATTCAAATCTTGATAATGTTGGTGTATTGCGCATGTTACAACTAAATAAGCTTGAGGAGTTGAGAGATGATGCATGTGAGAATTCAAAAATATATAAAGCAAAAACCAAAGCTTTTCATGACAAAACAATCTTACGAAAAACACTTGAGATTGGTCAAAAGGTTTTGCTTTATAACTCTCGACTTTATATATTTCTTTAAAAACTGAGATCTAGATAAAGTTGCCCTTTTGTTGTGAAATATGTTTATCCTTATGGGGCCATTGATATTGAAAATCTTAAAAATGGTAATGTGTTTAAAGTAAATGGATAAAGAGTTACATCATTTTTGGAGAGTTATGATTTATAGGAAGAAGTTGTTCATCTTAGTTATCCTCACAATAATCATGGTAAATAAATTTCAATATGTATTCTCTTCTTAAATAGTTTTCTTTTAAGTTTCGTTTCTTGTTCTTTTTCTTATTTTGATTTCCTTCTTTTCCCGGTTAAGTGGCGGATACGGTAGTCCATGGCTCTCAAGTCAGTTATTTCATTCTCCCATAATAATTGATATCTCTCTCTCTTCTCTCAATTTTTTCTTAAAAAAATAGATTCTATTCTTTCTATTTTGTGAAAATACTTTCACTCTCTCTCAATAAATGTTCTTAAAGGGATTTACCAAGCTAGATGTGAAAGATTAAGAGTTTTGATTCATAAAGGCATTCCCAATGTTGTACGTTGGTTAATTGAACCTAAAGTTCGTTTAGCTGGTGAAATCCCAAATGCATTTGTATCTCACATGTCTGTCACAAACATGGTCGATGGATTTGTAATATTGAGTGTCATTCTTTAGGGATGGTGTTCGATAATTGAGAAGATAAAATACAATTCATTAGGAATAGTCTGAGTAAGGATTCTTTGGATGATATCCAATTGATTTTTGAGACGTATTCTTGTGGATTAGTGAAAAATGAACTTCTTGGTTTATAGAGTATTTTTCATAAAGAATGAAAGTGTCACAATCTTGAGAATATGACTTTAAAGACCCTGTTTGCTAGTTTGTAAGAAAACTGGATGTGAAGTAAATCCCCGACTCATAGAAGGAATTAAAGTCGTTACTGGATGTAAAACTAGAGGAAGATGATTAAGGATAGAAATTGAGGGAACTTCAACTCATAGATTCTGAAATATATGTGTATTTTGTGGATCTTTACCTAGAAATGATAAAGAGTTCCTAAGAATTGCAAACTATTTGGGTAGAATCAAGTTTTAGGTATCATTCCTACACCTTTGAAATGGATTTCTGGAGGCACGATTTGTGAATAATTAGTGGTTCTAAATATGTGAGAGTGTTTGTTTCAAATGCTTTGTAATACTAGTGTTTTGATAGCCTTACCAGGAGGGTTTGGTACATTGAGGGAAATTTTCTAAATTACTTTCATGACCTAACTCAATATGCACCAGAAACCCATTCGACGATTAAATGTTAACAATTTCTTTATAGGTTTATTATCTTTCATAAATCAAGCAATGCAGGAGAAATTTCTCTCAGAAACAACATGACAGATTCTAATGTTTGCATTAACGGCTGAAGAATTGTTAGACAAAATGGAAGCTTTCATTCCTGAACTAAATCCAACAGTAATTCAAATAGTCTGGACATGACAGTTCTTCCCAATAAGCTCCATCCCATAAGTATTTTTTACTCTGCTAGTTCTTTTATTTTTGTTAATTTTTTTTCTTTTTCTTCTTTTATAGGATGTTAATCTTAACAAGTGATGAAAGTACTTTGGAAAAAAGCAACATGAACTTGTGGATCTGTTTGTAGTATCTTGTATTTTAGTTTTACTATTAACACTGTCTTTATTTTGGTTTAAGTTATTTCAAGATTTTCATTTTGAATAACTACCATTTCAAGTAACTTTTTTCTTCACTCTTCCTATTTATATTTTGACATTGGGGACATTGTCTTAATCTGGTTAAGAGGGAGGATACATGACAAATGATATTTTTTTAAGGTGGTTTTTTTTATGCTGATATTAAAATTATTGGACAAAGCTATTAGTTTAGGATGATAGAGTAAGGAGTAATTTTACTCTTAAGACACTTCCTCTTAGACATGTTAGTCATAACATTTTAGGGTAGGTTCCAACCCTATTTAGATGACATATCTCACAAGTAATCTATATTTTTTGTCTTGAAAATTTCTATGTTTGGTGATGAAATTACTAGAATAATGAGCTACATTAACTTTTATATGCTTGAACTTTATTTTGACATAATGGTTTAATCAAATTTCAGTTACTTTTCCCTTATTCGAGTGATTGAAAAGTGAATTAATCATTGAAGAATTTTTTTTAGTTTTGATACTCATTACTTCAACAATTTCTGATCTATGATATAGAGATCAATTGAGAAAAATATTAGATGAAACTTGAGTATTGATTCTTTATATCCATTCACTTGCATACTTTGTTAGTTTTATTTATTTATTTATTTTTGTGATAGTGTTGATTGTTGATTTCTTTTTTCATATCCAAGTTCAAGTTCATTTATCATGTTTGCAAGCATAAATAGTTGCATGTATGAACATTTACCATAATTTTAGGTTGTTTGTTTGTATTTAGGAACCCAACTCACGGAAATATCATCATTGAATGTATACCTTGTAAACTTGAAATGGTTGTTAATTTTTAAAAGTATTTAATATATATTTCTTGTTACCTAAGAAAAATAAATAACCCAGTGAGCACTATTGAGCCCTTATTGTTTATTAGGATAAGAGAATTTCTTTGTTGAGAGTGCTTACTTTATATTTTGAGTTACACCTTATTTGGATAAGTGTCCTTAAGGACCTATGCAACCCTACTTCTTATGTGTAAACTAGATGAGATTTTAGAGCTAACAACTTACCAAAAGGCTAACCTTGTATATTATTTCTTAGTAAAGCCTTTTTTAGCCTTATATCCTAATTCTTTGTTTGAACCCTGCATGTTTAACCGCTTCCACTTCATTTTGATCCTTTATCGTCATTGAAACTAGTGATGCCTATATGATTATGGGCATTAGAGAATTAAAATGAATGTATTATTTTTGGTAAAATAAAGAATAAGTGTGTAAGTGTACTTTAAGACATGTTAGGTTACTTTAAACTTAAATTATCATAATGGATGTTTGGGGTGAATTGAGCTTGAATCATAAAATTGAGTGCATATTATTGGATGGTTAGGTTTTAAATATATTTTGATTTGTCATTTCTTGTCGAAAAAGGCAAAAGTGAAAACATAAAAAAAATCCCTTAGAAAATAAAGTAGTAGTAGTAGTAGTAGTAGTAGTAGTAGTAGTAGTAGTAGTAGTAGTAGTAATAATAATAATAATAATAATAATAATAATAATACTCCTTTCATCTTATAATACTTTGCCACTTTTTCTTTCATGGCAGTCTAAAAAAAAGTTGGTTTCTTTCCTTTTCAAGTAAAATTATACATGCTTATTTACAAAGATACCCAAGTGGGACCTATGTTAAAGTACATGTGAAAGGCATTTTTTTTAATCTTTTTCTGACAGATAAACACATAATCATGAGTGACAATTTTGAAACAAAAAAGAAATACAACTTTAATCTTAATATTTGTGCAAGTCAAAGAGGGCCAACTATTTTAAAATGAATGGAGTAAAAAAATAGTAAAACAAGAGAGAGAGAAAAAAAAAAGTGTTAAATTCATTAAGTTTAAAACTCAACCATATTTGTTCTCTAAACTTATGTGTTGATATAGAAATGTGTCTTAGAGATGACTTGAGATAGTAGAGTTGATATGGAAGACTTTGGGTATTTAGTGTTCTAGGTATTCATATTTATTGTTGATTACATTGCTAGTTCTCTTAAACTTCACCATTCATCTTATTCTCGCTTTCACCAAACTTAACCCCTTTACAATCTTATATATAGACCACTATACTTACATTTACATGCAGTCCTTTTTGGGAATTTAGTGGGGGTAAAACTGGATCCCATTGTAAGCTCTAGATTGAGAAACACAAGTAAGCAATTAACAAACCTATTTTAAAATGAGTGCAAACACTTAGGGAGTGTTCCTCTACCTTTGGTGCCAAGGACTTAACTTGTTTTTTATTTCATTAATTACTATAGATTCAAGTTTACAAGCATTATATTTTCATAACATGGTGTGCCATGGGTTGTTAGATTATGTATTTTATTTATTTTTCTTAGTTTTTTTTAGGTTGCACTTGCTAGGAACTAGCATGAACCTGGTTAGGGGGTGTGATAAATACTCATAAATGTATAGCTATTAAGGGTTTAAATCGTCATTATACACTTTGAGTATGATTAATTTATCTAATTTAAGCAGTTATTCCATTCGGTTACTATTTATCCATATTTACAAAATATACTAAATAATTATTTTTTTTATGTAGGTGGATAAAATCACGATATCTCACAATTCTTGGATCAAAGATCGATGCCTAAAATTTCTACAATTTTCAATTCATGGCCTAGCCTAATTGAGAGATAGAGGAGGACAAATTTGGATCGTAAACAGAATAAGTTCTAGCATTCATGCACTTGGTGAGCCTTCATGAGAAAAATCATATCTAGAGTTGTAGATTTCAAAATTGATTGATTCCAAATTTATCTAAAAGCAAACACATAGATATTCAACTCTACTTCATATGCTAAGAAGCATCTTGATTGGTTTCATTGCCAAAATCTAGTTATAAATGAGACCATTTGTTATGCAGTGAGCTGAAAAGCAGTTTTGGTAGAAAAATTATAACTTGGGCTACAGATGTCAGTTTTGAATGATTAAGTTATTGTTTTGAAGCTAAAGAAAAGATATACAAATCTCGTGCTTTGAGGAAGAGCTAAATCAATGTGTATAGTAGTCAAAAACTTAAAATAAATTTCAGCCATATTTGTTGATTTGTATTTGCCTACCTTTACTATTCTAACCTATCATTTACTATTTTACCTGACCCAAGGCTCTATAAATAAGCAACTTGGGGAAGACGAAATTAAGATTGTTCTTAAGTAAAACTAGAGTTTTTGTATTAAATCTAGCTTTTCTTCTTTGATTTTATTCATAGTTTTCAATTTTGAAGCTCTGTTAAAGATGTTTTCTTCTTGTTCTTCCTTTGATCTTTCAATATATGTTTATTTCATTTTTTTACATATTGTTTACTTATACCACGACTAACTAATTTTTCTTTTGCTAAGGTGAAAATGTGAAGTTTTTTTTATATAAAAGTTATGACTAATTTGAATGGATCATAATGTCATTGATATTAACTTTCTCAATCAATTTAGTTACTCTTTTTGTTAAGTGAGAGTCTTGATTCATCATAGTTAATCATTAACACAAAATCTATTTGATTCATTCTATAAAGTATGGCTCTATCGGCTATATTGGAATCTTGAGTTATTATGGATATAGGTTGACATGATGGATACTTGAACCCATTTGCAAATATTGGTGTTATAAGATTAATGAAAGCTAATACTAACTCATGTCTAATAGTTCTTGAATTTGATTATTAAATTCTCCGATTGAGACCTCCTTTATGTGTGGATCCCAATTGAGTGACAAGATGAATTAAAATTAATCATAACTGATATACTAAAAGTGAATCCTCTAACCTTAGCTATTTTTTTTAAATTGAGTTTTTAAACAAAATTGTTCACACTTTTTGTCAAATCTTTCTTTGTTTTTGTAGTTTGTATTTCTTAGTTCACTTCCCTGTTGTTCAACACTCGAATTCCAAGATTTTATTACTTGCGACAACATACACTTAAGTCACAATTGCTAAAGTGCAGCATCATCGTATATATGTAAGCATCGTGCCCCTGCCCGACTAGCCATCCGTAGCCCTGCAATAAGGGCCTCGAATCCTACAACATTGTTATTAACCGATATCTAAAATTTTATTCTGGGTGTTAACTCTATACCGAGAGGTCCTTGTAGTATGATACCTATACCATGATAGTTAAGTCAAAATGTGCCATTAACACACATTTTCTAAGGTGGGGTTTCTTCTAAACATTTTTGCTCGGTTTTTTTCTATCGGTGTCATTATGGCTATGAAATCAGCTAGGGCCTATGCCTTGATTGTTTTTCAGGGCTTGTAGTGGATCTCAAACTCTCCTAATTCTACGTACCATTTTGTTAATCGCCCAAATTTATTAGGTTTCTAAAGGATATCTTGATACATTAATTCCTTGTAGACAATAATCCGGTGTTTGGAAGTATGGCCATAGTTTTTGAGATGTTACTATGAGGACTAGGATAGCCTTCTGGTGAACAAGATATCGAGAACCCACTTTTTGGAAGGTTTGGCTGATGTAATAGACAAGCTGTTGCTCTGATCCTTCCTCTTGTATGAGTACGGTGTTGATGAAGCCTTTTATTATGGCCAAACATAAGACAAGGGGTTTGTCAAGATTCAGTTATTTCAATGTTGGGAGGTGTCATAAGTACTTCTTAATATGTTTAAAGGCTTTGTGACATTCTTCAGTCCACTCGAACGCCGCTTGCTTTTTAAGTATCCAGAATGATCTCCAAAGCATGATACAAATTGCCGAATAGGCAATCAACATACCTGCTAGCTTCTGAACATCCTTCTTGTTTCAAGGATCAGGCATAATCATGATTGCCTCAATTTTGTCGGGGTTAGCATTGATCCCCCTTACCAAAACCATATAGCCTAAAAATTTTTTCAGCTATAACCCCAAAGGTACATTTTTTTAGGGTTAAATCTCATACTGAACTATATAATTCTTTGAAAAGTCTCATGTAAATCATTGAAATGACAATTTATCGACCAGCTCTTAATGATCATATCGTCTAAATAGATTTCCATATTACGCTCGAGCTGTTCTACAAAGATCTTGTTCATGAGCCTTTGGTAAGTTGCCCCAGCATTCTTTCGACCAAAGGGCATCCTCTGATAGTAATATACAGCCTTCCTTGTGGTGAAGGCTATTTTTTCTTCATCCTTGGGTTTTATATGAATTTGATGGTACCTACTGAAAACATCTATAAGAAACAAGATTCTAAATTTTGGAGCAGCGTTAACCAATTGGTCAATGGATGTTAGTGGGTAGGGATCCTTGGGGAATCATCAGTTAGGTTTATATAATCAACACACATGCACCACTCTCCATTTTTTTTGTTCACCAGGACCACATTGACGAGCCATTTGGGGTGTCGTACCTCCCAAATAATGCTTGCTTTCAACAGCCTTATGACATCTTCCTTATCGAAATCCTTTCTTTCAAGTGTTATATTTCACTTTCCTTTTTGGACTGTTCAAGTGGAAGGGTTAACTTACAATTATGGGTAATATTTTATGGATTTATCCCTGACATATCATTAGGGGACCACGCAAAAACATCCATATTAGTTCATAAAAATTTAATAAATGATTATTTCACCTCTAGGAAAAGATCCTTGTCAATCTTCACAGCTTTCCTAGTGGCAATTTTTACTACTTCAGCATCTTTAGACAAGGATACACTAGATTTTTCTTTAAGGGGTGGCTCTCTTCTTATTTTTGGCTTCATCGAGATTGGCTTGCCATCTCTTGGTCCCCTCAAGCTGGCCACGTGCTTTCACTATACTAAGGCCTGGTTTATATAAATAGTGGCATCTTTGATAAAAGTTGTGAAAACCATAATTAGCTAGTTAACATTTGATCTAATGTGAAATTGTACCTGATGGCATTATATGACGATGCACATCCAGAACCAAAAATTTTGAGGTTTGAGAGTCACAAATAATCTTCCTATTTTTGTTTGTACCCATCAGCATAAGGGGCAATTTGATCATCCTAAGTGTTGGAACCTCGTCTCTACCAACTCTAAACATGGGCCCCAGAATAAGAGCCAATAATGATCTCTTAACTCTAATTTTTTCTAGTAAACCAGTGAAAAGGATGTTGGAGTTGGCTTTAGTGTCCAAGTAAACCATCTTAACATCGAAATTATTGATTCTAGCAATAATGACAATTGGATCTACGTGGGGTACTAGGACATGGGACCCATCAGGCCTCGTTAGAATGCTATAAGGGTTAGCCACTTTTAGTTGAGCGATTTCACACTTTTGCCTTTTCTGAAACCGCAGAGGATTCCCCCTTAGTAATCATGTGTATGACCTTTGTAGATGGCCTTGGGTTCCCGTGATCCCCTAGGGGGATTGTTGCCTGTCCTACCACCACCATCGGTTATAATCCTCTTCATCATTTCTTCTTCGAGCCCTGTCATCTCGTTTTATATAGTGGGATTGTGGCCTAACTAAGTACTCCTTTAGTTTTTCTGCCTAGATCATCTATTCTAAGAGTCTTTTTAACTGCTAGCAATCCTCAGTGTCATAACTTTTGTCCTTGTAATACTGGCAGTACTTAGAGGAGACTAAGAGACCAAACCAAATAAGTAAAAGAGGGAAACTAAAAAAAATGAGCAAGGGACAGTAAGTAAATACGAAGAAGTAGATATATTAAACTAGAAAAAAAACTAAAAACTAAAACTAAACCAGAGTTGAACAAGGGAACAAAACAAACACCAAACTAAGCAATCAAACAAAATCAAAGGACCAGCAGAAGAAGAACACCAGACCCTAAAAAAGAAACAAACAACAAAGATCGGGTAGAAAAAACCAGGTAAGGGTAGATAAAAACTAAATTGGGAGCACAAAAGAGCAAAATTAGTGATGACACGAGAGAAGAGAAGAAAAAACTTAGCTAGTATCGACGATGGAGATCAAAATTGATTGGTCAAAGCTGGTCAAAGGTTCTGCATTGGAGTCTTCTTTTTCTTCATCTATCCTTCCTCTGTCGAGACCTCTTTATATATCTCATTGTGTACAAATGATGATAGCCAATTCAAAGAACATCAATGCATTCTAATTGAGCCAAAAGCAGGTAGTGCTAACTCAAACCTTTATATGGTGGATAGTCTTTGCCCTTCCACATTCTAAGCCCCGATTTGAGACACTCCTCCCTTTATTTAATTCTTAAATCCTTAAACTTGTAATGTAGTTAATTCTAAGTAATAAAAAAAGGTTAGTACTTGTAATATTAATATTCACTATATGCAATTTGTTACTCCTCTCCCTCAAATTTTGTCTCATTTCAGAATGACAAGTCAATTAAGAAAGAAAAGAAAAGGTTATCCCATTTTTAGCCTTGCCTTTTAACTTTTAAGTTAAGAAAAATAAAAAAAATATTAAAATACTAGTTTTCCAAGTAATATAGTAAAATGTTTTACCAAATATAAAAATTATGAAAAAAACTTAGGAAGGTCCAAAATAGTAATTATTATAAAGAAATTTGGAAAAAATGCGTGTTTTATTATTGCCTTTATATATATATTGATCACAAGAGTTTCGACAATAAAAACCCCAATGAGGTAATATCTTAGATATTAGGTTTGCTCATTATCTTTTTAGTTTGTATTCAATTTGATTATGCTATTGAACATAGATTCTATGTTTTCTTTTAAGTTTAATTTTTTAGAATGTTTTGCCATTGGCTCATGTAAGGCCTGTTCCAACTTATGTAAGTGTTGTCTAGCTTTAAAATTAATAAAATTAGCACCAACAGTGGTGTTTTACTCTTAAAATAATTAGTATTCAAACATTTATGTGAAAATCAAAAATTAAAAATTAAAAAAATTAAAAAAAAAAAGCGAGCCTTAGCCCGACCCAGGCCCAGGTTAAGCCCAACACGCCTATGCTCGGGCTATGCCCGAACCCTCCTGACCCAAGCTGATATGGGTCGGGTTGGCCCAACGAAAACCATTAGATCACCGGTTGGCCCACCACTAAATCACATGATGTCTACAAGTCCAAAAATGTGACTATGCCATGGGTGTAAGTAGTGGTGGCTGGTAGGCTGACCCGTCCCGAACCCGGGCATGGCCCGCGTCAAAGCGGGGTGGGTTTGGGCCGGGGCGGATCCGAGCTGGGCCGAGTTAATCTGACTTAAAAAAATACATTTTAATATGTTTTCAATCGTTGTTTGATAGTAATTTTATGAAATATATTTTTTTTTTAGAAGAAACACCACTGTTGGTGCAAATTTTATTAATAAAAAAGCCAAACGGCACTTACATAATTTGAAACGTGCCTTATACTTGAAAATGGCAAAACGTTCCATGGAAAAAAAATGAAAAGTAAAACTTAAGATCTATGCTTAACAACATAATTAGATTAATTACATTCTTTAAATATAATGAAAACCTACAATCTACTCTTATTGATCATCATCAGAAAAGACCTTATCATCGGAGGTTTTAATATCTTATTTTCTTAGAGCAGCAAACACCCAATCCGATTACAGACGCAAACCTCAATGGCTTCAGGTGTAAGCCTTGCTCATTTCTCCGAGATGACTCATTTTCCTATACTAAAAGTGGCCTCGAAGGCGATGGTTGATATCGGAACTGCCAAAATCTCTTGTGCCAGTATGGATAAGATCGGGAATCTTCCTTTTTTGTTCTTCCACCACCCGAGGATGTCTTCCTCATGTTTTCAAATGAAGTGAGAAGGTAATCATCCCATTCTACCAATCTCGGGTTTGTGGGTCTCGGTTGTTTGAGGATACTCGCCTCTGGGTTGAACCTTGATGATGATGAGGGGGTGGAATGTCAGGCAGGTGTTGGATCGGATGACCTAACCTTATCAGAATGCTTAACGGAGTAGAGTTTGTATAATTCTCTTAAATTGTGGTCAGCTTCAGCAGAAATAACAAGTGCAGAAACTTGTGCTTAACCTAAATATGTATGATAGTATGCTTCTAAAAATTGCAGACAACCAGTGATTTTGACATTTGGATCTAATACACATACAACAAGATAAATTTGTGGGATTTGTTTAAAATAATCAAGTCATTTATTTTACATTGTTTCAACAGTTGGTTTCAAAAACTCATCATCCTTGTATTGGTGGAAAACATAGACGATGTTTACAAAATATAACATTGCTTGGTGTACTGTTGGGTAATAAACCCTAGAGAAAAAGTTTGTTGCCTCATAAAAATATCTAATCAACTCAACTAACTTAAAACATTTTTTCCAAACCTCGTCCGTTAGCCAATCGCCTTGAACTTTTGAGTTTACAAAGTGAGTCAAAAGATTTGCCTATGGTTAAGCGTCATTTAACATTTCAAATGTTGAGTTCCATCGAGTGGGGCAATCGATTTTAAACCCTTTTCAAGAAAAATTCACCTCATTTTCAATACAAAACATTTTAAATTCACGAGTCAATTTGTTCATTGTTTTAATAAAAAGTAAAGCATTTCGAATTGGCTCAATTTGGTTTTGCAGTAGTTGTAAATCATTTTGGACACATAAATTCAAAATGTAACACAAGCAACGAAAATGAAAAACTTTTCCATCAAGCGGTGGTTTTATTTCTTTTATCAATTCTCTCACCGTCGCATCATTGTTTGAAGCATTGTCAAAAGAAATAGACAAAACTTTATCGGCAACAAAAAAGTCACGCAAACTTTCAATAATGCAGTTAAAAATATTCCAACCCGTATGATCAGATTTCATACATTTGAAAGCAATTATCCGTTTTTAAATAACCCATTCATTATTTATCCAATAAGCAGTTACACAATAATAATTTTGTCCTATTGGAGATGTCCACATATCAGATGTAAATAACAAACAATGATCAACAGTAGAAAAATATGCTTGTAAATCACTTCTCCTAGCTTCATACAGTTTAAAGCTTTCTCTTCTAGCCGTTTGCCTAAATATTTTTTTATAAGCAGGATTTAGATTTTCTTGGATGAATCTTTCTAAGTATTCATCCTCAGCTTGTCTAAATGGTTTTTCAGTAATCATCATTCAATTAATTAAACATTGCCTAATAGTTTTTTGATTAAATTGAAAAATACCTGGACCGTCGGAGCTGCCAACACTCGTCAGTTGTGTTTGTCCACCAGAAATGCCGCCGATGTCTCCATGGACTTTGCTCAAGTACCTCGTGAGGGTGCCCGTCCCGGAGTTCAATTTATGTGCAAATTTGTTGTCGTAATGTTTGCACTTGGCATACCTTATTTCGCCTTCCCAAACTTGATCAAAATGCATCTAAATGGACGCCTTCAAATTCCCGCTCTTTACTTGACTCCGCTCGGGTTGCTCGCTTTGTGGCGTTGATTGGGACCCCTCGGCACCGAGTTAGGTCGGTGGAATTTCCTCAACATCATCATCAGAGAGTTGATCGTCAAGGCCAAGGTTGTATGCTGCCATGTCAATGTTTGGATCATTGTATGCAATTTCTTGTGAATGCGAGCCTCGATTTTTGCGGAACAAACGTCTTCAGAAAAATGAACCGACCCCCTGTGCCGGATGAGGATGAGGCAACACCCTTGCCCTTGTCGGAGTTCTTCCATCGTGAAGCCATTAGTGGAAGAAAATAATTGAAGAGATGGAGATATGATTAAGAGGCAATTAAGGAAATATTAGTGAAAGATTAAAAAACTTGGAGAGAGATAGTAGAGAGAATGAGAGAATATTGTAAGAGATTGGAGAAGAGAAGATTGGTGTGAGGAAGTGTAGGAAGAAGGCTGTCTATTTATAGGAGAAGGAAAAATTCGTTTTACCCAAAAAAAACCCTAAAAAACTAGCCGTTAGTGGCTGTTGACTGAGAGTAAAAAAGTTTAGGGGTAAAAAAAAATGTCTGGAGCCGGTGGGGGGTGAAGGGGTAATTTTACCATTTCTTAAAAGAACTCTAAAGTCTGCCAATAGAAAGCTGAACGGTCGTGGGCCGGTCTGGGTTTACACGGGTTAGTGGGCCAGTTCGTCTGCTTTGGGCTTCCCTCCTCTCCTAGGCTCAAACTCACCCCGCCATTCTCCAAGTTCAATCCATATTTGGCCAGGCCTAGATTTGACCATGTGAGTTTGACCCAAGCCAAGTTTTAATCAGGTCTGGATCACCCGGTCTAGTGGCCACCACTAGGTGTAAGGCGTGGAATGAGAGGCGCTGCATGTAGAGGAATTAGATCAAAGGAAGTTGCCTTATGATGGAAGAAATGAAAAGGTGAAAGCAAGTTGAGAGTGGACGGTAGAGGTGGGGCCTTGTCGTCAGGGGAGATGGTGGAAAAAATTAGGGGTTGCTGAGACCAGTAAAAAGGCGCAAGTAGGGGCATGAGATGTAAGTGTCACTTATAAAATAATTAATGCATGAAATCAAAAGCCAGGGCTTTATTTCTTTTTGTGAGTAATTGGTTTTTGGTATGGCATGCATGACATGACTAATAGCTAGCACCTTTAATTTGTTTAATTGGTGCGTCTTTTACTCTTTTTGGTCGGTGTCAGTATGCATCAGACTAAATTAATGTCCTTTTCCCGAATTGATGTACTAATAAAGAAAGAAGCGTAAATGTCGCTTTTGGGCTTACTTTTGGTCGAGTAATTGAGATTGGCACATATGCCTGCAAGGGCAGGGGCGTGAAGAAGTGGAGAGAGGGACATTACTTGGCCGCTAAGAATTAAGTCTCAAGCAGTGTGTGTTTGTTTGAATTCTTTTAGCCTGAGACTGACACAGTTGATGGGATATGCATGCCGCTTTGTTTTTATTTAATTGAGTCGCAGATACACTTTTAATTGTATTTGTGCTCCTATTGCTATATATGTGGGTGTGTGTGCCTCTCTGCCTCTGTCTCTGCTGAAGGTTTCGTGATATATAAATCTACATACACACAACATGAAGCGAAGCGACTCCGAGTTGGCCTTCGAGAAGTACCTCAACTTCAATCTCCTCGATGATTCTCCACCCCTTCTTTCTTCCGCCTCCAATCACCATGATCAGGAGCAGGAGAGTGTGAATGACTTGGCAGCTGATGACGAAGATGGAGAGACTCTTCTCATGTCCACCACTACTCCCACTCATTATCAATCATCTTGCCATAATATAAATGCGACCGCCCAGCTTGATTCCCAGTCATCCATTTGTGGTTGTGGCACTGACATGAGCCCCGCGTCTGCAAGCAAGCCAAAGACTAGCGGATCAGGCAGCAGTGAGCAATCCGATATGGAAGAGGCCGGCCCGTCTGAGCAGAGCACCAACCCCCTTGATCTCAAACGCCTCAGACGGTACTACGCAACTGCTGTCTATATACTAGCCAGCTTTACAAATTAAATGAATTTAATACTCGCATAGCCTAGCCTAGCCTAGCCTTCATCTAGGTTGTAATTTCTCTTTCATTTCCTGCATATGAATCTGTGTGTGCCAGCAAGGTCTCCAACCGCGAGTCTGCCCGCCGATCAAGGAGAAGAAAGCAAGCGCATCTCGCTGATCTTGAAACGCAGGTATGCTCTGCTCAGTGCTCACCATCTTCTTTAATTTTCACGTACCACTACTTGTTACTTGCTAATTAGCATATCTATATATAAATTTGTACTTAATTAGGTGGAGCAGATGCGAGGGGAGCATGGGTGTCTGTACAGGCGGCTGGGAGAGCTCAGCGAAGAGTACCAGGAGGCAGACCGGTGCCATGAAGTGCTCAAGTCCAAGGTCCTTGCTCTCAGAGCAGAGGTGAAGCTAGCCCAGAACATGCTTGCTGCTGCCAGAACCACCACTTTCTCTACTTCTCCTTCACACCTCCCTAATAACATCACTGCTCAGGCTCAGACCCAGGCTCACAATAATGATTTGAATCTGGCCCGCGTTGCCCCCACGATCACTCTTCACTCCTCTTCCGCCCCCTACATCAATATGCCCTCCTCAACCTCAACCGTTCCAACTCCTCACAACGGAATTGGCGCTGCTGATGCTGTCTCCAGCATGCGTCTGCCACATCTGGATTTCTAATTAATTACTCCCGAGTTAATTCATCGACCATTTTCATGTCCAAGTGCTTGCCTAGCTAATTACTTTCTCCTCATCTAAATGTACTACAATGTTTCTACCAAATACTCACAAAATTTCATTAATAAATCCTCATAACAAGACACTACACATTAATCATCTATAAATAGAAAGAAAATCCAGACCTGAATCCTATGGATGAAGTGGTCTATCTATATAGGGATCTTCCAATGGGGAATGCCACTTAATCCTAGAGGTAGCTGATTCTTCTCGAAATGGATTGAGAGATATAGCAGTTTATTAGACATCAAGGGGCAAAACACTATTCTGGTGTGAGCCATGGGAGATAAATGGGTAAAATTTAAATTTAGTCCCCTAATTCTAATGGTCATTCTAATATTATCCATTAACTCAAAAAGTAACTATTAAAGTTTCTTAACTTAACTTGTGTGTCCTATTTTGGTCAATACTATCAGTTTAGTTGTTAGTTTGGACAGAAATTGCTTACGTGACACGCCAATTACAACGTGGCATCATCTTTTATGAAAATAAGTAACAAGACTAAACGAATAATAGATATCAAGGTAGAATTGACACAAACAAAATAATTTTAAGGACCTAAAACATACATTAAACTAACGTAGGCAATCCTATCCGAGGACAGATGTGGTCCTACAATTCGGCAATGGTGGCGTACAAATTTGCTAGGAAAGGCAAAGGTTGACGACTTGAAATCGAGAGGGAGAAAAAGGGGAAATATGGACAAGGAAATCAGGATGGGAAAGAAGGAGAAGACAGGGAAATCGGGATGGGGAAGAAGGGGAAATCGGGGACGGGGAAGAGAGAGAAATAGAGACGAGGGGAGGAATAGAGGGGAAAGAGGAGAAATTGAAGAGATAAGAAGGGGAAGGGGAGAAATAGGTGCCTGGGGAGAGAAATCGGGAGGATGACAAGGAAAGGACTAAGGAACCGGTGTGGAGGAGAAATCGGGACTGGGATAGGGGACCCGGACTGGGACTTACAAGGAAGAGGACGCAGGCGGCGAGATGGTGGTGAGCCTGGTGAGTGGTGGATTATGAAAAGATAAGAAGAGGATGAAATTTGGATTAATTACCTTTTAAGTTTTAAAAACTATTTACCTTTGTCAACTCTACCATAAATTTTCATTCTTTCAGTCTTATCACTTATTGTCATAAAAAGATGATGCCATATGGCAGTTGGGATGCCAAGTACACAATTTCTACCCAAACTAATGCCTGAACTGACGATAGGGACCAAAATAAGACACATGAGTTAAGTTAGAGGACTTTAATAGTCATTTTTTGAGTTAAGGGACCACATTAGAATGATCCTTAAAGTTATGGGACAAAATTTGGATTTTACCTGGAGATAAACTATTAGCAATAGTCGAAACTATGACGTTTACATGTTTTTTTCTTCTAAAATAAATCAAATAATATTGAGATCCCAAAGTAGGCAAGGGGATGCCTGACACTTCTAGAGATGAATGGACCTGAAATTAAAGATAAAGTTAGAGACCTCAGAATTGGATGTTTAATGAAGGCTCCCCAATACTTATTTTAGTAAATACTTAAAAAAAGAGAAAGCTTAATGAAAAATTGTAGGCCGGAAAATAGAACGTAACTTATCTATTTGCTTAGGGGGCTTATATAGAGCCTTCATCATGATGATAATTGGGGAAGCTCGCTTTGTTATGTGAAGCTATCATGATTCAGGGGATCCTCCTTTAATGTATTCTTAGCCTCTATTCCAATAAACACAAAAAATGTTTTAAACTTTTAATTTTTGCGTTTCAGGCCCTATAGCTTACATGAGTTATAGTTAAGACAACAGTTTGTGCTTAATCTTAAACAAAATTGGTTATCAAATATTTTAAAACATTTGAATTTTTTCAAAATCTTCGAATTGATTATAACTTAATTATACATATTTTTACCATACTTTTCCTTGACATTTGCTTGCCTTTTTTAGTAGTCTTGGTAGGAATTGGTGCTAAATTGCTTCACATTTTGATTTCAGGTCATATTTTGGTTCTTTTGCAATTAGGAAGGATTCTCAGGAAATTTGGAGTTAAAATTTGAAGTTTTGGAAGTGTCCTGGGCAGACACACCCTTGTCAAAGCCATGTCTCATATTTTGATTGTGAATTTCATGTCTAGCAGACTGACATGTTGTCTGTCACGCTCATGACCTAACTTGTGTTAGCTGACATGCCTATGTACACGCCTGTGACTTAGCTCGTGTTAGCCCTCGATTGCATTTTTAGGTCACGATTTTTGTTCCAAAAAGGAGGTTCTTTTACTCGTTTCTAATTTACAGGTTAGAAACATCCTACGGTTCATGAAATGAGGAAAATAGAAGTAGTTTTGGGCAATCAACATCAATTTTGGGCCATTAGAATGAAGATTTCATGGATCCAAATAGAGTTCAGAGATGAGTTTTCTTAGTTTCAAGTTTCTTCATCTTTGTTTGTTTTTCTTCTACTTTGTCATGAACTAAACTTCCATTAAACCTAGAATTGAAGAACCCTAAAAAGATATTGTGCTTATGATTTTTTTTTATCAGATATAGTTTTCTTGCAATTTACCCGTACGTGCTTCATGGTTTGTTAGATTGGTAGTTGCTAGCCCTATTGATTTAATACTTTTATTTCAAGCATGTTAAGTTAACCACTTGTATATTTGATTTGATCACTATATGGGCAGAGATAATTGCATGCAAGTCTAGAGATAGGCTAACATAAGACTTCCAAATTAGGGTCAAACCTAGTAGAGTGACTCAAAGAGCAAATAATGTGTTGCTTAGGGTTTCAGCTAGGAAGAGATTTTGATCAATCAATCTAGGAATATAGTTTTGCTTCCTTAAGAGAGGATTATAGCTAATCTAAGAGTCTCCACGGTCCAAGTTTGCTATATTTCATTAAGGCTAGATAAGGAGTAGTAGGTGAAAATTTTAGGGGGATTCAAGTATATGTATATCTCTTATTGATTATTGATTTTTCCCTATTGTTTTCTTGATTGCTTTTGATTGCTTACTTACATTAGTACTTTAGTTTAGTTGTTAACAAGTTAAATTCAATCCACCCTCAAATTTTTTGGCTGGATAATAGAAATAAAGAGAGTAATAGTATTGACAATGACCCTGTGAATACAACCTTAATACTTACTAGTGTTTTGCTATGGAGTAGTAGGTGTACTTATCTTTAATTTCCATATAGTTAAAAGTTGTTTTTAGTTTCACATTTCATAGTTAGTTTAGGAAGCATCATGGGTCATGTCCCACCCCTTATCCTGGCCCAAGCACTACAGCACCCTTTGAATTACTACAAGATATTTGGTTTTCATATGTTCAAAATTTATTTAATATGTATGTATGTATGTATGTATTTCTCAAGATCAATACAAATTGCAAGTGTTGAGATGAGAAAGGGAAATTTAACTACAAATAGAGAGGTGAGTCGTTTTTTCCTTTCAATGAGACTGGAACTCTAATCTTCATCTTATAAGCAATCTACTGCACTTAAAAGTTTTTATATATAAAGAAAAAAGGAAATGCACTTAAAGTTACCATTAATGTAAAACTTCATTTGCAAATAGTTGTGACTTATAAGTTTGACATTGTACCATTTTCATACTATCTTGATACTTTAGTCTAATATATTTAAAAATTTTATGGTAACACTTAATCTATATGACTTAAGTGGCAATTTGAAAATGCATTAGAGTTGCCTGTGACCTGAAGGCTAAGGTTTAAGTGCTTGTCAAGGCAAGAAATATACCAAACCCCTTAAAATAGTTGTTTTTTATTCTTTTTCTTCAAAATATATTCTTTTTTTAGTTGTTCCAAAAAGGATGAAGCATTTCCTTTTTTAGAAAATTTTTAATATTCAATTTACATTACCACAATCATTTAAACTCTTACTATACAAATTTTAAAAAAGAATTTTTTTTTAATCTTCTTACTAGACAAAATTCTAAAAGAATTTTTTTCTTAATCATCATTTAAACTCTTACTACACATAACTCAAAAAACATTTTTTTTCCAACTTTAGTTTCAAACGTAAAAATGAAAAAAAAATTATAAACTACACACTACTTAATTTTTATGTCCAGAAAAATGTATCAGTTGTTATGGGATTAAGGGAGTAGTAAGTAGTAAAAAAAAAAAAACTTTTATAGTAGCCAATGTTAATGAAATGGGCCTGGCCTTCGAAATAGACAGGCCAGCAGGTATGGGTCAATCTCCGCAAGCCCAAACAAGGGCGTGACCCTAAAGTAAAATATCTGGAACCAAGCAAGTTCAAGTCTTCAACCAACAACCAACAGGCAAGGCAAGGCAAGGCAAGTCAAGGCACCGGTATTCCACAGTTCCGCTTTCGAAAACCGAAGCACCAAGCACTTGGCAGATAGCGAGATCGGTAGCGTCGCCCAGTGGACTCTGCTATTTGGTGGGACTCTAAAGGGAGACTCATCCACTTGTGATTCTAACGTCCAAGTTTCACTTCTCCGCTTCCTCCGCCGTGGCTGGACATGGCAAAGCCGGCGATCCTTCTGTCACTCTTTCTCGCTCTTCTCTTCTCCCAGTCTATGGCTAATGTTCCCATCGTAGACGACGCTTCTGATTCTACTGCTCTCAAGGACGAGCTTCACAGCCTTCACTCCAAGATCCGTCTTCTAGGTTAGGTTATTGCTTTTTCAATTCTAATTCCACTGCTTCAGATTCCAACGTCTTATTTACTCGATTCTCTTTTGCGTGCTCATACGTCTTGATTTATTATGTAATTTTAACTCTCCAGAATCCGCCGTCGAGGAAAAGACGCAGCAGCTGAAGCTCAAGGACGAAACGATATTGGAGAGGGACAAGACAATCCTGGAAAAATCCAACACCATTCTCTCATTGGAGACTCGCTTATCATCTCTTCAGGTTTGCTTCTTACTTGAATTCTTCTTTATTTTTTCCTTCTCATTTTAGCTCTTCCACGGATTCGTGATTGGGCGTTTCTTTTTCTCTTCCTTCCCACAGGAAAGAGGGAACTCCGACTCGGAAGAGCGGGCCAGCAAATCTCTTGCTCTTACTGTTGAATTGGAGAAGCAGGTACTTCTTCCACTTCCACACTTGGGTTTCTGCTTTGCTTTTTTGCTGCCTTACAATTTCCAGTTGATCGTTTCACTTGTGCCTTTTGCAGGTCAATAAGCTTAAGAGTGATCTGGAACAAAAACAAATAGAGAAGAAAGCTTTTGAAGACCGAGCCAGTCAAGCTGAGAGTAAGCTGCGCGAGCTCAATTTCAAGTTAGAGGAGGTCTGTCATATTTTCATTAGAGTTCATGCTTGTCTTAGATGTTGTAAATCGTTTCATAATCAAGCAATAACTTAGGTGGCCACTGATAGGGCCTCTCTAACACCCACCTGCGGATTCTACCTAAGTGAAAAAAACGAGGCAATAAGTTTTAGGATCTCTTTGAGTGCTTTCTTGATTTTGGAAAGACAAATAGAACAAGGGTTTCCAGATTTTAAAAATGTTAGTGAAATATGAGGATTGCATGGGACAATTGTTTCGAAATCTAAATCGTCTTGTAATGGTTAACATTTGGTTTATTTCTGTGTGCATGTGTGAATGTTTCATCAAAGATGAAGTGGCAACATTTTCACATTTTTGTTTTGAAGCTACTTCGTTCATCATTTTATGCATATTGCTGTGAGATAACTGGCATATATGGCGCTTCTTTTCCAGCTTCAAAAGATAGATGAGGAGCAAAAGAGCCGAATTAGTAAAATTGAACGAGCACTTAAAGTTGCTGAGGTACATTGTGTACTAACCCAGGACTCGGATTCATTCTCAAAGATTGATCTACTCCTTGTTTTCTTGCTTTCAAATGGATTATGTCTATAGGAAGATATGATGAAGGGATTGATCTATTCCTTGTTTTCTTGTTTTCAAATGGATTATGTCTATAGGAAGAAATGATGAAGGCAAAGGTTGAAGCAACTTCAAGAACTAAGGAGTTGACTGAGGTAACAAAATTGCTGTGCTCTACTCGAGCTTTATTTGTGGATGAGTTTGAGTTGGTCTCTGATTCTTTTGCTTACAATGTTGGTTATCTGTGGTTTTATTGCTTAAATAGTTTTGTCTTACATGGAAGTACTTGGAAGTGGCCTGCACTTAAAAGGCTTAATTTCATAGACCTTCTTCCTTATCTTGGTCTTTGTAACAATGAATTGACTGCTTAATCTAGCATCTTGTATATGGCAATTTTTGTTTACATTTCTTGTTGTAAAAATTCAATTATGCATGTCCTAATGCCTGGTGTAGACTGTGAAACATTAAGAGAATATTATTCGGCTGATAATGGAGAGAAGTCAGGGTTCAGTCAGAGTAAGGTGGAGAACAGTTTTGTGGTACAGAGGGCTAATGAATTCATAAGTTCTAGGTGAATATACTTACAAGTCAATGTGCTTGAAACAGTGCTGTTTTAGGTCCTCGGTTCCTGTGTCCTTCTAACTCTTTGGGATGGCATTACCCTTTTCTAGTGTGCATCTTTGGCCTCCCAAATGTTTAAAATAAATTCCCTGTACTTAGTCCAGTGAAAAGGGAGGAGGGAGGAGTTTTGTTTACTTCAAATGAGTTCATGCTTTCTCTTTCCTTTTTTTTTTTTAAAAAAAAATTGGGATATATGCTTGACTTAAAATCTGACTGCTCAATGGCTTATAGTGAATTATTAAACTTTCGCTTCTTTCTCTGCTTAATTGTGCCTAGGACTAGCTTCCTTGGGTCATCTGTGCTTAAATGCGCTTGGAAAACACTAGGTTGATAACTGTTGAAGTAGTTACTATGAGGATGATGGGTATCAGTGGAGGATGTGTTGTACACTGTGTGACCCTTCATATTTCTCTCGTTTTGACTTTTTAAATTGGGTTGACCTGATTTTTTCATATTAATTATTAAGTGTTTTTTGAAAAAAAAAATAGTATTTATAAACTACAAGATTTCTTCTAAGATTTTCATAAGAAAGAATTATATAGCTACATGTGACCTACAAAAAGATATAACAAGTCGAACTCAATTTTAAAAAACTCAGATGGGAAAAATATTTAAGACTAGTTTTCCTGCTATGCCAATTTACTTGACACCTTTTCATTCTAGTCAAGATTCTTATTGGCCGAGAAAGGAGCTGTTCTTGGTTGGTGGTATGAAACCATTCTCGTAATCAGATTCTTAGTTAGGAAGTGTGAAACTGGTTGATGAAAAAGGTCATAAGTATCTGTAGTCATTGTTTTAGGCTGATATCATTGAATTACTGTAAAAGTTATGTTTCTGATATGAATCATAGGTTGCTCTATTGGCTCAACTGAACAAAAATAAAAACAATTTGAGGAATTTTCTTCTTGATAATCCATACATCCCATATTGGGAAGGTTGGGCACCTTGATGTTGGCTCTTTGCCACCCGGGGCTGTAGTATATTCCAAGGGTTGGGCTGTTTGCCCATTAAAACGGTAAGTGAGTGTCTACTGAATTCTGAGGGGGCTTTACCGGAACTTACTTGTAAAATGCGTAACAAATTGATCCTCTACAGAAAAATCTCCATATCTTTGTTATCTTTTCTTCTGTTTTTGTTTTCGGCTATTCTTATCTCATGAGAAAATGGTCATGTACTTTATGTTCCTAGATTTCAAACCGGTCTTAGATTCAGAATTAATTTGGTCGAAGATCTACACAAGTTTCATCTGTCAGATGGTTTTGCTAGGCTAATACATTTGTTTTGTCAGGTTCATGGTGCATGGCTCCCTCCATGGCTAGCTGTACACATAATTCGCTGTCAGGTAATTTGAACTGTGAAGAACTATGTGCATGATGTTGCTTAATATGTATTGCACATCTGCATTTAACCCTGCGAATCTGTCTTATCACAGTCATTCATTGATATGCACTGGAAGGTTCATGGCAAACCTACCATGGACTTGGCGGTGGAGAAGGTCTCTCTCTCTCTCTCCCCCCCTCCTCTCCCCCCAAAACCTGAAAAAGGAATAACCATCAAGATTATGCTTATATGGATTTCTATATCACTGTTGTGTTCATTTATTTTTTATATGAAGTCACATTTCCTGTTTCAGTGTCTTGACATTCCAATTGTATGTGTCTTTAAAATTTGACACAGATTTTGGAGAAAAATGCCCAAGCTCAAATATTTGCTCAACCCTATGTTGAAAAGATTAAAACAGTAAGCTCCTGCCAAACTTGATTGTATGGATGGCCATAAATTTATTATTGGTAGGTGACAGTTTTATGTTTCACATGTTGTTACATGAAGAAATTAGTTCCTGCTGTCAAGGATCAATTGTTGGTTGTAACGACCTATATTGAACCACATATGCGTACACTAGCTGCCAAGACCTTTGAAGCTTACGAGGCATCAAAGACTTCAATGACTCCTCACATTGTGAAAGTGCAAGAAACAATTGATCCCTATTTCCAGGCATGTTCTATTAATTCAGTCCATATGCTTTGTTTTCACATGTTGCATTCATCGTGAAGTACCTTCAATCTACACCAGGAAGCTAAAAGATTGAGTAAGCCGTATATAGATCAGGTTGCAACTCTAGCAAAACCACATGTCGAGAAGGTGAGAGTTTTGACAAAGCCTTGCACGCAACAGATGGTTCATGCTTATGGGAAGTTCTTGGAATCTGCAAGCAAGTACCACCATCAGGTGTTTATACTTTATGCCTTTAATTCTGTTCATTATAAGCTTTCATTTTCATTCTTTACCCCTTCTTCTTGTAGCTCTATGAGCCTTTTTTTATCCAATTAAAATAGATCTTCATTTCATTTATTATATATTCATTGGTCAAAAGTGGGGGTTGCCAGTATTGCTTCATCAAGACTTTCAAAACATTATATATAGAGATACCAGATACTTTTGGCTGGTTAGTTGGATAAAGGAATGCCTGCTTAAAGATCTGCTGCATGTAAAGCATCTGAGTTAGTTGATTCTGGACGTTTAGTGCTGGTTCAGATTGTTTGGTGTTCATTCATGTCTTGTAGTATTCTGTAAAGGGTAATGATATGCATGACAGTTGAATTAGCTTACTGTCTTCATTTAATGAAGGTTCGAGTTACTGTGCAAGAGATGTTGAAGAAGCATGAGCTGACAAGACCTCTTGCAACAAAGGAACTCGAGTGGTTTGCAGTATGTTTACATTAGTTTCTTATCTTAGCCTGCTTATCAATTGCACACTCCCCAAAAGAAAACAATAAGATAAATAAAGTTTTTTAGATCTTGTTATTTGGTATCAAGAATATTGATTTCATGATTCATTTATTGCAGGCTTCTGCTATACTAGCACTACCTATTATTGTTCTGTTTAGAATTTGTTCAGCTATATTTTAGTAAGTTTCTTAATCATCCTAATTATTTATTTTATTGTTGTATTTTTGTTTATATTCTTAGGCTATGTACACCAATAACATGATTGTTAATTTCTGTAGCAAAAAGTCAAAGAAAAATTTTCAGCATGCTAGCGGGCACCATGCTCGTCGCAAGGCAAAGAGGGGCCATCCTGATAAGTAGTCTACTAAGTGCTTGGTTGCTGGTCTCTCATACACTTGGTAGGCTAGAAACGTTGGTCATTCTCAATGTGTTATGGATCAATGGGTTGCACTATGCTAGAATTGCTTTTGTGTGCTAAACTGAATCGTTTGTTTTACTTATGCAGGTTCAGTATTTTCGAACTTGGCCTCCTTTGAGTCCTAGTTGTCTGCCTTCGGTAGGGAGTTAGGGAAAAAAACTTTTAAGAACCAACCAACACAAAACTGCACTACACGTTCTGTGACATATCTTTTGTACAATGGGCTCTTTGTTATCTATGCCTCTAGTGTAACGTGATCTTTATTATTCTTTGTGGCTGCTGCAGCCACTTTTATGTATTGTGGAAACATGGTGGTTATTGGTTAGGCCCCAGGACTGAAAGTTAGGAGAGAGTTAATTGGAAAAATTATAAAAGCCTCCTGCGGTTTGATGTAACCTACAATTTGTGCCCTTTATTTTAAAAACCCTGTATTTTACCCTTTGCTTTTATTTAAAGTGTCTTACAATAACTTTTAAAATCTCAATTTAAACTATGTAATAACTATGTATTTACAGAGAGGAAATTGTATTTACAGAAAGGATAAACTAATAATTTAAAATATCTGTTAATTGTAAAAAAATATTATAGACATCAAAATTATTAGAATATGATTATTGTTTAGTTTAAATTATAATTTCAGAAGTTATTATTAGACAATGTAAAAGAAAGAGGTAAAGTATAGATTTTTAAAAATAAATGGAGTAAACCATAGGTTAGGAAAAATCTGAAGGTAATTGTAAGTTTGCCAAAGTTATTTGATTAATGTTGAATATCCTGAACTTATTCTTCTTTTGTAGTAATTGTATCTTGCGTTGCCTCTCGGGATATTTGCCATTTTTGTCATTAAAATAGTGATGACTCACTTTGATGGACCATCGAGGGGCAAGAATTCTGGGCTGATTTCGAGGGCATTGCCGGTAGCTTTTGACTTTAGGCGGCAAAAACTAGCTGTTAGCTAAAAAGTCAACGAACCGAAGTGGATTCTGTTTTAGTTGGTGTTTCTCTTCTTTTGCGCAGCCTGGTTATTCAGGCCTTATTTTGACCTGAAACTTGAAAAAACTTTCACGCTTTAGTATTCAAATTGGCTTGTGACCTTAAATAACTTGAAATAGAATGACTGTAACGTGGATGACAAGCATGATGTGAAAGCTATTGTAACCACATAAGTTGCAACCCAGATGACTTGAAGCCAATTTGTTCCAAAGCATAGCGAATTTGATTAAAAAAAAAAAATTTCTTCATCATCTAAAAAGGATGCAATATTTACTACAATTTTTACAGCCTTATAACTGAAACCCATGCTAGGACGCAAGTTCAAACTATCTTTCTACCATCGTCTTTTCTCATGTTCACGCAAGAAATCAAAATGGAATATTGGGGAATGTTGACGATCGATGAATAGCCAATGAAGGTGACGATTGCATCATAACTAGGGTGGAGGTACGTAGACGAAGAGAAATAAAATAAATTTCCATGGATGGAGAAAATACGGGTACGTACTAGTTAATTATGGTGTAACGACTTGCAACCTGACCTCCCAAGTCCTAATTACAGTGGGTCTGCAGCTAGGTCTTAATATTCAAGTTCGTCTAAGTCAACCCATATTTAGCTCCCAAATGACCCTATTTTGTGGGGAGGTTCCAAAACTAATATGCCTGCATTAGAGTGCAGGTTCAATACGAGGCCCAGTAGTTGTCCAAATCCATGCACTGGTCCAGGCCCATGTATTTGCTGTTGGCTCCATCGGTGGCACTGCTCATGTCTGGGACATAGCCTGCCGCCTCTGCAGCAAAAGGGTTAGTGTTGATCATGGAGGCCGCGACCTCTTGTTGTTGTTGTTGAGCGAGGGGTGGCGGCATAGGACTGCCGAGGTTCAAGTTCAAGCCGGAGATGGTAAAGGCGGGTCCGGCAGCGGGTGGATAGATGTGAGGATACGTGGGTAGCGTATTGGGACGGAGGACCCTTGAAAGGTCAGGGAGTTGGTCGGGGTAGGATCTTCCGGGGAAAGAGTAGGGATCGGGGGGCATCATCTTGGGCATTGGAGTGGATCCCATGTCTAAGTAAGGATTGACTAGTCCTACCCCGGGTCTGGAAGGGTGGGAGGGGTACTTTTTCACGCCGGCGCTCTTCTGAAACACGCGGCAGACCACCCACTCATCCTGCTGCGAGCGAGGGATTTGTTAATAAATTAATAGGCGTGGAGACATTCAATATCTAGTTGTAGGAGGTAGCTAGTGGGTGTTATTAGCTAGCTGATTATATGTATATACCTTGGTAGTTCGGAAAGAGGACTTGGAGTGAATGCGATATTCGTGCATGACCCAGTTGGTCTTCTCGCCGCGGGGGGCTCTGCCTCTGTAGAAAACCAATGTCTTCTTCATCCCAACCAACTCCGATGTGACACTGTTGAAGATCTCCTTATCCTTTCCCGTCGTCTTCCAGTACCCCGTGTTGGTTGCTCGGTTCGTTCGCACCCCCGTCGGGTACTTCCGATCCCTCATGCTGAAAAAGTACCACTCCTTCTCTCCCATCTTTGCCTTCCCTGCACATTTATATATATACATACATGAATCATTTCAACATATATATAATATATCCCACCTGGCCAATAATTTTTACCTATCATCATTATTATTTCTGAATTCCCCTCTACTCTAGAAGAAGAAGAAATCCCCGCGCGCATATATACCAAGTACTAGAGATATAATAAAGTTGAGATATCTATATATATATATGTTCATGATGATATTTCATTCCTATGAATCCTAATTAACTAATTTTCTTTTCAATTAATTATGACTGTACAAAATAAATGAAGAAAATCAAATAAATTAAATGATTATATATATGCAAAAGTCTCCTCATTATTTGATTAAAGCCTCAAGTTTTTTTCTTCTTATATAATTTCTTGACCAACTCATGATATATGCATGAGTTATCATGAGTTGGTCAAGAAATTATATAAAAGCCGACAATATTAATTTCCATAGCTAGAGATAGATACGGATATTATTATTCCCGATTTTCAGAAAATGGATTGATGAATATACAATTATGAAGAAATTAAATCTTGTAAGCTAATCCATGCATGTGCCGTCTGAATATTGAAGCCTATATATATAAACATTCTTATGTGTGAAAACTCCCATGCTAGTAATGGTATGAGAGAAAAAAACGAGTATTGATATATATATAGTAATTGACGAATTACCTGGAAGCTCCCAGGGCTCACACTTGTTGAGATCAACATCGGCGATGGCTCTTCCGGTGAAGCTTGAGTCGGAAATCTTGTTGACAAGATAGAAGGTGATGAGCTCCTCGTCGGTGGGATGAAACCGAAACCCTGGCGGCAACGACGTCTCCTGCTGTTGTTCCTTACCCGCTTCACCTCGATCCGATCCTTCCATGCTTATGGCCTCTACAGCTCCTGCAGCTTATATATATTAAGTAAACAAGTAAGTAAAATAACACAATAACAATAAACTACTCAGCGCGAAGTCACCTTGAGCTTACGATCATCAAAAACCTAGCTAGCCATTGAAGAAGATGGAGGACATGATGATGAGTCGGCCAGCCTCTCCGCCTTGCATCACATGTACCGTACTACTACAACTAGCTAGCTAGTACCTAATAATTAATTACTCTGTACAGATGGATGGATAATTGGAAAAACTAAAGAAAATAAATCAAATCAGGCGCTTACTTGTATCTATGGCACGACCTAGGAATATGAGATTATTAAGAAACAATCTTCCTGCTAGTTAGGTTTGGATGTCGTTTGTAGGGTATCGTTTGGGACATAATTATAATTAACTTGAGGGATTCTATATATTTGTATCATCTAATTAGTACTGATCACAGACAAGAAGGGGAGGGGGGGGGGGGGGGGGGGGGGAGATAGAGAGAGATGGTTAACAATTATAAGCTAGCAAGCTAGATAATGAGATGAAGAAAGGCCAGCTGCTAGGTTTTTCTTTTGATTTCTTTTCTTCTGTACTCACCTGATGGACACTGCAGCTAGCTAGCAATATATATATATAATCCTGGAGGCACAAGAAATCCAAGAATTTAAGCTTGGAGACAGAGAGAGGGTGTGTATGAAGCTCTCACCTACTATGGGTCTTGTTTTCGAAGGTACATTAACGTTATGTGCATGCCCACGTCCCCATGCCTTTTTTTATTCTTTTGGACGCTGGCTCAAGAAATCCCTTCTTTTCCCCTTTCTTTCCCCTTTCTTCATATCCTCTTCTCTCCGTCTCACATCAATCCCTATTTTTTGCTTTTCTCACCATCTAACAACGCTTGAACTAATTTTATTTCACACTTCCATCTAGCATGCGTAGCAGTATAGTATTACTATACCATACTAGCAACATCTACTATAATAACTATCAAAGTTTTGGATAGCTAATACTAAAAGTTACCATTCCAAATTTCTAATACTAAAAGTTACCATGCATTGAATAGTTTTTTCCCCCCAACATTCAACATTATTTGTTAACTCTCTTCCCAAACAAGAGCAGTACTACTACAGCTATGTATATGTATGAAACTAGTTTTTCGTTTTCCTCAACCGTTGCAATTAAAATTCAAAACTAAATATATACTAGCTAGTATAATAATAGAGATAAAATCATATAATTTGTGTTTGTGGCAAAATCTAATACTCCATTCTCTTAATAATGTTTTTCACCTTTTCCTTTTCGATGAATACTATAGATCTTATGCCACATACACATTTTAATCATATATGTTTCTTCAAGATTATCAATCACTAAATAACAAAATTATTGCAAGAAGCTTTCATAAGTTTTACATAACGAGAATGATGCCTTTGAAATAAGGTGCGCAAATGTTGAAAAATGATACACATTCAGCCGATACACAAAAAAAAATGAAAATGAAAAAAAAACACATGTTATAGGACAAAGGAAATAGTACAGAGATTTGATTAACTCAAAATTTTTATCCATTAATTGAGTTGAGGTTCCATTGATATGCAAGTCTCATTTTGGACAATATCAAAAGCAAACGGCGCCCATTTTCTGTCCCTAAGAAAGTCGCAAGCACACAACATTTATATATATATATGTCCTGATTATTACTAACAGTCTTGGTGTAATTCATAGATCTTTGTTTGATGGTCATAATAGTTTATTTCATTCATTTTTTTTTGGAAGGGTGTGAACGACCAAATTTTTAATGATACCGGAGTTCAAAGTGGATGATAACCTCAAAATTCAGCCTTTGTCCCATCTTTGGATTTTAAATAGCTAGACTGAACTTGGAGCAGTTATCTTTCTATGAGTGATATTCCAATCCTAGATTAGCCATTAATAATTGGTGCACTTAGGTATGGATATTATTTGTATTCAGGTGTTTCATCTCTTCTCTTGCTTTTTTAATGGAAAAAATAAATATTATTAGTAAAAATATAAAGTGCATCTCTCAGTTCCACAAAAAATACTGAAATAATTCACCGTAAAAAACTCTTCTTAAAATTAAAAATATACTGAATCCCAAAATATATATATATATAAACCTCATATCCTTTTTTAAATCTCCCGTAACAAGAAAAACTTAATATTCCCTACCAACATAAAAAAAATACAAACTTAGATATTATAAACCATAATCTCCAAAACCCAAAAAAGAAAACAAGGAAAAATAGTAATCTAGTATTTGATCTCACATGTCAATCTTTTCAATTCACTCTTCAACGTCAATCCTTTTTAGTCGTCATCCTACTTTTTTTTGCCCCTTCCTTAGATTCTTAACATTGTCAAAATTCTCTAAAATACTTGACACTATTTCATCACAATCGTCACAGCACCCCACACCTCTAATATTATATATCTTGTACGGCCGGCATCTAGCTGATTTTTTCTGTAATAAAATTGGAGTTATTGTTAAAAAAATATATTTTTGTGTTTATTAAGTGATTTAGAGGGAAAATATATATGTTTTAGGCTGCCCATTTGTTAACTGTTTTTGTAGGGTTTAATAAGTAGAATCATGAGCTTGTGCGCGCACGTACACACGTTTATATATGGTAACTGATGATAGGGTAACAAGTTCTTTGCATCTGGAGGCATAACCATATGGTAGTAGACTTGCTATAACAAAGTGATTAGGAGAGGGCGAAACCCTCAATGGCTAAAGGCTAAGAAAGACGCACGCTGGTTATATATCTATATATTAATTTGTGAATGTGATGTCGCCTTAAATATCAACGGAATATTGGCAACCACAAAACGTTCAACCAAGTATATAGAAACTGTAATATTGAAGAATCTCTTTAAAATCATCCAAAGCTAACCATATGTCCGTAAAGCTTACTAGAAGAAAGAAATTATAACAATATTGCTTATTACTTGTTAAGCAAAGATCAAATGGTCCAAGGGACACTTGGCCTTGGCTACAGCCCGAGTTCAAATCCTCCCTTCCACTTGCACAGTACAGCTAGAATAGAAGAAATGTCAAATGTGACTTGATGTCCTTCAAATTCCAAGAAACATGCAAGTGACCCCTCCTCGACTTTCAACTATATATATATATGCACACACTAGTTTATTAGCTGAAAAAAAAAATGAAGAATACCATCCGCCTAGTTCCTAAAACATGGGTAACACGGGTGGGGCTGCCCTAACAGCTTATGATTGTGGCAGTGCATCACGGACTGTGGGAATAACATTTTCCCTTGGGCTTTGGGCAACGCTTGGCTTGCGGCTGAAGAAAAAGGACTTATACGCTGCAGTATGAAAAGGGAGGATTGAATTATCACACTTTCAGGAATGGGGAGTAGAAGGAAATAAAAGATAAAGCTTAGGGATTATTGGCATTTAATCTGCAACGAAAGACAATACAAAGTCCAGCACTGCACGAAAACGGGACAGGGGCCATTTTATTTCTCTCATTCTGTCCTTTCTAATGTCAAAATAAATATCACGTGCTTCTGGGCCCAATTTCTCAGCCACGTCAGCATCTAAATCTCCTTGAAAATAGTTGGGCCCTCAGACAGTACAGACTAGTGGGCCGCAGGCGATATATTTGTGGATTTTGTCCAAGCCCGGTTCATGTATATTTCTTCCACGGCTAAAAACATAACGATTAATACCTAATTATTGGTTTATACTTACTGTCATCATTTTCTTTTTAAAGAAAGCAAACACTTACATAAATATCATTGGGCACCCCATAATATATTTACTGGTCACGTATAAAAAAGTTTTTGAGCTCCTTTCTTTGGATATGTAATTTTCAGTATTCAAAATTATATTATATATTTGCTGATATTGTTATGTATATACTATTAAACTTAGGAGCACATAAGCCAGGATTGAGAAACACATGACTTGAGCAAACCAATAAAGTGGTTATGGTCTCATTTCTGTGTTTCTTATCGGACACTTCAAATCAAATCCTACAAATACAAACTGTCTTCATCATATACCCTGAATGAATTTAGAAAATTAAGGTTGTTTTGGTCAAGACGATATCGTTTGGCCAATTAATTACCAGCCCGGCGGGAATTAATGCTACCTGTCTTTCTTCCAACACATGGATCTTGCAATATCTTTGACCTATTGTTTTTTTAATTAGTTGAATACACATCAGTAGACTTTGCTAAAAATTTGATTCAAAAACTCGATCGCTTTCTTCATGCAAACAATTAAGCTAAAAATTTATTTTATTTTAATTGTATACATAGTTCTCATATGTATCTATCTAAGAGTTGTTGTTATCTGTAACAGATTTCATAATCGGATGACAATACTAAAAAATGGGGTTTTAATGACAGTTCTTACAGTCACTAAATTAGATATAGCGACAGTTAGGCCACCATTAATTTACTCATTACTAATAACTTAGCAATAACTACCGTCGCTAACTAGTGACTGTTTACTTTTACAACGATGACAGTTACTAATTTTCTAATATTGGTGTGTTGTCGGTGAGTTTGCAACAGCTAATTAATTATCGTTAAATTAGTGAAAGTTATTCATTGCTAATTTTAGCATTCACTAATTTAGTGATAGTTGGCTTTCACTAGTCAATGATCATTTTTAGTGACGACAAACCGTTCCTAAATTATACACACACACACACACACACACACATTACCATGTTCTATTTCCTACAATTTGAAAAATTACAAAACAGAGATAGATTATATTGATCTACAAATATGAAAATTAATCAACAATATCATTTAACAATCAAGTCATATAAAAAGATATTAAATATCATATATAAATATTGTTCCAAAATGTTGTCCCACCAAAATCTCATTTTTTTTTACTATTTTCCCCTAAAATAATGAAAAATTAGAAGCTAATTTATCTAACCTAACTTGCCAGGCAACTCCATTCCAAAGACCGATAACAGAATGTTTCAATCAATCGAATGTTTGAATCTCTACCTTTGCCAATAAGGTTTTGCTAATGCCAGGTTCTCTATACAATATGACTTTATGTTGGTCTAGTCCGTCTTAAGAGTGGAGTCATAACAAGCATTTACCTGTGAAAGCTGTCAGCAAGTCAGTGCAATTTGTACTCTAGCATAATTTTTTAAGTAATTTTACTATAGCCTCTCTGTTCATCTACAATAAAGAAATTGCTTGCAAATCAATGCAACTATAAATGATAGAATAAAAAATGATTAACAACAAACAAAAAGTAGATAGATTCTTATGTGTTTACCCTCTTAGATCAAACTCATTAACTTTGGATTGATACAATGACTACAAGAACAAATCAAATGCATCTATTTTGAAAAGTCCCATACCATTTTATAAAAATCAATGAAATTTCAAAAAAGTAAAAGTCTAGTTTGAATTGAGTTGAATTATAGTTCGGGGTGAGTTAATGGGAGCTTCACTACTTCTTTGATCTCCTGTATCTGGGCATCCAAATCTTCTATATCGCATATAATTCTAATGGTGCCTCTTCAACCTTCATCATCGAAATCATGAGATCAATTTCATCTTGCGCAAGCCCAACGACAGAAAGCACTTGATGAATTGCAACAAAAAATACAAACATAAAAAATATATGCATGAACAAATTAATGGCAGCATCCAACAATGGAATCCTTAAAATGAAACCATTCAGCATCTGCTAATTGAATAACACCATCAGTTGAACACCAACTACACAAACCAATTTGAATGTTTAAATCTTCCATCTTTGTTTATACTCTCATATTTTCCAAACAACAAAAAAGATATCCAACATAGAGATGAAACAAGGGGCAATAAAGCCTACTTGAAACAAAAACAAAAAAACAAAAGAAGAACATATTAGATAATCAAAGAAAAGGCTCTACAATAAATAAAGAAAACTATTTAAACATGAACCTAGTTGGGGTATCAATTCACTAATAAAAGGCAAAAATGAATTAACTAGTCAATAGGAACAATAAGCCATGTCAATTCGACTTTAGCTAATTTGATTACAGCAACGAGGAATAGACGAAGAAAAGAAACAAGAAATAGACAAAGAACAACTAGAGCAAACCATTACGGAACCAACATAGGCTAGAACAGTTCTAATCAATCAATCAAAACAAAAACGAAATCTAACAAAGCGGGTTAATCATGCCACAGACAAAGATAATTAGGGATAAGATTGCAACCTTATAAAATTTGTAATTTAAAAAACTAGAAATGATAAACCCTAACTAGTCTGAAACAAAAGCCCAAATCAAAATGAAAATTGTATGAAGCAGCACATGAACTCTAAGAAGAGAGTATGATAGAGTGGTGGACCTGTGTTTAAGAAGTTCGGCCACCCTTCCTTTTTCTTTTAACCCTCACTCGGCCCTTTCTTGTTGATATGACAAATGGCTTAGGAGGCTCTGATTTAAGTTTTTTAATGAAATTACAAATGGTAAGCTATTGCAGACAATGCTGGGAGCTATTGATGGCTAGCTTTCCCTAAACCTTTAGCTAAAAATTAAGAAAATTGCTTAAGTGTCTAAATGGTCCTTCAATTTTGAGGAACCACAATTTTGAGGAACTAGACAGTTCGATCCTTTGACTAAGACTACATTTGATCTGGTCCTACCAATTAGTAAGGGCAATTCATCACTATTTTTGTTCATAACTTAGTGATAGTTAGTCATCGCTACTTCTATTTATAACTTAGTGACGATTCACCATCACTAGTCCATGGCCAGTTAGCAAGGGTAGGCCATCACTAACTCTGGCCATAACTTAGCAACAACTAATCGTCACTAGTCCATGGTAAATTAACGAGGACAAACTGTCACTACTTCTATTGATAACTTAGTGATGACTAGCCGTCATAATAAGTTAGTGAAAGCAGACTATCACTAACTCCTGCCATAACTTAGTGCTAGATAATTGTCGCTAATCCATACCCAATTAGCTACAGTTAGCTGTTACTAACTCTGGTCATACTTTGCAATATGTATCCGTCACTAAACTAGCAACGATAGGCCGTCACTAAGGTGTTACCTGAGTTTAGTGACAGTTAGCCTTTGATAAAGTGTGCCCAGACTTTTAGCAACAATTTTTCCTCACTAGTTAATGACAGTTACTTTTTTTCTAGTAGCGTGAGCATACACAGGGTGAATGTGAGATAAGGCTGATAAAAATCAACTCTTAATCGTCTATTCCTTTTGTTTATACACTTAACTTTGACTAATTTCATCCCATTATAAGCTACAAGTATAAATGTTGTCCCTGAGCATTAGGCAAAGTGGCGCAAAAGGGGCACCCCATTCGGCCACAACCAAGGTTTAAATTTTTTCCCCAACTATATAAAATGTCATTTGGTTTGATTTGGTTGCCTTCTAGGTCTGAACAAGCCGATATCTCTCTCCTTAAATTAACAAACTACTTCAAGCTTTGTATATTTGTATACCTAATTCTAAGTATCAAAAAATGTATAAATGTTGTGTGAAATTTGATATTCTTTTCCATTATATGGCAATTCATTTTTACTTTCTTGATTTTTAGAATCATTATAGAGCTTGAGGGTTAAGCAAGGAACCAAATACTTTGGGATAAGTTTGATGATATTTACTTCTATCAACCCTCAAAACATAGGTTGTCAGACTCACTAGTTGTATACACTTAAGAAATCATCATCAACTACTAGAAGAAAAGAATTCATCATCATTGAGGTAAGACTAAGGTATTAAATATCGTACAGTATAAATCTTAAGTATATAATATAGTATACTGCACCATACATTATTATCATTTTTATAAAAAAAAAAAAGTTAAAAAATTATTTTAAGATAAATTACATTAAATAAATTTTTTTACACCTTTTTATATGTATTCCAATTTTTTTTCATCATAATTTAACAAATATAAATAAAATATATGTATGAAAGATAATATATTTATAAAAAATGGAATATATAAAATAAAATAAATATTATTCATAAATAAAAAACTAATTTCTTGGTACATGATGAAAAAAAAGGAACAATACTCTAATAATAACGATAAATTTTCTAATACCATATTAAGTTTTTAGGTTGTTCAAAGTATGATGCTTTTGTCTTAACTTATTCTGTAAAAGTAACATGTTCATTTCATGTCGTAGAACTTTAGTTTTGGCTCAAGAAATTTTACAAATGGGAATAATATTTAGTTAGGATAGTATATATTAGAAATCCAATTAGAGGATATTGATCAACACCGTGTTCTAGTTAAAAGGAAATCTAAATTATGTTAACGTTATTTGTAACATTAAATTTTGTTTGTAAATAATAAATAAAAATAATATTTATGTTAAAATATTTATATTAATTGTATTTTATTATTTTACATATTTATGTATGAACTTTAATGAAAGATTGTTAAGACTAGGATCTTATCCCGAATTGTTTTTCATCATACATGATTGGGATCATAAGACCAAATCATAGATCATAATATTATACTAAAAGATCACAATTCCTTGGAATAAATAATATAATTCATATGAAAGACCAATTATATTGGAAATTTAAGTAAAGTTCAAGTGTTATAATAATGATACAACATGATTAGTGTTACAGCACAAAAATAGTTTTGCCCTAATTAAAAGTTCTCAATATTTTTTTTTTGTTTTGACCGAAACCGAATAACTAAATTTATTTGATTTTCTATCTTATGTACCAATAACTAAATATATTGAATTATAAAAGAAAAATGAAATAACCGAAAATCGAAAGAACTAAAAAAAATATCAATTATTTAGCTTTTAACTGAAAAAACTTAATTTTAAGCATACACATTCTAAATGTCAAACTTTCATCACATATTACAATCTAAACACACACTCTAATCACATGGCAAACATCTATAATCTATCCCAAATTCAAATATTAGATTCATACATATAGCAAACATTCATGACATATATAATCCTTTCCAAATCTCAAACATAAATATTAGTAGATAAAAATCCGATTATTTTGGTTAACCGGATATCAATTGAAGTAAACCAAAAACCAAACTGAACTTATATATTAGTTTTCAATTATAATTAAAAACTAAAATTATACATAAAGGTGATAACTGAAAGCAATTTTTTTTTTCAATTATTTGATTATTTCGGATATAACTTAATTTTTGTTCACGTTAACCGTAATAGAGCATATGTCAACATAACTAACACAATTACCAAGACAAATATGAAACAAATTCATAAATAAACATAATTAAAACAATAACAACAAACTTATGGAAGTGTTTTGGAAGTCTTGAATTTTGTCTCTTGAGTTGGAGAAAGAAATGAGCTCTATTTTTTTTTTTGTCATAACTTGGATAGCCTAGCTTGGGTAATAAGGGTCCAATTACTAAAACTTTTTAATTTGGGCTAAAATACAAGTATAATCAACAGAAACCAATACCAAATAAGATTGATAGGATTAGAAAATCTTACTGATCTTATGATCTTAATTGAGATCCTACCTAATCCTACTCTATCATTGATCCTATTACTTTCTGACAAAGTTTCTTGAAATTGGATCGTAAGATTGTGGGATCCTAAGATTAGAATCAAGATCTGAACAACCTTGCTTTAATATAAAATGAAAAAAAAAATTATCTCACATATTTGCCACGGTAAACTGAATATCATAGTATGTGCTGCATAAAATATTGTGGTATTCTAACAAAATATAAATAAAGTTCAGTAGTATGTGAGATACCATGAGATATTGTGTCATATCATGATATTTTGCATGCAAAAATGATGAACTAAAAAAATATTTGTACTATATACCCCTTACCCATGGTAAGTGAAATTTCACGAAAATACTGTGAAATTAAAGTCCATGTGCAAGACTTCAAATATATTTTATACGATACTTATATGCTATTATATGCTAATCTTCTAGTTAATGTAGTCCGAGATAATAGGTTAGAGTGAAACTAAACTCTAATAATTTGTTTGGATTGAGAAAAGAGGCGAAAGGAAAAAAAATTTGTATAACTTCCTTGTTGGATATGAGCAAATTTAGGGAAAAAGGAGAATCATTATTCTTATACTTCTTTCCTTCCTAGAAATAACTCAAATAACTCATCATTCCTTTTCTTTTCCTTTCTATACCTTCCTATTCCTTTATTAATTGAATCCAAGCACACTGAAAAATTGCACAGGTTGATGTGCTTACCCACAAAAAATAATTTCTATTTATTGGAAATAATAGAATAACATTTCTAACTAAAATGAAACATTTAAGGGATTTTGATCTATACTTTAAATGGATGAATGAAAAGGTAGTTGTAGAGCGTAAATTTCATGCGAGGCTTACATAGCTGATTTGTGTTTCAAATGGGTTTTTTTTTCCTTCAATGTGTCCTCTTAAAGCACATTTGTTATATAGAATGTTCTAATTGAGTCATTCTCATTACTTACACACTTAAATCAAACGATAAATCATGACTCGACAAAACTTAACATTGAAAGGGATCTTAAAACAACAACTAAAATCCCAACTTCTACTAATAATATTGAACATTGAACTATAAAATCTACAAATTACACCATTTTCCCCCTAATCTTTACCCAAATCCTTCCCTTGGATCCTGTTCTCCCCATCGTCCCTCATGGATTCTTGATTCCCCTCTAGCGCCCTTCCTATCCCATCCTCCATCTTCCTCAACTTTGACCCCTTGTTCTGCTGCTGCCTGGCTTTTTTCATTGTTGTTACCACTGCAACTTCATCCCCCGTCTCTCCACCTCCATTTTTATTTCATTGTTCTTCTGCATCCTCATTCTTATTATTTGATGTATTGAACTAATTGAGTTAAAGTTTGCCCAAATTGATAATAGACGTGAGACATATCAAACTTGTAGGATCAGATTTAGACCTACAAATTAGTCTAGTAATGCCTTCTACAAAAGGTCTCAGGACCTTCCAAAAGATCCATTGGAGCTTGTCCTGGGCCCGGTGGAAGACCTTCATCTGGTGATTCAATAGGAATCAAAGAGTTGGCAGATGCAAACGGCTGATCTGCTACCTCATTGTCCTTTCATCAATAGCGAGAGGAAAGTGGAAAAGCTTGAGCTACACCATCGGTTCATCCTCCGTTAGCAACCATTGGAGGTCGTTAGCCACCCCATAGAGGTCAGAGGAATATTCTAGTTAGAGATCATGTGTGGAGTGAAGAGCTAGTGATGATTTCCATAGCTTCACTTTCATCCATCAAATGGGCTGTGTACCTGAAATTTGGAGGATAATCTTTTGCTTGAGGGTTTTAGTGGCCTTTAGGTTCATTGTAAGTTGCAGCGGCAAATCCTAAGAAACAACCTAATAGAAATTCTTTCTTGCCAAGAAAAGAATTAGCCAGCGAGAAAGATAAAAAGAAAAAAAGATATTTGTATGGCTGGATCTAATTGCGTAATTCTCTAAAAGAATTTTGATTACAAAATAAGATGGGAAGAGAGAGGTATAATTGGTAAATTTTATAGTTTAACTTTAAAGCAAAAATAATATTGGTAAGAAAAGTTATGGAATTGGAGTTGTTATTTTAAAATATATTTTAATGTTAATTTTTGTCATCATTATTTTTTTTCTGATTTAACAATGAACATAATGAAAATGATCCATTTAGAATGTTTGATATGAAGCAAGAGATTTTAGAACAAATTGAAAGATGTGTATGAAGTTATATTTAGGACACACGAGAGTAATTAAAAAGTCCTTAACCTATATTATTTAAACCATTGAAGGCAACAGCTTTGAAACATTACAAATAAGTATATAATTAATGGTACAATGTTTTTTTTTTAACTCAAAAGCAAAGTGAGAAGCAAAATAGTTAAGCAGGGGAAGAAGGATTAAACAATGGAGTACGTTATTGAGACCTAATTGCTAAGGGCAATAACAATAGTGCATAGGGCGAAATGGTTCATAATTATGTGGGTCTCTTGGGTCAATCTTATCAAAATTGGATGAAGGACAAAAGAATCTTGGAGAGCAATAATAGTTTAAAAGTAATGAGTGTAACAACTTATTGTTTGAATGTCGATGCTACTTGAGCCTTGAGGGGCATCCTTCAAAGCCTGGACTCAGCTTCCAATACAGAAGAGTAATATGGGATTAGTCAACCATATTTAAGAATAGGCGAAGCATTAAGCCCCATTTAAAGTCATGCTATAGGACCTCTATTTGATGATTTTTGCCTTGCCCCATCCACAATAAAAAGAATATAAACATGCTCAGGATGAGATGCAAGGTCAGTTCCCCATGAGTAAGAGAGGGGGTTGTCAGGTTATAAGGAAAAATAGAAGCAATGATATGGCAGTCTCGAGCTAAAAAAGTTGATGAACCAAATTATCCTTTCTAGTCATAATGAAGCCATTGAAAGATGTACTCATTTCTCCCTAAACATATAGACTAGAAGGTCAAGACTAGATAGTAAAGTAAATTCTCCTTCTAGCTAGGATTACTTGTCAATAGGTTGAGAAGCCATGTCTCAAAAAGGATGAATTTTCATATCAAGGGGAGTCATGCAAAAGTTACACCATACCTAAGTAAAGTCCTGACAATTCCAGAATAAATGTATAGTTGTTTCATCTGTTGCATTACATAGTGAGCAAATTTGTGAAAAAATGCCACCATGTTTAGGAAGATTAGCAAATGATGTGAGGGCATTCAAGAGGCATTTCCAGAGAAATACCTTGAATTTTTGTGGAAGATGAAAAACCCAAATTCTTTTTAAAATAGATTGCAAGTGTGGATTATTCGTAGGTAGCACAGTTGTAACGGCTCTCCAAAAATTCGAACATAATTACTGAGGTAACTTTAGTTATTTTAGTAATTTAATATACCTAGAACATTTAATGCAAGCAAATTCTCGGTTTAATAAAGTATAGTAGCTTAAAGAGAACAACATTGGTCATTTAAGTAAACCGGACCAAGAAAGGGCATTTTAGTCATTTCATATAGTGACCCATTTTTATTTCACGGTTGGGTAGGGGTTGAAAAAAAAATATTAAATTTAAGGTATCACGGTTTTTCGTGATTCCCGCTCTACCCTTGTGAAATTGTGACTTGACTAAATTGTCTGAAAATGGTTTATGTGTAATCCTCAAAAGTATCAAGCCTAAATTGCATGTCTGTCAAAGATGAGGACTGGGCGTATAATTAAGGTAAAGAAGGATTCAGGCGCAGAATAATTCCGGTTTTGGTCCTAATTTTTCTGGGAGGTTCTGGATAAGTTCCCAACGTACTATTGTGTACAAAGGAGGCACCATGTGCGTGGCATGTGCAATTAAAGTATACATAAGTTGACTTCTCATTAATTGCTCGGCCAACTTCTCCCACAAGTTCCAGACCACCCGAGAGCACTCTCTCCTCTTCAAAACTCCATAGCTAACCAAATCCAAGCTCCAATCCATCAAATTCAAGCACAATTAAGCAAATTTTTGAAGGAAAATCAAGTATGGAACCATCATAGGCTTGAATTTCAAGCTATTTGTTCAAGTAAGTTTTGTTTTGTTCTTCCCCTATTTTTGACCTTTATAAGGCTCTGTAATTACTGGATCTACTGATTTGAGCTTAGTTCTTGTTTGTTTTTTAAGGGAAAAATAACAAGAAAGCTTGGAAATTAAGCTTAAGTAAGAAAGGTAAGAACTACTTCAATTTTTTCTTATTTTTTATTAATTCCAGAATTTTTGTGGGTTTATAAATATGGAATTAAGTGTGTTATAATTGATTTTTGTTAACTTGTGAAGGCAAAAATACGTTTAAAACCCATTTGAACCAAGTTGTTGAAAGAAGGCTAAAAGCCTAGTTATATGTTGATTCGGTTCAGATGTATCCAGTTTTTTTTTGGTTATTTGTGCTGAAAATGGTTGGATTTAATGTGTTTATATTGGTTCATAGTTGATTATAAGAGAGATAATCAATAGGAACCTAGATTTTTCAGTTTTGGAGTTGAAAGGATACAACACCGAAATGGGTGTTGTTATATGTTGAGTAAAGGGCCGATTAATTGGAATCCATGTGAAGGTTATTCCTAACCATTTAAACCATAAGGAAGTTGAAATATTGTCCTAATTATGGTTTATTTATGTAGCTAAATGATCAATTAAAAGAGAAATACTCAAGCTACTATAAAGGTACAAAAAAGGATACAAAACCGAGGCCATAAGGACACTAAAGTTGGTGTTTGCTTGCATTAATTATTCAAGGTAAGGGATTTTAAGTTCAAGTTTAAATTGATGCATTATGAATTTTTCTACAATGCATTAATTAAGGGAGTAAGAGGTGGACAAGAAGTGGCTTTAAGGATAAATAGTGCTTAAGTAAGTATACGGGGTACTAAGTATTCAAGATGGGCTTTGATGCTCAAGAGTACCCTAGCTAAGCTACCAAGCTTAGTAAGAATGACAGGGTACTAAGTATTCAAGATGAGCTTTGACGCTCAAGAGTATCCTAGCTAAGCTACCAAGCTTAGTAAGAATGAGCCACCAAGAACTCCTGTACAGTGTGAATAAGGGCAAGTAATGGCAAGCCAAGCTTGCTAAGGCAAGAGTTGAGCTCTTGTAAGAGTAAAGATAAGTAATGGCAAGCTAAGCTTGCTAAGGCAAGAGTTAAGCTCTTGTAAGAGTAAGGAATGTAATGGCAAGCTAAGCTTGCTAAGGCAAGAATTAAGCTTTTGTAAGAAGGACTAAGTTGAGGATGGGTTCCCCGCCATAGAACCCGTGCTAGTGGCCATTAGTCAAGACCTCATAACATTTTGAGCTCACATTAAGATGCGTATATATGTTATATATGCTGGGTCCTAAAGTTTATTTTGCAGGTATTTAATTCCTTATTGAGAATTTATGATTCTCATTCCCTTAAGTATCACATTGTGCAGATACTAGTAGTGTGAAGCCTAACACCCACTGAAGGGTTGTTAAGCAAGGTTTTGGTGCAGGTATTTAAAATACCATGAATCTTTAATGATTCTAAGTTAATGGTTAGTAATATTATTGTATTAACTAAGTTATTTAAAACAGCCTTTACAGATACAGGCAAAGTGCACAAGGAGAAGTTGGACCTCTCATTTCTGGAGCTTTTGTGCTCAAGTGGGAGTTATCTTGATAGTCTCAGACTTTGTACATATTGGGTACTTAGGTACCAAGAAAATGCCTTTAGTTTGACAAGTTTGTGCATAGACTTATTTAGTGTATATGTCTGAATATACACTGTGGTTGCTTATGGATGTACATAAATTAAGTGATATGTGTACATAAGCTAATGCTTGGAGGTTCAAATAAATATATTTATATGACTTCGGCATGTCTTTCAAGTGTTTAATGAATGCCGAAGTTAAGCACGCAAGTATTAGCTTAGTCATTTGTAACTAAGAGCAGGAATACTAAATTCTGATTATCCTAAGATTCTAAGAACACCCTATATTAGGGTAAGTAAGGAGGTTCCCTCACAACAGTAGTGGTAAAAGACCCGTGAAGTAATGGAGCAGAATTATTCATGAAATCCATGGCATATGCATACTTCGTAGAAAAGGTACTCGAAGCACTCTCAGATCAATAAATTGAATGTTTTCCTCTATTTGCAGATGGGGAAGTTATGTCACAAATTTTGGAGGCAATTAAGTCTAGAAAGAATGATCGAAGCAAAGGAATATATTCTAGGCCTTCGTATTAGCTATGGTAAGGCCTAAAGCGTTAAGTCATTTGTATTGAGGGTAAGCCTCCAAGTATATAGATGGTTGATTAGCTGAAACTCGAGGGATCCAGTTGTCTTCACAGACCCTAATTGATTATCTATTACCAATATTCAAATAGACTTAAGGCTTGAGAATCTTCCAACTATATACAAACTACGCCATAGAAAATATGCATTTCCCGTAACTTTGACTTTCCAAAAGGATTGAGAAGGCCCATGTTTATCCAAATGGTTTAATGTTGTTGTTTGAGCTTCTCATATATATATACTAGTTAAACATTTTCATGTGATGCCCGGGGCTAGTATTTTTTTAATGTTTCAAAAATTTATATTTATTTAAGTATAAATTCTATCTTGATTACTATCTTTGACCAATATTGTTTGCTCCATTTTAATTTTTTTTGACTTAAATTTATTTATATCATTATTGCTAAATTTTTTTAAAAAATTATATTTAAAAACTAAAAGAATAATAATATAAATAAATTTTAGTCAAAAACTAAAATGAAGCAAATAATATGGGGTGGAGTATTAATTATTATGAAAAGTTTAGAAATTATGATAAAGTAAGGCGATCCTGTAGCAGTATAAATTATATATATATTAACACATATAAAGAGAACATAACTATTTTATATACTAATACATTTTATAAATAGGTGGTAAAGACATGTTTTATTTTTGAAAAAAATAAAAGTGAAGACGGGTTGTCTTATGGGAAAACATAAAAAGGTATATGTATTGAATCAACTATATGACTTACAATAGTGGATCTTTTAATCACTTTATTCATGACATTCGCTAATTGCTGATTTATAAATTTTCATAAAAGAAATTGAATAACATATTGGAGAAATAATCTTTAGGAAAATAAAAAATTAGAATGAAGATTTTTTAAAAGTAAAATATATGATACTATTTGGTGATGAATCAAACCGAAATATTTTTAATATGTTTAGAATAAAAACAGAACGGTGAATAAGTTAAGGACTAAAACAATATAATATTTAAAGTTAAGGTATTAAGATGAAATTAAATTATCTGCATATTAAACTATATTCTAAAAGTCATGAAGGCTCCACTGTTCGAACTACAGTGATGAACAGTGTATGGATGATTTTTCCCTTTGTCTCTCATGCGTTGCTGCCTTTTTGTTTTGTTGGCTTCTTCCAACTATGGTCAAACCCCTCTTTTGGTTCCTAGATGTTTCACTTCTGCCCTAATGCTCCCCAACTTTCACTTTCTGTTGCCAGCTTTTGATATTTCCCCTCTTGTGGTCCCTAGATGTTTCACTTTTGCCTCAATGCTTCCCGATTTTCGCTTTCTGTCACCAGCTTTTTGTATTTAATATGAAATAACTTTAGTCAATTTATTTGTTTTCTTTTTATTTTACCTTAACTATATTAATGGTTAAACCATTCATTGATCTGCCCTAATACTCCCCAACTTTCGCTTTCTGTCGCCAACTTTTGGTATTTAATACGAAATAATTTTAGTCAATTTATTTGTTTTCTTTTCTTTTACCTTTACTATATTAATGATGTATTATTTTCTAAAGTAAAACATTGGTTACCATTAATGTAGTAAAGGTAAAAAGGAAAAGCTCTATGGTTTAATGAAGTGATTTGGTCAATAATTCCTAAAATTAAAAGTGAATTTTTTAAAATAAATTTTTCATCTATATTAAAAATTGAAATTTAAATTGATAAGAGATAAAAAATTTTAGTCAATTATTCTTTAGTCACCAAAAAAATATCTATCATTTCAAATAATGTACAATATTATATTTCACAATTTTATATTTTGATCTTAATTGATAGTTTTAATGATAAGAATATAACATAAAAAAAATCTTAACTCAAAATTTTAATTAATGAACATAAATTTATGACTTAAAATTTTTAAATTATTATTATTAATATTCATTTTAATTATAAATTTATTAAAAAAATTATTAATTACAACGTGCGGGTCAAACATAACCTCGTTTATTACTAGAACCCACATTAGACACACACGTCTGTATTGATAATCGAGCTTCTCTTTTATATATAATGGATTGTACCCCATAGTGGGTTTGAACCTCACTGGTTAGGCCCAACAAGAGCCCGCTCTATGTCTTGTAGCGTCGCAGGAAAATTTGCTCTTGCTCACTTGCCCTAATCGATTCTTGCTCTTCTTCCCCTCTCAATCAAATCCTAAATTTGCTCGCCCGACATGGCTTCAAGCAATGGTGCATCGGCAGCCGCCGGCATGGCGGAACAACCCGTATCCGACGCTGCCAATTCTTTGGAGACAGCTCCATCTTCTTCTCGGACGGAAGTGATTAGAGAGAACGAAGAGGCAAAGGACGCTCCAAAAATGGTGCAGAAGGCGTCAGCGCTGGAGAAGTGGCCGGGCTGGCCCGGTTACAGCGTATTTAGGTTGATTGTTGCGGTGACTAAGGTGGGCAGCATAATTGGGCGCAAGGGAGAGCTCGTCAAGAAGATGTGCGATGAGACGCGAGCTCGGATTCGCATTCTCGAAGCTCCTTCTGGAACTACTGATCGCGTGGTTAGATTTCTCTTTCAGCCCTCCTTTTTGTCTTTGAGTACTTAGCTGCCGATTGAACTTCCATAGCACCATCTTTATTAGGGTTTAAAGCTTTCTCCTCCTCCCTCCCTTGTCTGCGCTGCAATCTGATGGTCGTTAACATACTGGGAGAGCAGGCCGCAAGGGTTGTGGATCGTCTTAAACATAGCCAAGACCAAGCCTTTGTGCATAGGGCTGCCTGAGGTGAATGAAAGTTGAGACTTAAGATAGGGCTTCCTGGCCTTTGACTTGTATTGTCTTGAATTTGAGTCCCCGAGTGCCGCAGTAAGATGCCCATTGAAGTTAACATTACCATTATGTACTTGTGATTCAAATGGATGCTGGTTTGGTCATTGAGTCCATTGGAAAACGAACTCTTTAAGCTCAGAATTGGCAGTGGGTATAACATGTGAACTTCACATAAAGGTGTCACTTGATACTCTGGAAACATGATCAACTAGGAATAACCATAACCACAACTCGAGATTTGGTGAATATGTAAAGAACATATCCTGATGGGGAAGAACGATTCTGACATATCCAGAGGTGCAATAGGGTTTGATATGATGTAACCTGAATATAAGTTTTCTTAAAGTTACTAAACTGAATATAAATGAATTCAGTCAGTCGTGTATGACCTTTCCCATTGTGTACTCATATTTGACTCTCTGGTTGCATAAACGCCTTTTCCTTGGGGATGAATCTCCATGTACGAGTATGGCCAATTTTAAACATTTGAAGTGGAGAAGCTGCCGAAGTAGCTGGTTCGAATGGGCTCTGCTTATCATGCATATTGCACAATGGCTTACTCACTTTACATGTCCCACACCCACAGTACGGTGTTGGGCTTCCAGCTGCTGATGGTTTTATTTTCATAGCTGTTATTGTGAATAACTGAGTCCATGAAACACTCGAGCTTTCATGGGAAAATGTCAAAGGATTCCATTCCGTCCTAGTTTCTACTTGGTATTTTTTTAAAGGGTGATATAACTTTCATTGAATGATGAAAGATTTAATTGTATATCTTACAATATGCAGACTCATATTATGATCTTTTGGGTGATGTAGGTTCTTATATCTGGGAAAGAGGAGCCAGAGTCACCACTTCCTCCTGCTATTGATGCTGCTATAAGAGTGTTTAAACGCGTTTCTGGTCTACCTGTGACAGAGGATGAAGGAAATTTAGCAGTTGCGGGGGCTGCTTTTTGTTCTCTGAGGTTACTAGTAGCATCATCCCAGGCAATTAATTTGATTGGAAAGCAGGGGTCAACCATTAAATCAATTCAGGAGATAACGAGTGCTTCAGTTCGGGTTTTACCTGAAGGTATACACAAACTTGTGGCAGATTTGGATGTCCAATCATCTGGTTACTTATTTTGATGACCCCCCCCCCCCCCCCTAAAAAATAAATAAATAAAAAAATAAAAATAAAAGTGGCCACTTGTCTTGTGGGCACCCAACCAAAAGCTTCCCTGGTTTTGCATTTTTCACTCTATCTTATATATTACTACATCCTCAATGGATGTGAATTTTTGACTTTTTTTTTTGTGCAAGAAGAAAGGGATAGATATAAAATGTTAAGAGTGCTTTCCTAGTTTTCTGGTGGTATGCCACATAAAATTATGATGTGGTATAATGAGTGGAAGGGTGGGTTGCAACAAAACTCTAAGTTTGATTAAGTGATACCATAAACTCAATATCTGGAGAAGTGGACTGATGTTATCCTCTGCGGGATGGATGAAGTTTTTTTTTTTTTTGGGGGGGGGATTACCCTTTCTTTTTATCAGTGAAAAATGGGGTACAGGAAGGATGGGGAATAGCTTGGCCTAAAAAACTTCCCAGGCATTGGATTTTTCATCAATAAGGCTAAAAGCCTCATGAATAACTTCTTTTTCCCAATTTTAAGCAGTTGAATATTTCTTTCTTTTGTGTCGCTGTGCCAGAGGAGCTGCCTGCCTATGCTGCCTCAGATGAGAGGATTGTGGAGGTTCATGGGGAAGCATTGAAGGTTCTTAAAGCTCTAGAAGCTGTATTGGGACAGTTGAGGAAGTTTCTCGTTGATCAAAGTGTCATTCCTGTTTTTGAAAAGAATGTAGGTGCTTCACCCAACTATTTTGTTCAACTCTTTTCAATGGTTGGGAACTAATATATTGTCTCATTGCAGTTCAGTGAAAAAATCTCACAGGAGCGAGCTGTAGATGTCCGAGCTGAGCAAACCCAGCCTTCTTTCCATCCTACCACTCATCAAATTAGTGTATCAGATTATTCACTATCTCTGAAGCGCGATCCCTTATTTGACCGTGAAACGCATTTAGAGGCTAAATTACAACATCCAGGATTATCAATATATGCACAAGATCATGGGCTTGGCAGTATACATTCATCAGGACTTAGCCGTACATCTGCGCCTATAGTTACACAGGTTGGTTGTCGTTATGCTGATTCTATTGTTTGCACATTCTGCATACTCCTTCATACAGAACTATAATTTTGCTCTGCTGCATCTGCTGGCACTTATAAGGGCTTGTGACTTGTGCAGTTGTAATTTGGACGCCTTTGTTGTTGGGGCTGGCCATGACTTTTTGCCTTCATATTTCAGGTAACAAAGATGTTGCAAGTGCCATTGTCATATGCAGAGGATATCATTGGTGTTGGCGGATCGAACATAGGTTATATACGTCGCACAAGTGGAGCAATCCTGACGATTCAAGAGAGTGGAGCTTTACCAGATGAGATCAATGTAGAAATTAAAGGTAGCAGTTCACAGGTTCAGATGGCTGAACAGTTAATTCAGGTACGAAGATCTCTTTTTTCTCTGGAAGGCCTTTGTTCAGTTGTGTGAAAATTAGTACTGTTATCCCGTATGATGTTCCCCTAACTGCTATTGAATTTGTGCAGGAGTTTGTTAGCCGTCACAAGGAACCAACACCAAGTATGTATAGCAAGGTTGAGTCAGATTTAAGTTCATATTCACAATTGCCGGAGAGCACGTACTCTTCATCAGCGTATTCATCTCATCTGGGAGCCTATGGATCATCAGGGGTAGGAGGCTATGGTTCATCTGGGTTGGGAGGGTATAGCAGTTTCAGGTACTGAGTTGTGGCCGTGGATTGCATTGACTGACCACTTGTATGTTGGCTCATGTCGTTAGTATGCTGTAGCAGTCTTAATTGTTGAGAATCGTTTTCGGAAACGCTTGAAGATCATGTTTCGATTCTGATGGCAGCTTGACAGTTTGTATAGATATAATTTTTGTGATATTTATCTCATAACAAGTGTTATCCCTATTGATCCAAATTTGAAAAGGTAAAGTCTTAATGGCCTGAGCTCAGTATCGGTATTTGCTGCATGTTTTGGTTGCCAGCAAAATCATCTTGGTTTTTTTGTTTTTTTATTTAAGGATAAGTTAAATCAAACAATTTAAACTACAGAAAAGGAAACTCAGTGTAGTATTGAGTAACAAAAAAATGTGGATTTAAAAATTGTACTAGTATTACTGGAATAATATGTTTTTTGCTCATATATTAGTAAATTAGTTTTTTTAATAAATAATATTTATTTCGTTCTATATATTCCATTTTTTGTGTTTTCATATAAAAAAATATCATCTTACACTCACACACATTAGGAAAATTATGTTAAAAATAATTTGAATACATTTACATATAAAAATGTGTAGGATATTATATTTGATGTTTTTCATCTTAAAATAATAAACTTTTCTTTTTGCGAGAACAATATTGGTATGTGCTGTAGTATACTTATATTTACAAGGTATAGTGTATCTAGTGGTAACATTATTAAATACCTTATTCATGTGTTCTATATACATATTTTGCAAAAGAACAAAATGTAATGATGAAAAGAACAAATAATAATGAGCAAAAGAACATAGACATATGCTATGAGTTTTTTATTGCTATTGTCCTATAGCTTCAAGCACTAAATGTCTTTTGATGTTGTGCTTAGAAATGAGAAATGAGAAATGAGTTATGCTGTAATCTTGATGTGATGAATTTTTATTACGTCATCTAATCCTAAGTCTGAGTCAAATTGTCTCCCATCATAAAGTTTCAAGTGCCTACATGTAAAATCCTCGCACTACATGTGCATAAAGAACAAAAATGTTGGAAATTGTTTGCATTAGTTCATGTACTTGTGATGAAGAGCACATTGTCTTAAATTATGATCTATAATAGATCATGGAAAACAGATTTACTATAATAGAATAAATAGCCTTATAAAAGAAGAACATATAAGATCTTCTAAAAGAACAAACAAGAATAAACAAAAAAAAAAACAAATAATGGTCTTAAATGAATACATACGGCTTTCTAAAAGTACAAATAGAAACAAACAAAAGAACAAATTAATAGTGGTCTTAAACAAATACATACGGCCTTCTAGAATAACAAACAAAAATATATAAAAGAACAGGTACTTGTCCAAAAAACAACATAGAGAATTTTCTAAAAGAACAAATAAGAACAAATAAAAAAACATATAGTGGTCTTAAACGAATCCATATGACCTTTGAAAATAACAAACAGAAACATATAAAAGAACATGTACTTGTCCTAAGAAAAAAAAAACATAAAGAGCCTAAAAAAAAAAATAAAAACAAAGTAGGAACTTATAAAAGAATAAGTGGTTTAAAAAACAACACATAAAAAGGAACAAAGAGGATTAGAGTAACCAACAGATATTGAATGCCTGAAAAATAGATAACATAGATAATAAGAACAAATACCTTTTAACTTTTGTTTCTCTTGAATTAATATATGGTTTTACCCTATGAGGAGTTGTTTCTCCTTTATGTGATTTTCTTTTCTTTCTCTTGTTTCTTTTATTCAGGTGCATGTTTCTTATTTTTTCTGTGATTATACCCTTCAAACTAATGGTTTATGAATAGTTTCAGTAGCAAAACAATAGGTTACGAACAATCTTAATAGTAAATGAGGATTTCAAACAAGAAGATATTAGAGCAATAGGGTGGGAGAAGAACAAAGTACATATAGTTGCTAGCCAAGGGTTTCTTCGTCATGTGATCTCATCTTCAAATCTATTGATTCAAATGAAAAGCCTTCTCATTAGAGGCTGATAAGCACATCATGGCGATTTAAGAATGGGTACCACCAAATTGGTTTTATTGTGTATTGTGATGGACGTTTTGTGAATCTGATGAGTTACGCAAGTTTCTGTATTGCACGACGAGTAGTATTTTAGGTGGAGATTGCTATTAACGCAAGAAAACTTACTCGGATGCTTTTTAGAGGAGATTGGTTTTTTTTCTTTTTTTTTAAAGGAGATTGGTGATCGGAAGTTTTGGATAGGAAGAGGAACTGATAGTGGATTTGAAAGTTTTGGTTTTTGTGCTAGATGTAAATATCTAGTGGCATGATTTGTAGTTTCATACAAATTGTAGTGCCATGGCATAAATCATAATTTTTGTGCAAATTGTAGTCTGATGACCTAATTGTCAAGTTTCATAGTCTACGATGGTTAGAAGCTCTATAGCTTATAACATAAGTCTAGTTCATATAAGTAGTACTAATTATTTTTCATTAAGGCTAACAGTGAAGTAATGAAATAGACCTAGTTAGAATGAGGTAAGTCAAAATTATGCCTTACCCTTTATTTTATGTTCATATATATTTACAATTCAATGCTATCATTCATAGTATAAAACAAGTGTGAACACATTAAATCCCATGTTTCCCTCAAACTGGCGATATGTATAAATTAGATACCGGATATGTATAAAGTCAATGTACAAAGAAAGTGAGAAATATGTATAAATAATCTGAAACACATGTGCAAATGAGATCATAAATATGTTATAAGTTCAACATTCCATATAAAAATAAGCATGAAAAGCATTAAATCTCACTTCCTACTAAAATTGGAGGTATGTACAAATGGATGACAAATATGTATGAAACTCTATACATGAAGTAAGTGATAGATATGTATAAAACATATACTATATATGTACAAATGATATCAAAGATATGTTACAGATATGTAAATGAATAAACTTTTACATATGAATAATAATGTATTTGACTTAATTTGTGCAAATGAGTTTGTTGTTATGTTATTATGTGATTATATGTTAGTATGATTTTGTTTATTTATTTAATCATATATGTAAAAAAAAAAAAAATACTCCAAGCATAACCATTTAAAACCCTAGCCGGCCCCTTCTCCCTTTTTCTGAAAAAGTTTTTGCAACCTTGGCCTAAACTAGACAGATTTAGCTATCCCTCTTTAATTTTTATGTTATTTCTTCAAATAATTAATTTTATCAGTAGAGTTTTCTCTTTGCTTTTGTCAGATCTAATTTTCTTCTTTCTGACAGAAGAAACAGAGGAATTGTAGATTGAAGAGACGATAGCAGAGAGTACCACTTTATGGGGTCGGCCCATTTATTCTCTCATAGTGGATCGGGAGTTAATATTTATAAGTCCAAACATTATGCTAGATTTGTGTCCCTTATTTTTTTGGATTTTTTTTTCTGTAAGTTTGTAGGTCTGAATATCGGTCTGTATAATATGGTATCACGGGGACGTTATAAATGACATGAGTTGAGCTAACTGTCTCTGAGGAGTTTAGTGTTTGTATCTTTTTGGTAGATGCAGTATGACTTACAGTTAATAGAAAACAACTTTCGTGAAAAAAATGTTTGTATAATTCTGTTTTATGTAGTTGCATATGTTATAATTTGATACTAAAATTTTCAAGCTATATTTATGTATGCATATGTATGGGATATGTAAAAAAGAATATAAAGGATATGTACAAATTTCATTAGACATATGTACAATTGAAAATACAAAATTTGGCATAATGTTAAAGTTGGTCCTAAAATAGAAGAAACTAAAAATTTAAGGGTCATGATTTATGTTAAGCCAAAATAATCTCCTTCTCCCCTTGATCTTAACACATTTGTGTCTACTCCCGGAACACCAGCCCTGCAGCCACATTGTTGATTCAAATCTCTTGTCATCTCTTCTTCCTCAAATCTCTCTTGGCTTCCTCTTTCCCATGGTACTTGCCCCATTCTTGCCAACGGAACTTGCTGATCATTCCAAGCCAACCGATTGTTGCCATGGAAGACAATATAGGACACGATTGTTCTGGCAACTGTTTGCTTGATCTTGTTGTTCTTGCTCTGTAAAAATATTAGAAAATTCATAAATAATAAGATACAAAACGTAGATAAAAATTTGATTGTACCAGCAGCATAAAAATTGACAATTCTAAATTATAAACTCAATAAATATCATAGAGTAAAATAGGTAAGGAATAGGAAAATATCACTTATATATCAAGAATAATTGGGATGAGTTGTAGATCTACCCACTCTTTTTTGGACGTTTCATGCTATACTGGTACAGCAGCCTTTGCCACGCCGCCCTCAGGATAAAATAACCTAACCATCTTGTTGTAACTCCACATACACATACACTGTTGTGGAGTAAAGCTGCACCCACACTTTTCTTTACCCAATACTCTTTGATAATACAATAATATTTTTTATAGATGAAGAACAAATTTATGGAGAGAGGAGCTTGTAGAATAATGTCAAAACTAAACAAAACACACACATATATAGGCAAGTAGGTAGAGTAACTTTAGAGAGAATTAATAGAAATTAAAATCTCCTAATAGCTGTTTGAAACAAAATAAAATAAGAATTAATTCACCAACCATTAATATGGAATTAATGCCTAACGGCTATAAAAGTTAAATGGCTATGACTAATTACAAGATTATAAATTAATTATTATTCCCTCCGTCTTAGTTTACTTGAAACATATTCCTTTTTGGGATGTTTTAAAAGGTTGAAACATTTCCTCTTTTGGAAAAGTTTAAACAATTAAATAATTCTTTTACACAAAACTCAATAAAGACTCTTTTTTTAATATCCATTCAATCTCTCACTGCACAAAACTAAAAAAAGAATCTTTTATTTTTTAATCATTATTTAAACTTTTACTACATAAAAAATTAACACAAATTACATACACCTTAATCTCCGTGCCCAAAGAAATGTTTCAACTTAATTGGGACAGGGGGAGTATTATTTTTATTGAAACAATAAATCTCCAACAATTCCCTTTCCATTTCAATAAAAAACCAAAATAATATATAGATGGGTAAAAACAGTTTATTATGCCTAACAAAGATGGTGATACCTTGAACCTTTACTTAGTGAGTCGGATTCCTTGTTCCACAAACAATAGTGGTACGACCTTGAACTATGGTTATTTGCGGGTACAAGTTTACCTAACACAAATAATAAACTAGGTGTCCATCGAGCTTATAAGCCAACACTATTAATGGGCATGTGCAAATCTTGATTTTTTCATGAACGATTTTAGTAATAGCCCATGGAGCGGCCTCACTTCAATGCTCATATAGGTAAATCCATAAAGGATGCTCTTGTAACTTTGACACCCTACTCAATAAAGAGCTACAGATTTTTATTCAGAGCAAATGCTCAACTCTTAATCGTTATAGGATTAATGCATTTACACCATAGGGATGAGGCAAGAAATAAATCTCTAAGATGATTTTTCTCTCAACGACCTCACTATGATTTGTTTTTCCCATTCAAAACCCAAACCTCAGAATCTCTGATTTTTGGGTTGGGTATCCTCATAGGAAGCTCCATTCAATTCGGGCTCAAAACCATCCATTTCAATGTAACCCTTTTAACCTTTGACTTCGATCAAAGATTTTACAAGAAATAAGTGACAAAGGTTAGGATATATTGACCACATGCCACAAATTGCTAGCAATGGTGTTAATGATTGTAGGTGGTGATAAGCATTGAGCTCAAATTTTATTTCCAATGGTTTTATTTTCAATTAGCCTACATCATATGGCCAATAAATTTATCATATATTCGAATTTGTGATTCCCATATCATGGGTATTTAGATATGCTTAAATGATAATGCACACTTTCATGATTTCCCATTTTATGGGATACTTGTATATGCTTCAATGAGTATGTACATATATGAATTGGGGTTAATCTTATTTTGCATATTTGTTTGGGTCGATTTGCATTTTTCAAAGAGCATAACTGGGGGTCCATATTTTCTTTGTATTTTTCCTTCACGTTATGTGCATTTCTCAATTGAACATGAATCGAGGTCCATCTTATTTTCATATTTAATTACGACATAAGTATGTCATATGAGACAACTTTTTTGGGGTCTTTGTGCCTCATGAAAAGGCTATGTCATTAATTCAATACATGTCGCAATATCCCACAATAGTATTTCATGATCACCACATTGATGCCCTGATTTAGACTCATATTGAAGTCTAAATCTTAAATTGATTTTTCTTTCCCACAATTATTTCTCCCGAGGCACCAAATTTTTATATTCCCATAACTTGAATTCGAGGCAACAAATTTTTGATTCCTACAACCGAAATCCAAAGCAACAAGTTTTTGTTTTTCAAAGAGACTTTTTCCATTTTCGAGGTGCAAGTCAACAAATGATTCTCTTTCTCAAAAAAAATATTTTTGGCTACAGAATGCACCAAATCAAAAAATAGGGAGATTTCAAAAAAATTTTCATAACTTTCGGAAGGCAACAAGAATATATAGATCTGAAGAAAGAGATTTTAGGAACCTTTTTTTTTTTCAAATAATTTTCACTAAAACATTTCCTCCTCACTTCCTTTTCTCCTTAAAAAAAAAAAAATTCTCCTTCTTCTAAAAAATTGTCAGTGGCATCAAACAAGTTTATTCCAAACTTTGGAATTTCTATTTTCATATATTCATCAATCTTATTTTTTTTATACCAAACTAAACACACATGAGATTCAAAATAAATTTCCTCCTTATATCAAACAAGCAAACCAATGGCACAGAAAGGTCATAAAAATGTTAATAGAATAACCAAAAAAATTACCATTAAATATTTGATGCATATAGTAGGTGACTAGTCTTTCCTTCAAATAATTTATCTTTTGAAATTAAAGAGATAACCAATTATTTGGTTTCATGCAAAAATCATAGTAACTCATCTTTCAAAACCTGTATATGGTTGTCATGAAACAAAAATTTTTTTCAAAAAGATGTTCCATTTTGCACGCAGAATAAAGCATATAGCCTTTGCGTCACATGTGAAATTCAATCTAACGGTGCATTTTCCAAATTCAATCCAGTCATGAAAATATATATATATTTTTTTCATGTACCAAATATAAAAATTTTTCATAACAACACCAACCGATATGAAATCAAACACAAACTGATTGTGGGCAAGAATTAATCAATTTGTTTTTTTTTCTTTTTCAATGCTTATATAAACTCAGGCAACAACTTAGATCAAAATTGGAAATGCTTTAACCTTGATTTCAGTAATAAATCCAGCCAACCAAAAAGAAAAAAAGAAATTGATCTCCTTTGAAAAAAGTGGATGGATTAAAAACATTTTCTCTTCAAGCTTTCACAAGCTAAAATAATTTGTTCTCATTTTTTTTTATTTCCCACAAAACTGGTAAAATAAAAATTCAAATGCTTTTTCTCCATGAGCCAAATGTTATGAAAACGTAAGTGGCAACCATAAAAGCAATTAGCAATAAACTTGAGCAACTATGGAGTAAGAACAGATTTTTTGTGAAGTAAACCAAACAAATTGCGGAGAACGGACAACGAAATAGTTTGAAAACCCACCACACAATTTTTCCAAGAAACTTACTCATAAATTCCAATAGAAAATTTGAGCTTACCCAAAAAAGCAATATCACCAATACTAGAAGTTTTATCATGTCGAGATATCCAAAAATTAATGTTACTACTCCGTAAAAAGATTAGAAAATTCACAAATAATAAGATATAAAACTTAGATAAAAATTTGATCACACTGGCAGCCTGAAAATTAACAATTCTACATTATAAAATCAATAAATATCATAGAGTAAAATAGGTAGGGAATAGAAAAAATATCACATATACATCAAGAATAACTGAGATGAGTCGTAGGTCTACTCACTCTATTTTGGACGTTTCATACTATACCGATGCAGCGGCCTCGGTTATGCCGCCTTCAGGATAAAACAGTCCAACCATCTTGTTGTAACTCTGTATACACATGCATTGTTGTAAAGTAAAGCTCCACCCACACATTTCTTTACTCAATACCCTTTGATAATATAATAATATTTTTTATAGATGAAAAACAAATATATGGAGAGAGGAGTTTATAGAATAATGTCAAAACTAAACAAAACACACACATATATAGGTGTGTAGGCAGAGTGATGTTAGAGAGAATTAATAGAAATTAAAACCTCCCAATAGCCGTTTGAAACAAAATAAAATTAGAATTAATTCACCAGCCATTAATCTAGAATTAATGCCTAATGGCTATAAAACAAGTAAAAGCTAATTTAAGTACTTTTGGAGTAAAAGTTAAACGGCTATGTCTAATTACAGGAGTAAAAATTAATTATTATTACTCCCTCCGTCCTAATTTACTTGAAACGTATTTCTTTTTGGGAAGTCCAAAAAAGGTTGAAACATTTCCTCTTTTGGAAAGCTTAAACAATTAAATAATCCTTTTACATGAAACCCAATAAATACTCTTTTTTTAATCTCTACTCAACCTCTCACAGCACAAAACCCAAAAAAGAATTTTTTCTTTTTTAATCATTATTTAAACTTTTACTACATAAAAAATTAACACAAATTACACACAACTTAATCTCCGTGCCCAGTCAAATGTTTCGATTAATTTGGGACGGAGGTAGTATTTTTTATTGAAATCATAAATCTCCAACAGATAGGATGCGAGCTCGCTGGACATCTTCGCAGCACCGCCACTTGCCTTTTTACCACTGATTTTGCTTCAGTCGGAAGAAGCATCAGAAAATGGGACAGAAGAACAGTAACAATGACGCGGCTAGGGGTGTAAAACGAATCGAGCTTTACCGAATAGTTCGAGCTCGAACTCATTTTTTTTTTATTTTTGAATCGAGCCTAACGAGTCTTAAGCCTGAATTCTAGCCAGATTTTAGGTTCGAATCCTTAATGAATCGAGCTCGAACCCAAATATGTTCGGCTTGAACTCTTAATGAGCTTAACGAGCCTGGTATAATATAATTTATTTATTAAAACAAAACATATATCCTAAAATCCTAAAATTCCTAGATTCCCTGCCTCAATTCAAAATTCCCTTGACTGCCCTCACTCACCTTGTCCCTCACAGCCCGCCCACCCTCAGGAGTTGTGACTTGCGAGTCTCACCTCGTTACTCACTATCACCTCAATCGTTGGCTTAATCGCGATTATCGTCTGCAGAATCGCCGTCGCCCGTGCGGCCCAGCTATTGCTGCCCCACTGTTCCTGCGTCCACCGTATCACCTTCGCAACTCGATCTGCTCACCATCATGCCGTCTGTTGTCGGGCCGTCGCGCCTGAGCCTTATCTCCATCGTCCGTCTGTCATGCCGGCAAGCCTTCCCTCCATCGTGCCGTCATCATGCCGTCGAGTATTCTCTCCATCGCGCCTCCCCTGTCTCAACTATGCTTTTCGAGCTCGAACCGAGCTCCACTGTTCGAGCTCATAAACCAAGTATATCGAGCCTCTCGAGCTAATGAATCGAGCTCAAGCCTACTACGAGCCGAGCTCGAACCTTGCTTCTAAAGCTCGTCAAGCTCGAGCTCGAGCTTGAGCCTACTCCAATATGAAATGAGTCGAGCTCGAGCCTGGCCTGTTCGAGCTCGGTTTGGCTCGTTTACACCCCTAGACGCGGCACAAAAACGAGAAGGGGTATTAGATGCTTCTGATAAGGCTGTGAGAGTAATTTTGCCCCGTAGGGCTTGCGTAAAGTAGGATGTATTTTTGGACAGCCGGCTAGAATGTGGTTCAAAATGCAATGACTTTAAGAGGACAAAAAATTAAAGTGGTACCCGAACAAGAAAATAAAACAAACTAGGAAACACAGGTGGAATTTACCCTAGTCAACAGTAAAATTCGCCTTTTGACTCGTAGATTTGTTCCAAAATTTACGTCCACATGTACTGGCTGGCTTGTAGCCTTCTCTTTGAGTCTTGCTGATCATCAATTCTAGATCCAAAACATGTTTGATTTCCACATTTTGTTTAACCATAATCGATTTTACTTTTGGGAATCTGGATAGAGCTATTGAAGCAAATGATAATCAATTAAGAAGGTAAATCTTTTAAATTGATGATCTTTTTATTGCCTAATTAATTTGCTTTACTTTCTTCGTATACACACACACACAAACACCAATACATACAAACACATTTGTGACTAGTGCTGTCTTTGGATTATATATATCCGTATCTTCTTATTATAAATAGATCAACTCAACTATATATATGTATATTTCTCTAAATGTTTGGAGCTTGGCAGGTTTGTGAGAAGCAGCTAGTAAAGGGAGAAGAAATTAATCAACAGGAGGATCGGAGAAGAATAAGTGTGGTTGAAAGAAATGGAGGGGGGTGGTGGGTGGAAGTGGAAGATAGGCATCAAGGATGTTATAATTAATATCGTACCAAACTCTAAGAGACGATCATTACATTCACACATACGTGGTCCAATATGGATACTTGCATTGGTGGCTTGTGTGAGCCTATTCTTGATGGTGGCCTATGTTCATCCCCCAACAGGCCTTGCTGCTTGCTACATTTTTTCTTCTAATGGATGTCCTCATTTTTATCAACTACCATCAATCATTCCCACCAGACAATTAACTGACGATGAAACTGCCTCCCAAGTTGTTGTCCAAGAAATTCTCACTGCTCCTCCTCTACAGTCAAACAATCCCAAGCTTGCTTTCTTATTTTTAACACCTGCAACACTTCCCTTTGAAAAGCTATGGGACAAGTTCTTTCATGTAAGAAATTATTCTCTTCTTCCCGTATTCTATAATATATATATATATATATATATATATATATATATATCCCCACCAATATTATGTACATCATGCAGTACTCATATCACTAGTTATTATACTTCTTATCCATCATTTTTTTTAACAGCAAGAAGGAACTTTATAAATAAAAATATATATAAGAATGTACATGCCAATCCCATTAATTATAAGATTCAATACTGATCAAGTATCTTTATTCTCCCTTTCACGTTAATATAATGCTTGCTTATATATGTATTTGTCTTAAAAAAGAATCCATTTCATTGCATTCATCATCATTTCCAAATGATAAGATTAACAATTTTAATGGAAGAATTCTCCTACCAAAGTTGGAAAAAAGAATTAGTTTCAACATTTTTTTAAGAAAAAAAATCCTTTTTTTTTTTCATGATTTTGAAAATATTTGCACCAAAAATAATATTGGAACATGCATGGAAGTATGTTGTTTTTATATGATATTCAATATTTTGTTAAGCAATATATATAATTCAGTTGGTGGTATACTAAGTATAGCATATGTTTTATTTTCCTCAAAATTTTAGTTGTTTGTATACAAAAAAAAAAGTAATTCTCTTTTCCTACACATACATATATTTTAATATTTAAAGTAATTTATGTTTTTTTTTTTGAAAATCCTAAATAAATTTCTTTAATTTAGTTGATCATTTGGAAGTACATGAACCTCTTTTATTTTGTCATTATATGGTATTAATTAAATGCAACTCATTTCTCCCAAAGTTAAAAATATTTTTCTTTCTACACTTATTAGGATACTAAATAAATACTGTATTGTTTAACATATATATATATATATATATTGCAGGGTCATGAGGATAGATTTTCTATTTATATACATGCTTCTAAAGAAACACCTCATGTGAGTCGATATTTCATAGGTCGAGACATCAACCATAAGAAGGTATATTCTTGTAATCTTGTGACTGGAGAAGGTTATAAATTTTTTATTTAGAAAAGTATATGTTGAGACTTTTAAGGAAAAAAAAAACATGTAACGTTGATGTTTTTACTATACAAAAATAGAACTATAAAAAGTAGATTGCGGGTTCAATTGAAGTTTGTGTATTGGCTAGGTAAAAGCTTCATATCGAGAAAGTACGTGTCCTCAGTTTATTAAGAATTAATAGGAAAATAAGTCATATTATTGATGCATATGTGTCTATGATAACATAATATTTTTTTTCTATTGTAACAATCCCCAATAAAAAGTGTTATAAAATTATCATTTGTCACCAATTATGCTTATTTGTAACTAAGCAACATAAATGTATTAACTTGATATGCATGGGATTTTTTTGGCCAAGAAAAGAGAGATTATTCCTCGAAATCATGGGGAATTGTACAAGATATCATGACGGAGAAGGGTAGAGAGGAGAGATGAGGGACAATATTAATATATGCTTATTCCAACTCTCGATTTTAATTACATTGCTTAGCTGCATATATAATCTGTTCAACGTACTATATATTAGCATGTCTAGAAACATGCTGAACCAAACATGACTCTTGTCCTCCCCATGGCCAATCCACCGTGCCGCCTTGAAGAGCAATAGCCGCAACACTACTATTACTATCTGTCCATAATCAAATGCTGGATATGCCTAGTTGTTGTTTTCTAAATCCCTCTCGAATGGCCAAAAGTTCAGATCGATGCAGCCACATTTGGAGCAAAAACGTTTGAACCACCAGCTAAGACGACTAAAGAACCTTCATCATCGATCTCTCTAGATCATGATACCTAGGCCTGCTGGTTTGAGGTTATGATCCGATCCCAAACACCATCAGTATTTAGCTTAAATTAAGTATTCTCCGGGAGGCTTGATCCAGGAAGGTTTGTCAGCCTGTGTGTTAGTTGCTATCGTCCAGAAATCTTGAACATCCTTATGGAGTCAATATCACAGTCATATGGATCATATGTAGAGGATAGAGAAAACTTTATATGCATGGGATATAGAAAACATATACTTATTTTATAAAAGTAATAACATATGTTCATGAGATATATAAAATTATAAAATTATACCTTATTTATACATCACCTATATATAATTTTTTAAAAATATATTAAAGATTTTGCATTAGGAGTAAGAAAATGTAAATCAAATTTATGTTGACAAATTTAATAAAAGTTCATTTCTTTTTTTTTTTAAAAAAAAAAAGATGCACGGAGCCTGAGCTTGAAGATCTCCCTCTGAATTGTTAGTTTAATTGTGTTTTTTATTGTTAGAAGTGGACAAAAATTTGATATTAAACGAACATATAATAAATTAGGTTTTTCTTTCAATTCCCTAAAAGTAGTAAAAACAAATATATATCATCACTTTACTAACTAATGAGGTCTAATTAATGTGGTTTATAGTTCGTCACTTAGAAAGAGAACACTGATTTTTGATAGGTATTCATGGTCTATATCTGTGGATGGCTTAGATGCATGCATCCATTATTTTCTGTTTTTTTTTTGTTTCTTTTTAGTTACAAATTGTCTCGACGATTTTCTGATATACACACACACACACACACACATAAATACACATACATATTATATATACTGAAGCTTTTAAATATATGGCCTTTTAATTTATTTTTCAAATTGATGCTCAAATTTTACTGTTTAGGTGAATGTTGATGCTCTAAATTTGCCAGACTAACCAAGTATGAAATGGATTATATATACACAGGATACAAAGAAAAAAATGTCGGTAGTTGACATTGAAAAGAGACTGCTAACTTATGCACTCCTAGACCCTGATAATCAACGTTTCATCTTGTTGTCCGAAAGGTACGAAATGAAAATTTTTTTTTAACGGAAAAAATAAGAAGCCTATATTTATGTGTTGCAGTGGCAGAGCTATCCTTTAATTAAAATTTTGCGTATAGTACCAATGTTCATATATTATTGAAAATTAGATCAATTTTTAGTTTCCCTGTTAATTTTTTAGTGCTCCATCTTCTTTTTAACATAGTTTTAATATGTTATTTATTTTGCTATTTTAATGATCCACTTCACTACACAATATTAAAGTCATTTTGTCAATGTATCTAATTTTTGTCTTCATAGTTTATTGGTTTCTTCTAATCACACATTCACACACTCTTCCCCAACTCAAACAATTATCTCTACTCACTGATTCTATAATCAACAAGTGAAGTCATATTTTTTTTTTCATTTTCTTTTGAAAGAACATAGCCTTCTCTCAAATTTATTTTCAAAATATAATTTTGATTCTAGTTAGGTAAATAAGATGTTGTATTAGATAATTTGTTTTTGGAATACTTTTTTTTTTTTTTTTCAGAAAATGCTAATTTGCTATTAAAAATTTAAAAATAACTACCACCCAGTCACTCTGCATTTGTAACTGTGTTACAATTTTTTTATCTGGAGTCAACTCTATTTAAAAATTAATATTATATGTCTAAAAAATAATTTAATAGTATACTTTTAGAAATTTACTAAAATTTTATGAATATTTTAACTCACAGCCTAAAACAAGACGAAATAAACAAACATTCGTTATTTGTTATAAGAAATATTTTAAAAGTGGTTTCCATATTTCTTAAAGTTTGGGTTTCAATAAGTATGCCTTAGGGATAAAAGACTTAGATTCACAATGACAACAATTGCCAACTTCTTTCTTTTTTTTTTATTTTATAAATTTGTAAGCGCTCAAAATAAAAAATCGGATTTATCAGTTATGCTTCTATGGGATCAGTTCCATGAACAGTTTAATTATTCGCCTACCCAATTAAAAAATCCTAGCTTTGTCTATATAAAATTACTCTTCTTTTTGTTAATCAAAAGCATCTATATATAAAATCAATGTTATAATTTAGCCAGGAGATAGATGGTTGCAGGACCCACACATGCTAAGAAAAAAGAAATTAATCCACCATACCCGGGCCCTAATCTGAAGTACTAACAAATCTGAACAACCTGCAATGGGTTCATTTCCCACTCAACCCAGCTACATCTACACTTTGAGAACCTGTTTACAATCCACAAATAAAATTACACTTGAATCTTATTAATTATCTTCGAACTTGATGTCTGAAAATCTCCAAAGACCAGGTTGTCGCTTTCCAAATTGACCAAATAGTTATGCAACATATTGCTTCCCATGGCTTCTTCTGATTCTTGTTTGCTTGGATTGTCAAACATTCATCTAGAATTTCCGCAACACATGTCGTAGAAAAATGCATTAAGTGGATCACCTGGGTCACAGCTCCAACACCATTTGTCCTGTAAATCTTCCTACAATAATCGATACTTCCCCAAGACATTATATTATATTAATACCTGCAACCCTGTCTACTCCCTACCTCTTACTCTCCGCCGCCAAACCCTCATTGCTTAACCACACAACTTTTATCTCTTTCTAATCTAAAGAGTCTACCAAATCTTTCTTTTAAACAATTTCCCCTGACCCACACATCATCCCGGGCCACAAACTCACAAACTCTACCCCTTTCTCCTCTATTTCAAACCCAGCTCTCAAAATCCCACCCCCACCCCATCAAGGCTATCCTAACTACGTCTACCAACCGAACTAACGTCAAATTAGAATTCCAAAATGTAATCTACCATTCCGAACTAACGTCAACACATCCCGAAATTCTTCATGCATGTTCTATCCAAACATCAAAGAACTTAAACAGTATATTTCCAAAATACAATGCCTCCTCATTCAACAGAACCAGTACTACCACTTATGCACCTGGCTTCCATTTCAAGTATTCTTCTGAAACATGCATCTATCAAACCTACTCATTTCCGATCATTTCTTATTGTACCATGTATACTTCCAACCCTTATTTGCATATCATGTAATTCAGCTTGAGTTATGAAATTATTGAACTTTGGGGCCACCCTATCATCAAACACACTTTTTTGTCGTTCCTCTTTCTTTTTCCCGCATTAAACCACCAAACACTATCCACAAACTAGCTCTGTTCCACCAGATATCAAAGAAATCTCCCCATAAAATTTCTTTCTGATTTTTTTTTTGTTGTTTGGGGGGGGGGGGGGGGGGGGGTTAATTACCAGAGTTACTTTATCAGAATAAGATTTCCACGTGCCTACGACTCTAAGAAATCCTACACATTAGAATTGTTCCAATTTTTGCAATTGATTCGAATCACAAACACATATTAATCCCCCCGACCACATCATCCTGTTGTATATAATCACCCACCACACCCCACATCGATTGTAATTCGAAACATATACCTCCTGCAAAAATATTCTCTTGCAAACTAAAAAATCTACTTTTTCAGCCAAACATAAATAAATCAATAACTAATTATTTTCTTATATTTCCCTTAATTATATAATTTAAGTATATATGTACGTACATCACTACCTTGATAGTTATAGCAACTTTCTCTAGATCTCGTATTAATTAATTTCTTTAATATTTTGGTTGCAGTTGTGTTCCACTTCATAACTTCGAGTATGTATATCATTACCTTATATTCACTAATGTTAGCTTCATCGACTGGTAAGCCTTCTACGTTCCAAGACTAATAGTTTTATAACATTTTAGATTTTTGATTTTGTCAAATTGAAATGGGACAACTATGGAAAAATACACCACTCATCTTAGACTATAACGTTAAATCATCCACTAATTTATTTCTTTGAGGTAACCAACCCATGAATATTTTTTGGTTCAAGCAAGTAACCGACTATGGTAATAGATTATAAGAAAAGTACATTGTCCAAAGTATTTTTATGCTAAACACCATTTAATAATGACGATGATAAGGGGATTTTAGCCCGTGGTGTAGGTCGACATTGATTCATGTTGTGGGCAACAAAAGTGTGGTTTATTATCATTAGATAGATAAATTGGTATTGTAAAGAAAAAATATAGATAAATTAGTGCGTGATTTCCCCCCATAGTCCTAGGTAAATGACACATTTGCCCCTTTCACCCCTTAACTATATAAATAATCGAAACATTTTACAAGCCAACCTAAACTTATGTTGATTACTTTTTTTTATTATACTTTCGATTTAATGAAGCGATTATATATAGCTCATTAATCATAGAACATATTAATTTTTTATAGATAAAAGTCTTGAATAATTATACCCGTTTATTATTTCCTTTCTAGTTTTGTAGATCCTGGTCCTCATGGAAATGGTAGGTATTCAGAGCATATGATGCCTGAAGTTGAAAAAAAAGACTTTCGAAAAGGTTCTCAGGTGAAATTTCTTGTATGTATACAAGATATATGTACGCGTGGCATGTATTTACATTATCGATGAAGTTGTATTAATCTAGATGTTTTGCGCTTGGTTGGTTAAGTGTTGGGGGTTAAAACTTGTATTAAATAATTATCTAGAGACTAATGAAATTAAAAATAATTAACTAGGACTGATTTGTTGATGAATATATTCTTTGAATACCTATATAGAGTTACATTACTTGAATAGCCTAATTATTGCCACACTAATTTCAGAAAAATATGGTTAACGAAAAAGGGGGAGAAGAGCTTATTTTTTAAAATAAAATTTTAGTCTATGATTTTTTATTTAGTTAATTAACTCAGTTAATATTTTATTTTATTTAAAACATATAATTAACTAAAAATATGTTTCAATTATGACAGCTAAGTCAATTGAGAAAATGTTATTTTCCTATTATATATTTTTGCTTTTATGTTATGATCTATGAACGAAATTAAGACAGGGGTGTAAGTAAAAATTATTATTGGGTAAATTAACTTAGGTGAAAATGATTATGTTTAATTTAATAACTTATTTTATAATTTACCCGAAAAATAAATAGTCTAAAAATCTAAAATATTTATAAATAACATTGGAAAATAGAAACATGAGGTATTATCAATGTATAAATTAAGACTGTAGGTATACATGATTACATTTGTATTAAAATTTTCTAAATAAGATATGTACAAGTATATGTTATATTCATAACAACCATATTACATATATTAAACATGCACATGCACGAACAAGAGTGCACATGCACACACACATAAAGTATGTTTTTTTTTCCCCACAATATCTTAGTTTTCTCCCAGTTTCAATAGTTTTATAGTTAACTTGTTATTCATTATCCTGTAACTTCATCAAAGTAAATTACAGATGATAACTAAAATGTCATTCTCTAAAATTCAATTAATTCAATAAATTTAATGACATATGAAATAAATAACAATACTATAAAAATATATTCAAATATTATGCATCAATAAGTTACCTTTAATATTTAGATATGACAATTGAGTGAGTCAAGTCAAATTTCGGTCAAGTCATTTGAGTTCGAGTTTAATCGAGTTATCATATATTCTGATCTAAGTTGGGTTATTTGGATTAGGGTTGATTTCAGGTTAAGTAGATTTTAGGTTGGGGTTGGGTTGGCCGAGTTTATATGAATTCAAATTTAATACAGGTTGTAGGCCTAGACATTCGGTTAATTCAGTTTCGACTGAACTGAATTAGTCAGTTAAACTGTTAAGTTTTTAGCTATTATAAACAAAATTAACCGAATTAGTGGGGGAAAACAGATTAAAACCGAACAGAAGGTTTGAAACCGAAGTAATCGAAATTAAGTGGAGAAACCACACGGCCGGCCATTTACCTTGCTTTGAAGAACCAAAGATCACTAAGAGAATCAAAGAGTGATTCGGAGCTAGCTAGCAGAGATTCAGCAATCATAAGGAGAAAAATGCAAATTTGAAACAAAATAAATAAACCAAAATCCAGATGCCCAAAGAGGACTCACCGCCGATAATCAAGAACGTAAGTGGGGCACTGGTGAGCGGGCGTTGAGCTGGCAGCGGCGGGAGACGACTGGGCGACGGGCGCTACGATAGGGCAGTGAGGTGAGGTGAGTCGATCGATCTATAGAGAAAGTGGCTAGTGGCTACCAGCGGCAGCTAGTGAAGGGGGAAAATGAACTAAACTGACGACTACGAGCGAAGGGGGTGGACATGTGAGGTGAGTGACAGATGAAGACTGGGGTGGGTTGGGGCTATTGGGCCTCTTGGGCTATGGGGGGCAGCAACCAGTAGGCTAGCCCAGTGGGGAGCCCAAATACAGTTAAAACAATTTAGTTAATTCAGTTACCAAATTAACTGTCCCTCCTATCGAAATCAAAATGAAACCGATTTTTAAACTTTCGGTTGTAACCAAAATTAAACCGAAAAACTGAATTAATTTGGTTTCTTAGTTTTTTTGGTTTCGATCAAATAATGCACACCCCTAAAAGGTTGGGTTATTCAGATTTTAGGCCAGATTTAAGTTGATCATTGGATTTACTCAGTTCATTGATGCATAAATCAAAATGACTTAATCCATTTATTTTTTTTGTGTGGTTTTGATTAAAATTTAATTTCTTTAATAAAATACTATAATTTCTAAAATCTAATTATTCTTATATCTTTTTCCCTATTTCACTAATCATTTCCCTCAACTTTCACTCGTTCGCTCTACAACACAGAATAGATCAATAGAATGCAAGAAACCCAGCCACCCGTGTTAAATTAAAATTTTAAAATCCTTACTGACTATATATTTTATCTCAATTTGGGTTAAAATAGAGTTTTGTCGAGTTTAGGCATTGAGTAATTTCGGGTTCAAGTTTAGGTTTTTCAGGTTTCACTTCAATCAGGTTTAGGTTCAGGTCAGGTTAGGTACAGTCAAGTTCAAATTATTGATTTTTCTGGTCAAATCAGATTAGATCATGTTTGAGTTTGGGTGGGTTAGGCCAAATCATTAGGTCGGGTCAAATCTTGTTATCCTATCATTATCTCATATATAAGTCTGGCTGATATGTATGACTTATTGGCTTAGATTTGCATGACTTAAGTGTCACAGGATGTAATGATTGATTTAATCAAATATCTTAAAATGATAATTAACTTAGATATAACACTTGATCACAAAATATAACAACAAAAAAAATGCTGTGGTCGATGACTAGATATACATCAACCAATATAACAGAAGCAACCTGCTCAAATCATATGGATCAATAAATATGCTAATATGCAGAACAATAAATGACACTTGTGAGGAATGAAAATAAGTAAATAGAGTCATCTTAAACGTAGCTATACTTGGACGGAATTATGAGAAAATGAATTACTTTTAAAAGTTTTTAAAGGAGTGTCAGATTTAATCGAGCATAAAGAATTAATAATTAAAGCTTAGTTGATTGACTTTGAAAGGTAATAAAGAGGAGAAATGTTTTATGTTTAATTTATGTACGAAATAGGTAATATTATACAGTTGTTTATATACTAGAAGAAAATGATAAGTTTCATGTTGCACCTAAGTAGCCATTATACTAGAGTTCTAGGTTATTGAAAAGGAAATGTAAATTTATTTACAAATATCAAACTTGGAAATATGATATAATTGTTAACTCTCCATGCATGTTAGCTCTTTTAATTGAAAGAGCTTCAATCAGATTTAATCCCGAGTTACTTATTCTAACCACTTAAACTTTAATTAATGTTCTTTTATTTGATTGTTACATGTTACAAAATTTCATACATTTTTTTATATGACGTAAACAAAAAATTCAAATTGTAGTGAATAAGAAAATTTCATGGAAACTTATTTACTCATTTATTATTTTTATGCAATTAAAGCACAATGATGCATATGCATATGTTCATTTAGTATTATGATTTCTTTTCTTACTTCATATCATATTTCAGTGGTTCTCCATGAAACGTCAACATGCTTTGATACTTATTACAGACAACCTTTACTATACAAAATTCAAGCTTTACTGTAAGGTAATTCATTGTTTATATACATTTAACTATATAACATTTTCTTTTATGATAGTATTTGGGGTTGGCTAAAATTTTCAAGACTTAATTGTACATTGAAAGTAAATTGTTTATCCAATAACCAAGCTAAGCGGAAATGATTCATGACATGTGTGAGTTATCCAATATTAATTAAGCTAGGTGGATTTGATTATAATGGATTTGATTTTTCTAAGCTAGGTGGAATTCCCTCAATAATTGGAATATTAAATTATTAATAGGACTATTTAAACAGGGATCTTATAGTACATAATCATATATCTAATAAAGCTATTAAGCATATAATATTTACAAATCTTTCCCAACCATAAGAGTGACACGCTGGGCATCATCTAACATTTACAAATCACCCCTTATTCTTTCCAAACTTTTTAATACCCTTACTTGCATATGAATCTGAATAGAAAAAGCACTATAAATATGATAGTAAAGCAAATGATTTTATGCTTGTCTTCAGCTAAAACATTAATCATGTGTTTACTATTACACGCACACAAACATGTATACGTATGTGTGTACCTACACAAGTATGTACATATTAAGGGTGAGTATGAGACAAGCTGATTCAGCTTTTTAGTGGAATCGAATCAACCCAAAATAGTGATGGTTCTAGAAAAATTCTATTTAACCTGAGAATTGAGAACCAAATAAGACCAAAATCATGGGTTTGATTTTTTCAATTTTAGTTCTTTGGTTTTTTTGTTCCTATTGTATATATATAACAGTTAATAAATTCATAATTTTATGTATAAAATTACATCCACAACTAGTTTAAGAAATATTTAACATAATTAATACACAACTTAATCCACATTTAGATTTACATGTTCCTAATCTATGAACAATTTAATAATGCACACATTTAAATGTACATGTTCATACATAAATATATGAGCAATTTAGTAATATTATAATTTTTATTATATATTTATACATATCCATTGGGTTTAATTCCACTTCGGTTCTTTTCATATGGAGCCAAAACCAATAATTTTCTTAAATGTGAAAATCACAATTCATTTTTACCTAATCCAACCTAACTTAATAAGGGTGGTCCAAGTTGGATTTCAGGTGCACATAGCTCATGCTCACCCTTGGTTATGTATATATGTGTGTATGCATATGTATGTATTACTTATTGTTTTTTTTATCTACAATAAGATTATCAAGTTGCATATATATATATATATATATATATATATATATATATATATATATATATATATATATATATATATATATATATATAATCTACTTATTTCTCCCTCTTTCTATCTCACACACATTAATGCTGATATACGTTTAGCACTTGTTACAATGTAGATTTGTAAAACGATGCATATAACTTATTTAATCATTTCTCTAAAAGACTACTAATGGAGAGATATACATATTGGCCCTAATTATTAACTTGATCACATTGTTTTATTAGCCAAACATGGATGGGCGCAACTGCTATGCTAATGAGCATTACTTCCCAACATTTTTCCATGTTGGTACATTTCACCTCTTTATGTATTTGCTTACGATTAAGCTGCGTTCAGCCTGATTAAATCAATCACTTGCTGAGCTGTTTATTTTCTTTTTCTTTTTTGGGTCTAAAATCAATGTTATTTTAAATCTATTACTTTATTTACTTAATAATCACTTGAATCATAATCTTTTATTTAGAAATTAAATTTTATGAATTTTTCCCTACTGATTTTAGAAAACTAGAAATTACTTTCAAAAGAATAAAGAAAAAATTAATAAAAATTACTTGGTTTTTGCAAAAAATATTTTTAAAGTGGTTCCTAAGCTTATTAGAGCATAGATTTTCAATCAATATACAAGTTGAGTAAATAATCACTATATTAATAATAATAATTTTTTTAAAAAAAAAATATTTGGAAATACACCGCACCCTTAATTTTCACTTTCTCTAGTTTCTGCATTTTAGAGAAATTAAATAATGATATAGCTAATGTATTATTGTTAACTTTGTTTAATTCTCACTTAATTTGTATACTAATTGAAACTCAACAATTTAAGAAGCCCATAATGTATTTTTAAAATATTTTTCTAAAAAAATTATTTTATTAATTTTTTAGGTTGGTTATGAAAAAATTTCTAAAAAGTTTTGTTCAAGTAATTATTAGATAGATAAGGTATAAGCTTTCAAATTGTATTGGTTCAGGATGAAAAAATCAACAAAGAAAATTATAAATTTTTTAATGATTTTTGAATCTTAAAAAAAAAAAAACAAACAAACATGTCTATAAAAAGAACTAGACAAAATGATTTTGCCACACAGGTGGTCATTATTCATCCCAAACCATGGGGCTTTATTATTTAATTCTACTAATGCACAATATAATTATGTAGCGTATGTATACAAGACTAAACATTTCTTTTGAACTTGGTTGTTTTTTAGATGATTGATCCCATCGGAATTGCAAATTGGTCAGTGACACATGTTGATTGGTCTGAGGGAAAGTGGCACCCGAAAGCATATAGGGCAATGGATGTCACACATGAGCTTCTTAGGAATCTTTCGGTACGGTACAAATATATAAGAAGCCCACTCAAAATATTTAAGATTATAATACATACATACAGTTGTTATTTTTTATGGATAAATATTAATTGAAAGATATATAACCTTGAAGTTTTTCAATTTGTTGTATATTTGCAGTCCATTGAAGAAAGCCTACATTTCACAAGTGGTTTGAAGGTAAAATTAAGATTTAATTATCTAATGCATTTCCTAATGCATTAGAGAGAAAAGCAATTTAGATTTCTAGTTCTGATACGAGAATTGTATACTTGTATTAGTATTGTATGAAGTTAAAAAAAAGAAAAGAAAAGAAAAGAATATTAAGTATATATGTATATGACTAGAGATTAATTAAATGTGGTGGATGCAGAGTCAAGTGAGTAGAAGACCATGCCTGTGGAATGGAATGAGGCGACCATGTTATTTATTTGCAAGGAAGTTTTATCCAGAAACTCTTGACAAGCTGATGCATGTTTCTTTTCTCTAATTACAACACAATTTAGGCATGCATCTCCCATACATCACTAGCTATAATGTTCAACAGTACTTACTACATATGTAGACTCCCATATGTATATCTTGACTATTTTTTTCAAACTTAATTCAATTATTATACTATCAGCAAATTAAATACTCCACTAAACATATGTTGACTTAAACTTTATCATTACACATGGCTATTACCTACATAATTTGATTAATTAATTAAACCCATACACCTTATTTTTCTTATGAGTCTGTCACATCTGCAATGCCAGCTAATTGAAGTATTGTATATTTTTCTGTATATTAATACAATCAATTTGATTATTGTTTATACACACACACACGTGTTGATTTTTATATAGTTGTGATTCTGACTGATTTCCCAAAATTATTGTTGCAAGCAGGTTTCTTGTTGGTGATATTGATTCAACTCAGAATGACTCAGACATATAAGCTAGCAAGCTAGCTAGCTAGATGCACTTTGTCTTGATATATTTTTACTTGCCTCTGTTTTAATTAATTTAATACAATTAAGTTTTAGACTTAGTACGTACATGCAAGTTAGCTAAAATACATGTGCATATACATATAATAAATTTTAATTCATTTTGATAAGCATATAAATTAATTTAGCATACGCGACTATATATATAGATTAGTTCGACAATGTTTCTAGAATGTAAAAAGCCGAAATGATTTTTATCCTCGTTTTTGTAATAGAGTAAGTCTTGCGCGCACCTTGTACATAACAGACATTATATATTCTTTTATCAATTTTTTTAATAGCAAGGAAAATGATATTTATTGACGAAAGAAATTACAAGATATCGCATGTATACCAGCAAGATACTAGCCACAAATGACCAACCAAGACACTTTACTAATGATTAAAGATAACACGAAAAGGAGGAAAAGACAAAAACAACCAAACATAAGCTATTTCCATCCGGTCCTAGTGATTGTAAAACTAACTGCAGAGCCTGGCTTTGAAAAATTAATCCCATACCCATATTGCACAGAAGCAAGCGCATGGATTTCGCAGCCAATCTAACCAGGAACACCTAGCTTTTAAATATCTGCTGGTAATCCAAAGAAAACTACGTGCGTGCTTGGATTTCGTCCAGTAAGTTCAAGTGTTTGAAATTCGCCACGTTGTGCACTACTTGATTTCTTCATTTTCATAGAGCCCACATCGTTGTAATTCTGATTGCTTCCCAAACATTGCATTGAATCTTGTTCACCCACCTAGACATCATCCCAAAGGCTAATACACTCCCCATTTCCTGCTACCCGTCTAAAAGAAGAGGAAAAAGAAACCCCCAGATTATCCATCTCTAGCCCAGCCTTTCCCCCAAACACTTCCCGAACACCTTTCTCCCTCACCCCATCTTAAACTCCCGTCCTCCTCCATATATATTCTTAATAACCTGAACCTATAAAGCATCTGTCTCAACCTTAAATCTCCATCACCATTTACCCAACAAGGACAGGTTTTTTTCCTTTTAAACTCCCTACACTCAAGCCCCCAAGTTCTTTCTGCATAACTACTTTATCCTAACTTACCCAAGCCATTGATCTACCCTCCCCTTGACCCCCCCTAAAAAAATTGCAATCACTTACTCTCAAGATTTTTCAGAACACGTACGGAACAGTGAGAAGAAATACAGAGCCAGACTTCCAAGCATAGATTTTCCTAGGATCAGCCTTCCTCTAGCAGACATAATCTAGCTAGATCTCCAGGTACCAAGTTTCAAATCAAATCTTTCCATCACTTCATTTCATAAGGATACCAAGTTCATGTTAAAGCTGATAGGTAAGCCAAGATCTTTGAATAGGCACTTTCCGACTGAGCATCTCATCGAATTAGCCAAGGCTTGGACTTCCCCAAGGTTGACCCCAACACTAATGATCTTACTTTTATTCAAGTTTATCTTCAGCCTTGAAAACAACTGAAAACATTTCAGCAAGTGTAATAAATTAACAATATTTGATTTTGACCAGTTACCAAAAAAAGAACATTATCTGTGTATTAGAGATGAGAGATTATCAAGTTCCTATGTCCGATCGAGACACCCTTATAAACCCCTTTATGCAAGGCCTTTTCCATCATTTCATTTAGGGCTTCAGTTGCTACTAGAAACAAAAAAGAGGATAATGGGTCACTTTGTCTCAACCCTTTTCCATTGTAAATTCCTTAGTGGATGAACCATTTACCAAAACCGAGACAAGGGCGAATTCCAAGCAGGCTCTTATCTATCTTCTCCATTTTTCTCCAAAATCCATCTGTTATATAATTAAGTCAAGGAATTCCCAATTAATACTATCAAAGGCCTTCTCAAAATCCACCTTAAAAATCATCATTTACTGCTGATTTTTCTTCACCAATTACACCAGCTCATTTGTTATTAAAACACCATTTAAAATCTGTCTTTTTTTTATAAAACCAATTTGCACATTACTTATTACTAAATGAATGCCTTTATTCAATCTTGCATCAAGCATCGTGGTAATAATCTTATACTAGCATCCAATACGACTTATAGGCCTGTAATCTTTGAGGGTGGTAGGATTACCTATTTTAGGCACCAGCGTGACGAAAAAGGAACAACATTTGCGCTCCAATTTACCATTCCTCTCAAATTTATGCACAAAATTTATTATATCTCTTTTTACCACCTCCCAGGATTTCTTTATGAAGTTCAAAGTAAAAACATCTAGCCTGAGGGCTTTTGATCCCCCACAGTTCCATATTGCCTCTTTTATTTTTTCCTCTAATATCGAAGCAACTAAGGTCTGCAGCAAGTAATATGGAATTTTCTTGAACTTGGTACTTTAAAATTTAGGCCAAGTCTTCAAAGCTTGAAATTTGCTCTTGAAAAAACTAAATACTTCTTCTTTAATTTGGGCTGGATCCTCCTCCCATTTCTGTTTGATTGTCAGCCCCTGCATTCTATTTTTTCATGTTCTTCCTTTTACTATTGAATGAAAGAATTTTGAATTCTTATTTCCAACACAAGCCCAGTTTATTCAAGCATTCTATTTCAGCATGTTTGATTTAATCCTTTTTTTTTTTCCAATAGCTTATATCATTTGTCACCTTATTTAGCTACTTTAGATTCATTTAAATTTCTTTTTTCAACCTCAATATCCAACTTGGCTATTTAAGATTGTAGCACCATTATCTGAGTATCAACTTCATTAAATTCAAAAGCTCCCTATACCTTCAAACGATTTTTCAACATCTTAAGTTTCTTCTTGAAAGTAAAAGTAGCAATGCCTTGAAAAATGTTTTCTACCACACCGGTTTAACAGAAGGAGCAAAGTGATCTGGGCCAAAATCGTACAGATCAAGCTTCAACAATATTGGACAATGATTAGAGCAGTTCCTCAGCAAGAGGAACCCTTCTACTTCTCTATTTTTCTTCATGATCCACGAAAATGTCTTCCAAACTATCAACAACAAAATGAATATCCTCGTCTTCTCTAGATTCTGAAGAACAAACACTAGTTGACATTCTCTAAGAGGATAAACTGGAGTCACTGCTAGATTTAAGAGTACTACAATATGAATTAATCTTTGAAACTTTAATATCATACAATTTGCTATCCACCTTAATCTTGATAACACAAGATATGGTTTCTATCAAGTGTGTGAGGACACATATTGTAAAGGCTCTCCTAGTATTTCCTCTACATTAAATGTGAGGTAAGTGAATCTCAAGTTATTTCCCTCAAATAAGTCGTATTAAGCAAGAAAAGCAAGCTAGTTAAGGTTAAGTTGAGTTCCAAAGAGTAATTGGCACCTAAGGGGTAAAAAGGTCAAAACGGTAATTTTGGCCCAAGTTAGTGGCATGACCGTAATTTTGGTAGAAATTAGGTTCATGCAAGTATTTTGAGCTAGTAAGTTAAGACCATAGGTATTTCTAGCCATTTGAACCAAAAGCAAAAGTTAAGGGTGAAAAATGCACTAAGTAAGAAAATAAGCTATTATGTCTTATAATGGCTTAGGTGACTTAAGGGCAGAGTATTTGGGGTAAGAGAAATCTTTCTTTGGGACCAAGGAGTGATGGTGTGGGGAGTGTTTAAGTGGCCTAAGTGATTCGAAATTAAGTTTAAGGGCCAAAGTGACAAGTGGAAGAAAGTTGGGCTAAGTTGGTTATAAATGGAGGAGATGACACTATTCATCATCTCCCCCATTTGCCATTTCGCAGCTCTCCTTCCTCCCTTGCTTTCTACCCCCAAACCTCCCAAAATCACTCAAGTTTCCATGTAAATGGAAAGTCCTGAAGCTATCCCAACAAGCCCTTAGCTCGTTTTTGGATGGAATTGGTGCATTTGGAGTTGTTCTTGCGAGATTTTGGTTCAAACCCAAAGGTAAACGTATTTGATCCTTATGGGTTAGTTTTAAGCTTGTTAAATGGTTAGAAATGGTCTTAACTTCGTGCTCTTGGTGTCCAATTCGGTTGTTTTCAAGCTTGGAACTCAAAGGAAGTCATTGGAGCTTGGATGTGCTCATTGCTTGTTTCTTGCTTTCAAGATGATTTGAGGTAAGGGATTTAAGTTAATTAAGCTCAAATAATGCATAGAAATGTAGTGTTATGTGTGGGAATGAAGTAGAAACAAGACCCATATGATTTGAGTTTGGGATGAGAAAGTTTGAGCAATTTTCGTGCAAGGTCGCACGTTATCGCGCAATGCTGGAAAGTGTTGGCGACGCGTTGCCGGTGGCGACGCTAGTTGGCGACGCGTCGCCAAGAAGTGCAAAAATTCTCTGAATACTGATGCCTTTGGCGACGCGTCGCCAACGGTGCCGCTAAGGCATTTTGCCCCTAAGCTCTGGGCATCCTAAGAGTGTCTCAAACTCTCGGTTTTCATCCCTAAGCTAATTTAAGACGTTCCGTAGCCTTGGTTGGGTCTAGGACTCATTCCTAAGTTAGGAACTATGCATTATTTAGGTGGTAGCTAAGTGGTGTGGTTTAGGAAGGGTAAGTAATGGTGGCTAAGGAAGTTAAAGTGCTTCAGTTTCCAAAAGAGCACTAAGGGGATTAAGTTGGGTTTCAGATTCTTTGTTGGCCGAGTGGAATGTCATAAACCTTTGGTCAATGAAAAGGAAACCTAAGAGAATCCCAACCAAACTTTATGGTTTGGCAAGTAAGCCACTAAGAAGCCCTAAGCTAAACTCGAAGAGCTTGGTAAGTTGAACCACATAAGGCAGCTACCCTGCACAATAAGTTAGGGGAAGAGACGGGTAAGGAGTGAGTAAGTGGTGACTTACTTTAAGTAGCCCGTCAAGGTGGGCAAGGTTTGAGTAAGTGTCAACTTACTCTAAGGTGCCCATAAGAGGACTTCATGGGGGTTAGTTAAGTGCTAGCATAGGATACGAGGGCCAGTATCCAAGTATCCCAGTCGTAAGAGCTCACGGCAAGTCTAACACCTACGGGTGTAAGGAAGTCCTAAGTACATTTGCATGTGCATATTTCATTCATCCATCCATCCATCCATCATTTGCATTGATTGTTGTTTTTTTTTTCTTGCTTCTGGTTGCGTTGTTGATTGCTTGTTTTGTTTTGTATGCTATATATATATACATGTTGTGCTTTGCATGCTTGCATTGTTTTTACCCGTGCAGGTACTAAATCTCTTACTGAGTACTTTAAAGTACTCACCCCTTTAAGTGTTGTGCAGGTTTAAGTAGACTATTTGGGCTTAACAGTTGGTAAGGGGCAGCTGTTAAAGCTAAGTTTTATTGGTTTTAAAAGGTACTCTCTAAGTAGGAAGCTCCAAGTTTCTAAGTTACTTATGACATAAGCAAGTACTGACCAAAGTGTTTGCCTTACAGTTTGAGGCTAAGTGAGTACAAGGAAAGTGTGGCTCATCACTTGAAGCTTACTTGCTTGGGTGAAGAGCTAAGGATGGATCTTAGTAGTTGTGAGATGCTTCGTTTATATGTATGGTAATTTCATACATAGATCACCTCTACTAGTGTCCATTGGTGTGTATAACACTAGAGTTACATTTGGGTGCATATAAGTTTGAGATATATGCACATAGTTGTTACTTGTAGTTAAAGCAACTAAAGTTTTTATGTCTTGGCTTGTTTTACTTATGTTTTATGAACTGGCGCCACAGTTTTCTTTACAATTAATTTTACTGTTATCGCATAGCCAGGATAATGCATGCATATTAACTATGCAGGGTAGGCTAAGTAACTAGTTGTACGTAATAATTTAAGATTACTTCACGAGTAATAACTAGCCAATTGTAACTTAAGTGGGATCATAGCTCCCAAAGAGCCTACCAGTGTTAGCAATTCAGGGCACTGGGGCCCTGTTCCGCGACACATATTCTACCGAAGTTGATCAAAGTTTTGTCTTGAGTAAATTTATCAATCTTAAAAAAGCTTCCCCACCTAAATTTATTAATCATAAAAAAGCTTCCCCACCTCACTCCAATGGTAGCGAATGAAACCTCAGTCCAAGTGTGAAGTGGAATGCCTTCAATATTTAACCAAGCCAATTATCCTCGACGATTTAAATGCACTATCTAGGGGGCTACCCATTCAAACCATTGGTTGAACCATTCTTTGCCATCACATATCATATCAATGACTGCCTCTTTGGATGGACACTCCAAAATAATCCTCAGACCACCCACATATTTGACTTTACAATCTGTGAAGCCTTTTAAATCACAAAGAAATTGAAGCATGTTCAGCGTTTTCAACCATTTCACAACACCAACTACACAGCTACTCAATCACTAGACTTTCCTTTTTTTATTCAAGCTCATTTCTGGCCTACTTTTTAGATTTGGATTTGGATTTTCCTCTACCCTCTAACAATCCACCTTTGTCATGACCTTTTACCACTTCAGCAAATTATCTATTGTCTTTCTTTGCTTCATTGACTCTGATCAACTTTTTTTTTGGGCCATTTCTTAAATTGACTTTTCCTTTTCTTTCAAGGAAGGACCTTTCTAAAAATGTGAAACATTTGCCATCATTTTAAAAGAACCAATCCAGATACTGTTTAACTCCTTTTCTAAAGTCTCTTTCTCTTTTACGTCTTTAAACCTTACAAACCCAAATTGAAATCATGATCTTGCTCTTTTTGCTGCCACATAAGCATCCATTATGAAACCCAATCTCTGGAAGACCTTTCACAAGTACTTGGATTCTCAATCATTGAGGAAATTCATTAAGAAGAATGGTTTAGTTGTTTCATTCATGACCCTGATAAATCCTTGTCGAAATTCTATCTTCTATACAGATTCACCTGCTCTTGGCCCCTCATTCTTTCTCTTTCTCAGACACACACTCTCTCTCGCTCTCATATTAAGAGTTTTACGGTGCCCCAGCTATGGTCTTTTTAGTTTTATTTTTTTATCAAACATGTTATGTTACAAATATTATGTGTTCTTTTACTCATTATTGTTTGTTTTCTTTTTTTCAAGTTCTTATATATTCTTATTGATATATGATTTATTCTCATCTTTTTCATTATTCTATCATTGAACAATATTTGCTATTTTCATTTGGATTGATTATTACTTGTTGCTTGTTCAATTTATCTTCATTTGTAAAAATAACATATGTGTAGTTTAAAAAGAATATATACTTAGTTAAAAAGAACACATCCAATGTTTTATTTATGGGTTAATTACAATTTTCTCCCTGAGATTTAGGTGAAATTACAATTTGCCCCACCTATTTAAAAAATATACACTTTACCTTCTACATTTTTAATACAGTGTAACAGTAACTTCTGTAACGTAATTTAGACTGTATGATTGTCATGTTCAAACAATTTCAATCTGTATATTATTTTTTTATAATTAATTGAAATTTTAAAAAATACTATTTTAAAAATTAAAATAAATAAAGAAAGGAAAAACTAATAATTTAAAATGACCATTAACTATAAAAAAATACCTTACAGATTAAAATTACTGAAAACTAGTTACCATAATATCTAAATTAATATTTCAGAAATTATTGTCGGATTGTATTAAAAAGCGGGGGATAAAGTATATATTTTTTAAATTGGAGTGATAAAATGTAATTTCACCTAAATTTTAAGGGCTAAATTGTAATTATCTCTTTATTTATTTTTACACAACCGGAATCGATGCTCTTTTTTGCATTGTTGTTATGTAATTTTCAATTCCTATATGTTCTATTTGAACTCCGGCCTATTCTCATGTTTCCATTATTTGGGGCAAAAAGAAGAGATGGAAAATGAAAAAAAAACTGATTAAAAGAAACTAAAAAAAGATAAATAAATGCAAAACAACATAAATAGGAAAATGAAAAAAAAAACCGGAAACAAAAAAAATGAGGCAAACAAACAGGAAATGATAAAAAAATATGGAGTAAAGCACAATCGGGTGGTGGAAACTGAACTTTTCCCCACGCAAAACGGCAAACCCCTTCAATGTGTCTTTCCACTTCGCCAATCTCGGAGAGTTGTCTAAAATGAACAAAACTTCTATAAATAACAATGCTTGTCGAGGTGCAAGCATGCACCCTTAAGATTCTTCCTTTATAATATGCTCTAATTATTAAAAAAAAAAAAACCCGATATGATTTCCATCCAAAACAGTACGAATCTAATCGAATGGCAAGATTCGAAGCAAAAGCAAACAATTAACAAAAAACCGCATAGGCCCAACCCAGTTAATATGAGTGCTCTTTGGGCCTATTGTTGGCTGTATTCAACAGAAAGCCACAAGCGGTTCCAGGTAGGCCCAACACACTCAACATCCGTGCTCCTCCTTTTCTGACGTGGATTGGACTGATTTCGGCCACTCAATTGTCATCCTACTTTCTACCTGCTATCAATCAGTCGCAGGAACGGCCCTGATCATTGCGCAGATGAATCCCAACTCGATCAAAACCGTCCGTTTGAATCACTGGCAGCTTCGAAGCGCGGGAATACCAAACATTTCTACGCTATAAGACATCTAACCAACCGAGCCGCAGAAGACGAAGCGAAGGGCTGAGCTAGAGAGAGAGAACGAGAGGAAGAGGGAATGGCTCCGAGGAAGCGAAGCGCGGAGGGAGAGAAGCCGGAGACAGTGGCAAAGAGGGTGACTCGGAGGTCTACTCGGCTTGGGAACACCAACTTGGTTCGCTCAGCTGCTGAGGCGAACATGCTCGAGTTGGCCGCCAAGAAGAAGAAGCCGAAAGGTAAAGCCAAAGCCTTGCCCAAGGCGAAAGCTCAACCGAAAGAGCAAACTCAGGATTCTGCTAAGGAACTGTCTGAGAAACTCCCCGAATCCGGAACAGTGGACGACAAGGGAAAGACAGCCTCGGCGGACGCCGTTACCGCTGATGGCTCCCGCAATAAGACTATCGTGATTGAGCATTGGTTAGGGTTTTGCTTTTTTTGTGTCTTCAGTCTTTTTTTTCCCTCTTTTTTTTTTTTTCACTCTTTTTTCCTGCTTCTTGCTGCTTGATTTTTCAACGTTTTTCCCAACAGTTCCTGGTAGTAACAGAAGTTAAGGGAAATGGAAGGCAGATTGTGGATTATGGCTCAGTAATTTATGTTTAAACACCGTTCTTTTGCCTGTGCCTGCAGAATGACTTGCTGGCTATCAACTGTGGCTTGATTCTTGTCCCTTTTTCGTTTCGTTCTCTTTTTCCTAGGGGGTGGGATTTTCTGTGTTGTGGTCCTAAAGATAAAGGCCAAAAGATTCGATAATGAGGGTCTTAACTGTTAGCACGAAATTTCTTATTCTCCTTAATGGAAGATAAAATTCTTAATTGTCCCACTTGTTGCCCTTTTGTTCTTGCAGAACTTGCGGTCTCCTTGCTCTCATGTTTCTGTTCTTGTTTCAGGATGCAGGAAACCAAATAGAAGTTTGCAATTTTCAATAATTTTCTCTATAGCGTTTAGATTCGAATTTGATTCCCAAATTTAAACTTAGGGTTTCATTTATGTTTCTATGCTTGCGGTATTGGGAACTTTCAGTGTAAAATTCTTCTGGCGTGGACTACACTATGCTTTTTAGCATGGTATCTATTGTTAGTGTCAAACGATTCTAGAAAGTAATAGTAATTAAACTCCTGTTAGCCCCTGGTTTTCTATGGTATCTGTTTCGTTGCATTAATATTTAAACATCCTACAAGAAAATAAGTTTCCGTTTATTTGCGTACAAGTAGAGTCTTTTGTCAAAACCATTCTGATTGTTCCATGTTTTTCTACAGCAAGCAGTGCAACTCATTCAAGCAAAGGGCTTTGTTAGTGAAAGATGGTTTGGAGAAGGGTGTTTCTGGAATCACTGTGCTACTGAATCCTGACAAGGTTTGCAATTTTCAGCAAAGACACTACATGCGTTGAAGTTGTTAACAGTTTTTTCGACCTGGGAATTTCTAACATCTGCTCCTGCAGCCTATATTTTCTACCTCTTGATTTTATACTTTCATAAGTTTCTACCTGTCTTGTCTGAACCGTCTAGTAACATGTCCTCCTCGGGACTTCCATTGCTCAATTTTTCTTAGTAAACTTATTTGCAAGTGTTTTGATGTTGGGTTTACAAAATCTATTGTGAGTTCTGGCCCTAAACTCTGGGAGTTATCCTTTTTAGCTTGCATTTTTTATGCTGCGACGTTTGCAGCTCATATTATGCATGATACTTTTAGATATCCATCTTCAAATGTTGTGAAATGCTTAAAGCATACAAGAATATATTGGTGAACTCATGTTTCTTATTCTCCTTGCTCATGTTTCTGTTCATATGCTTTAAATGTTTTCCACTTAGTAGGTATTACTTCATGATTAATTAAATGGTTCTGGTTAGAACTGCATTTCAAAGAATGCGAAGAACCATGAGTAATAACTGGAAGTAGAAGTTGTTTGTGGATCATGAGATGGACCATCCTTTCAATTATGCGGAACACTTTGGTGTTCTGTTATTTAGAGCAACGTGAACAAGAATTTCATTTTGTTGAATGAGTTTCCTTTGTCAACTATTCAATTACCACTTTAATTCACTTGAAAGTTTTTGTATCAACTATTTGTTTACAGCCTAGAAAAGGTTGCTTTGAGATCAGGGAGGAAGCTGGCCAGACATTCATCAGTCTTCTGGTAAAATTTAAATCTCTGGCTTTTTAGGTAGTTGATGTTGTATCTCAACTACTAGTATTCATTGATCTTAGTGCAAAAGTGAATGTATTTATACACTTTGCCTTTCTGATTCTTTTCATACAAGTAATTTCCTTGGGGTTCTGATAGAAGTTAATAATTTGGAGAAGTTGGTATCTTTTCTTCTTTTTGTTTTTTTTCCCCATAGATTAATCCAAATTATATGAACAGGCGTTCCCCTCATAGTTTAGAGGTCTAAAAAGTCCTATATATTTTCACAAATGCATTGCATGAAGTCCTGTTGTGTGTTGCACGTCTCTTCCAATTTGCGTTGACATCTTGCCCTTTTTCTTTCAACTGGACAGCATAATTGAGGACATTTTCTCTTGTGAGTGCGAAAAGTTGGCCTGTTGTTTAGCCTTAATTCTAATTCTTTAATTTTCCAGGAAATGAAGCGGCCATTTAAGCCAATGAAGGAGCTCGACATGGAGAAGGTGATCTCCGATGTAATAGACAAGATAAAATGACAATGAAGTCCCACCTTGAGGGTGTAATTGGTCTTGATGAGTGGCAGTTCTTTGTAGTAAAAAGTTGAGAATTTGGTTACTGGTAAGATGTATGTTGACGGTTGTTATTAAGACCTATGCTTGATGTCGTCAGGAGAAGTGAGTCAAAGCACAGGCCTTTTGATCGGAGTATTTTTGTCTGAAATCCGTCATGGAAACAAATAGATAGTATGCTTATGAATATATCATGATTATGCTATTTTAGAGGCAGAGCTACGTACGGCTCAAGATTCCTTTTGCATTAACTGAATTCGATATACTTATATATGTTTCATTCTCCCCGACGTTGACTTGTTCTATATGGTGTTTGAATAGTTTGCTCATTGGTGTTTAAGTGCTCCATGCTTTGGAGAATAGGAAAAATGTTCTCTTTTTTGGTTGATCTTTAGAGCAAAAAGAACAAGAAAAACTGAAACACAAAAAACGAATCAAGGTGGGAACCTAGGAACGAGGATTCGTCATCCTTGTGCTCCCCTCCCTGGGGTCGTCAGCACAGCGGTGTGGTGGCCACGCATGCTACAACCAAACCCAGTGCGAGTGTCATGTCCGCAAGTAATCGAGAAGAAGCCGAACCCTCATCCTCATCAGAGTCGGGCATCTTCTTGTTAGGCTTTCCCGGAGCTGGAGCATCAGCAGGCGCATCTGAGCTGGGAGCTGGGGCTTCCGCAGGTATGGGGGCGCTCTGGGGGGAAGAGTAATCATCATTTTCGTCGGAAGGAGATGGAGCCTGAACATCCTCCGGGGAAGAGGCAGGTGGAGGGACCATGGGTGGGGGTGGTGGAGGTAGCACGACCTTCCCCTGGCCAGGAGCGACGATGGGAGTGCTAACTTGGAGGACGGATAGGTTAAAAGGCTGGGAGTAGACCTGCCTGATAAGCTTGGCGACGAGGGGGGAGCCCTTGACAGCGGAGCCGAAGACAACGACTCCTGGGGCGAGTTTGGTCATGTTGAGAAAGCCCTGTTCGTCCTGGGCGACGCCGGTGGTTTGGTAGAGGGTGGTTATGATGGAGCTTCGCCGGGTGATGCCCTGGATCTTTGTTTCGTCGAAGTAGTCGAGGATGATGTGGTTCCTGAGGATGTTGGTGAGCTCCTCAGTGTCGCGGCCGCTGATGGAGGAGATGGAGGCGTTGTTGAGGGCGAGGATGGTGATGGTGGTGCGATTGTTGGCAGCCTCGGCTAGGTGGGTTTGTGTGAGAAGGCCATTGAAGGCGCCGAAGTCGGGGTAACCGGAAAGTAGCTTGGTGATGTTGAAGGCAGAAACGTAGGGGGAGGAAGCGAATGCCAGAACAAGGAGTAAAGAAATCGACATTGTATTCGGAGCACTTGCACTTGTGCTGCAGCTCTTCATCTTCGTCTTCCTTCACCTTACCTTCCCTGCTCTGCAATGGCTTAGCTTTTTTATACTGGGTTTCATGGCGGGCAGTGAATTTCTCATTCCCTTTGCTCGTTTCTAATTATAACGCCCTCTCCCTCTACCACTTGACGTCTTCTTGGCCGCAGTATTACCATTTGGATTTGCACGCTTGTCACAATTTCACTGCATTTCTGTCAGAATTCACATGGATTAGATTGAAAATCGGCTGCTTGTCTAGTTTGCCGCCATCAAAGTGACTAAAACAACTGCTTAGTACTTGCTACTATAAAATTAACAAATAAAAAAGAGAGCCACAATAAATAAGCAAAGCACAGACCAACTCTTCCATTCTCAGCCGGTGATCGAGCTCAATTTCTTGGGATGCCCAGGACTATTTCGTTATGGGCATCACCAGTTGGCCCCCAATTAATGGTGTGCAGTGGGCTGGCCCAGCCTGGCTTGGGCTGGGTATGGGGGCCCAGGCTTGGACACTGTCCCCTAGATTGGTGCGGGTCTGGACTGTTTTTATTATAAAAAAAAGAAAAAAATATTGTAATTAAATGAAAAAACTTACATATGTATTTATTTTATAGAAAAAACAGCATAACTGTGTAAATTTTATTAATTAAAAACCGTAATGACACTTACAATAATTGGAACATGTGTCACATGAGATAATAGAAAATTGTTTAAAAAAACAAATATGAAAAGAGAGATTGAGTAGAGAATAAGAAATGGAATGAAAACCAAAGCTGAGATAGAGAAAATATTGTAGATGTAGAAAAGAAATGATAGATATTGGCGTATAGAAGAGTAGAAATGAGCATCTCTATTTATAGGCTTCAATTATTTTTCATTTCTCCAAAATGCCTTAAAACAATAAGTCATTTTTAGTAGTTGGAGGGGGGATAAAATCCTCTGTTGGACAACTAGCCATTTTCTAGTCGTTTCTCTTCTTTCTTATATTTTTCATGTCCCTCCTTAGGTTGGGTAGGCCTTTTGTATTGGGTTAAGTAATCCTTCATTCCTCTTTATATCTTTGGTTACGTATATAGGCCTGGGATAAGCATATATGTTGGTGACTCAGGGGGTAAGCAATGAGGGTTAAATGTTTTCCTCTTCAGTGTTTAAGTCATTATCCACCCGTGTTGTGCTATTTGGTCCACTATTAGAAAAAGGGAGATTTTTGACATAAATTTTTTATGGTTAGCTGTTGGAAAATGTCATTTCAAGCAAGTAGCCATTAGAAACATGTTCATTGGGTTCTAATATGTTGGAAAAAGATCCCAACGGTAGCCATTGAAAAATCTGACGAATAGCCATTGAAAAATCTAATGGTCACCGTTTGTTGGAATTTTTTTCCCTTGAAAAAAAATGTTTTTCAAGGTCACAAATGGTAATCCCTTAAATGGCCAGATTTAATGCTTTGTCTCCAGTTTTGCTACGTGCTCAAACTTTTGGACTCTAACAATCATTTTTTAGTTTTTTTTCCCTTCATAAAACTAATTACACACATAGACTCCAACTCCTAGAATTGTGTAGTTTCATCCCAAAATCTATATACACTTAAACCACCCTTGGGCATAAAATTGGTGAGAAAGATCTAAAGGAAGAAAAAGGAAAATAACAAAAGGAAGTAGAAAATGGTGAGAAAGAGGAGGGAAGAAGAAGAAGAAGAAGAAGAAGAGAAAGAAGAGGTAATGATAAGAAAGAAATAAGAAGAATAAATAGAAGAAAGTAACGATGAGGAAGAGATGAAGAGAGGAGGAGGAAGGAAGAGGAGGGGAAAATTTTGTGAGAAAGAGAAGGAAGATAAGAGAGAAAAAAATGAGGTTTTGTCAGAAGATGATGGATTTATAATGGTAAAAGTGGAGGGAAAAATTGAAATTTTTAGTGGAATAATTTAGAGGGAAAATTTTTAATTTTTGACTGATAGTCATTAGAAATTGAACGTTAGAAATTTTGAATTTTAAAAAAATATTATTTTGGTGGACAATTTTTTAGTGGAATGTTCTTTCACTAGACGGGAATTTGGCTAAAAACTTTTCTGACAACTAGCTTGTCAGAATTTCTAATAGTTATTAGAAAACATCTGTTGGAAACAATTAATTTGAAATTTTTCATTTCTATTGACAATTTTAGGCGGAGAGGAGTTTGCTGGAAAATATTTGATTGCTAGCTATCGGAAAGTTTTGTCTAATGGTTTTCAATGGCTATCCATCATAAATTTCCAATATCTTATTGTAATCGAAAAAGTGTGTTGGAAATTGAAGAAGTTTTAGTTATTGTTTGTGTAGACTCTTTTTGTGGTTTTTTTCCTATGTTGTCTCTTCATTGGAGATTTTTTTGCATCTCTTGCCCTTACTTCCATCATTCTTTACGTTGTCTTTATTGCTTTGAATAGCTCATAAATAACGTGAAGAGCTTGTGTGTTGAAATGACTTAGCAATGAATCATCATTTGGGTTTTGTTCCTATTTTGTAAATTTTTAGAGATCTTTAGTGACTTCATAAAGGCCTTGGAAAATAGTTGTTGGTTGGCCTTAAACTTTGTTCAAAATGTAATTTTGGTTTCCTTGACTAGTTAAATAAGTTTTTGGAGTTTAGCATAATGGGTTTTCTCTAGGGCAATTGGTTTGTATATTTTAAAATAAAGCAATAAGTTAGGCAATTTTGTACAAATGTAAGACAGATGTGTATAAAATGTGTAAGAATTATGTAAAAAAACATGTAGAAAGTTTTGTATGGCATTTGTAGCAAAATAACATAATAAATGTAATTGAAACAGGGAAGAGCATAAAAATTTAATTTTTTCCATGAAAAAAGCATTTTAATAGGCACATATTTTTGCTCTAATTGGTAAATATAACAATTGAACAAGAGATATGTTTTGTCTGACATTTGGTGTGTTTTCATTGTCTGTTGCTCTTTATACTCTAGTGTGTTCTCAATAAGCTGGTGTCACCCAAATCCTGAACCATTGAGCTCTTCATTAATTCATTTGGGTATAGATTGATTAGTCCAATATTTTATTCTGAGGACATGCCTTGTTTAAGGATAGTTGCCAAGGTAGGTGGTGCAATTAAGATAAAACATTTGTAGCAATAAGCAAATAGAAATAGTTAAGCTGACATTTTTAGAGTTTGCATTCAAATGCATATTATAAGGTGAGTTTGTGCATATTACCTATATAAAATATATATCACAACCCAAAACTCACCATAGGAGTCTTAGGAGATGACATGCCGCAAACTTAAGAAAAGAATTTCCCTAAGCATGCAAGACTACATATTCCAATTAATTCCAAACTTATAAAATTTAACTTCCGAGAATAAGTGGCAGAGCAACTACAATCCTTAAAATTGGAACATAATCCATAAAATATCAGAGCTCTAAAGAACAAAACAAAATCTAAAGAGTTTTCTAAACATAAATAAAATTTTAATAGTAATATTAACAAAATATTTCTAACTGTCTTGAATTCCAATTAGTCTTGTAGGCACTCCTGCTAATTAACTCGAACTATTTCTTCTTTGCGTAAGGGGGTGAAAACAAGGTGAGCACGAATACCCAACAAGTGACGAATTTTAAAAACAGAAATATAATATACAAAATATATAGGGATCAAGTAGAAATAATTTTTATAAAATAATAACATAAACTTCAACAAAAATTATTTGAAGAGTCAGAATATAGTCAATGTAATAGCAATTTTGAGAACCAAGCAAATAATATTTGTCAATAAAAAAATCATTAACAAAAATAGAGTAATTCAGGGCAGAATGATAGAATAGAAATTCAGAGCAAAGTGGGTGAGGTGATCACTGTAACTATACTTAAACTCTATAGTGCATCCAAAATCGTGTAAGAATTGCCAATGATCGAGCGCCGAGAAGGACTAGTCCAAAAAATAGTGTACTGCAAAAACAGAAAAGAACAGAATACCCTATGTGAATGATCCAGAACTACACTTTCCCAGTAGTAAGACCATAGAACTAACACCCACAAAAACGGAGTCGGAATAGAAATTCAGAGCATGCATTACAATTGTGATAAAATTTTAGTATAAAATATCACAATCAAAACATACTTGATTCCAGCTCATTTAATCAAACACAATATATTTCATAAATAAGATAAAAATTTGAATAAGTAGATAAATAAGTAAATTAATAAAAAAAAAGTTGGAAAAAAATTTCAGAATAAAACATATATTTGAAAACTCTTATTCTGATTGAAAATCAATTTAATGAAAAATAGCTTTAAATCAAAATATTGAAAAATTACTAAGTTGGAAAACTTAACACTTTTAAAAAATACTCCATATGTAATATCAAAACAATTTAATTTTTAAAAATGGCAGTAGCCACTTACCTCAAAATGCAACTTTCCAACTCCCAAAGTAATTATTTAGTCTCCTAAAATAATTATACAAAATTTTATGTCAAAATATAATCAATTTAAGGAATAATCCAAAATCACTAGCTGACAGTGACCCAAATGAACACTTATGGAACCTAAGAATTCATTGAAGTGATGTTAAAAGCCTCAGGGACTAATACTGTAATTAATCTGATCAACTTTCCCATCCACAAGCTTTGTAGTGATGAAACTGTAACCAATTAAACTATGAGATACTGATGATCCCACCTATAACCCTTAGGACCTAAATCGTTATTAGGCCAGTTTGTACCTAGAAACTCAATTCTTCGTCTTCTCCGTTCGGAACCTTCTGCTACTCTGCGACTTCCAGCATGACCAGCCAAAATCTCCCTAAACTTATTTCTAATTCACACAAAATAATCACAATAGTCAATTATCCTCTTTAATCATTAAAAGTGAGTCATATTCAATTAAATTATCAATCCAAATTCCTTTTCAAATTCTAAAAACAATTAACTTGTTCATTAAAAATAATTAACAAATACTCACCCCTGCAAAGACTTTTTTTTTTGCTAAAAAAATTACAGGTTGCTTTCACTTGATTCTCAATTGATGATTTTTTCTTTCATTTTGTCAACACAAAGCAATAACCGTATAAGAAAGTGAGAAAAATACCCAAATCCTAAGTTTTCTTATTTCACCACTTTTATTAACCAATTTTCACGTCCTACTCCTATTTTACGTCATTCTTCACTGTTTTTTTTTTCTTCTTTGCTTCTTACTTTTATTATATATTTTTTTCCTTCTCTTGGGCTTTAATTTAAATACCCAAAATAATTAAATTAGACTAAATTGGATTGGGCCATTATAGTATACACATACACCAAGTGTATCTCATTGATGAAATCAACCTTACTCAAGATCTTCAACTTTGACATATCTTGAAGTATCTTTTGTATCTTCCAGTTGCATGTTGTTCTCAATAATGGCATGAATAACTTAGATTCAAGGTAAAATAAAAAAAATTTCTTAAACTTTTTTCCAGCATCTTCTTCTTTAATTATCTGCTGGTAGATGTCCGTAGTCAATGGGCCAAATGTTTTAACACCATGCGATTCCTGTCATTCAACTGACTTTGACAATTGACATTTGGCCATGGGTGTAGTTCAGTTCTAATCTTTCCTGTTGGTACTCCAGGAACCCTAGGGGTGTTAGTTTAGTGTGCTCATGTTTTGTAATCTAAAGGATTGAATCTTCTAGGGTGAACCTTGATACCAACCATTCAAAGAGCGAATGGTGTACTTGTGTACAAGTCATGTCAAATAGTGCCTTGAACCCGAACTGTTTGATTCATTCCACATGCCTTGATTTTGATAATAGGTTATAATAACTACATGAACAGATTTAGTCAAATTATAAGTAAAGATCTGAACATACCTTGATTTGATACATTTACATGACCAAGTTTGCGGCTTGTCTTGAAGCTAAATTTTGATGAGCTGATTATAAGTATAAGTGAATTAATATATATAAAGTAAGCTTAATAAGACATGAACAATGGGGGTAATAACCTGTATGGTTAAGCAGAACATGGTGTTGCATAACCTCTTATTTTTAGGTTATCCTTGTTCAGGTTTTACTTTAGCATGTTGTTGTTTTGGCTTTGTTTCTAGTTTTGTTTTCTTGGGTTCTTATTGTTTTCTTTTTCTTTAAATGGGTTGCTTCATTTGCTTAGCCACTTCTGCTTGTTTCTTCATTTTTTTTCTATAGTTTTTTTTATTACTTGGAGCATTGTTTGCTTGGTTCGAGTACTTTGTTGCGTTGGTTAATACCTGGGCAGAGTAGGAAAACAAGAATAAGATATGAACAAATTTAAATGTATAAAATGATTGTGAGATATATACAAATATGTACTATGTCTTGTATGGTGGATAACCATATGTAGCAGAATAATATAACAAATTTAATCGTCACAAGAAGAACATAAGGATGGGCAAGAGAAGATTAAGATTAGCAGTAGCAAATGTTGTAGTGAGGGCTCAATCACTTTCGTTGAATTGGTGTGGTCTTTATTCGTTGTTTTGGCATTGTAATTGGGCTATGCTCACCATACAAGCATTCGCTTTGTATGTGATACTTTTAAGTGTATATGTGTGCTTAAAGTGTTAAGAAGATTTTATGTACCTTAGAGTTTTTCTGGTGGTGTACACTAATTTTATGGAACAAGCTGCATGTTCCCAAATAAGACATGAGGGTTACAAAAGAGTGGATGTTTATTTATAACATATTTGGGCATGTGAGGAACAATATGAGACAATATATGCATACAAGGGTACATATATGCCCAATCAAAATGTATAACAGTGTATATGTACTCGTTCAAAACAATATATGCAAATACTGACACACATATATGTATTTACATATATATTTCTCGAAGTGATTTTCTACAGAGATTTTGTTTGTTGAGCTCGTAGAGAAGAATGAAATGATTATCCTGAGATTTAGTTTTTTGAAAAATGGGAGATGATTTCTGAAGATCGTGGCAGAGACAAATGGTTTTAATTTTGAAAAAATTGGTGGCAATTTTTAAAATTTTTAGTGGGAGAATTATGTGCATGAGTAACAATAATGCATGGCTCGGTGATAGTATGGTAAATAATATGATGTCCATTCACATTAGAGTAACTATCAAACCCTAATAGCAAATTGAGTTCAGAGACTATCCACAAAGGTGTTCATACACCTAGTAACATCGTTAGTGTTGCTAACGGTTTTCATCCGTTATGGAGAGTTTGAAATTGATAAGGAAACGGGAGGAATAAGGGCAAAGATTGAGGAGTTACCTATTTAGAGACCATTTCCATACAAATACCTCCAAAAAATCTATCATTACCTAAACCCATGATTTTTACATTCCTCCCTGCTTGTTAGGGCTCCAAAAGCACCGTCTTGTGTTTTCGACCCGGAGAACGTGCAGGAAGAGAGATCGAATGACGACCATGGCATTTTTTGCTAAGGGGACTATGATTCAAAGGAGTGATAACGGCGACGTCGATTTCCATGGAGGGGACAACAATTTAGAGGTGAACTGTGAAACATAGCATGCTGGGTTTTTTGGGTTTGGGAAAACTAATGGGTTTCAGAATTGTGGAGAACCAATTGGGTGGTTGAAATTTTGGGTTTTATTTTCTTGGCTTTTGTTCCCAATAAGACTAAGGGTCTAGGTTTACGTTTGTATTATTCTGGAGGGGGTGGTATTGGTGGGCTCATGAATGTTGATTATGACCAGCAAGTATGCTATCAGCACCTGTTGTTGTTTCTTGGCTTTTTGTTGTTGTTGATTGCGAGTTTGGGTTTTGATTGTATTATTGTAGATGAAGGTTGTATGGCTGCTTATGGATTCTTGTATATTAACTAGCACCATAAAGTGTGGTCAAGGCATCTAAATGAATTAGTGTTATGTGTGTCAAAATTATTGTTATGGGTATGTGGTGATTGTAACAATGTATAATTATGCATGTACATTGTGTTGTGTTGTTTGGAGCAAGAATGTATGGGACTGTTTGTGTATTGTGTGTTCGTATGGGGTTGTTGTATGCTTCTAGATTTTATATGTATGCTTTTAAGTTTGTAAATAACATATCTGTGTGTGTGTGAGTATGTGTGTGTGTGTGTGTGTGTGTTGTGTCACCATTCTTTTAAGTGGTGCCAAAATGATAACTAAAGTTTTAAGTTGGGCCCAAATTGATGATTAGGCCATTAGTATTGATGATGTGTTAATGGAGAGGTGAGTTGGCAATTCATCCGGGTAGAGTTGAAGACATTGGTGGGCTTCACTGTCGCCAAGTTAGCCTCCAAGGATGCCATCGATCTAACTCAACCAGTCATAGATCTAGCTAAAATGTGAATCAACAAACAAATCAATCTCCAAGAATGAACAAGGTGACGAGCAATTGGTGGACAAATCGGTGAATCAACAAACAATTGGTAAATCGACTCTTGAATCGATGAACAAATCGGCAAATCAACAAACAAATTGTGAATGAAGTGACGCTACTGATGAAGGAGGTGGGCAACGGTGGAGGTAGGCAACGCTAATTGGTGAACAAACAGAGAGCGGGGTGAGGAGCTAAAGTGGAAGAGGTGCTTGGCAGAGGCGGATGGAGTAAAGAATGTGCTTGGTAGAGGTGGATAGCATGGAGGAGGTGGTTAAGGATGGAGGAAAAGGAGTCGGAGGATAGGACCGTGAAGGAGAAATACGGCCAAATCCCTCAGAAATCCCTAAATGCCCCAGAATACCCCAAAACCACAATTGCCACGTTAGTTTGCGTTTTACCTGCATGTCATGTTGTTTTGCCACACAATCATCCTTTAATTGCCACTTAATCATCTTCTGCAGGAATATTTTGCCATTTGATGGAAAGTTTCCACTGTCAGTTAGATTGGTCATGTTGTTCATCCCATTTTAAGACATTAGTACCTCATTTGGCACAAAACTTTAACTTCAGTACTGGGTTTGGCACCACTTAAAAGAACAGTGACCAAATGTGTTCAGAGCTACAAGTTCAGTCACCTTTTTGGTACTTTTCCTTTGTGGTTTTATAAAGAATACAAATATATACATACGCTTATGGATTTTTATATGTATGCTTTTGGATATTTTTTTTTTTGTGAAGATCACGAATATATATGTATGCTTTTGGGTATTATATGTATGAAACTGATTTATATATATACGAAACTATGTCCCTATTGTTTGAGCTTTGAGTTTTGATTGTGTGTAAAACTTGAAATGAATTTTATGAAACTAGGGTGGTAGTGTGCGTGTGTGCATGTGTGTGTATGTGTGTGTATTCTTATTGCATGAAACTAAAAATGAATTGTATGAAACTGAGATTTATTTGTATGAAGCTATAAACTTTGTGTGGAATTGAGTAAAATTTTTGGAGCACAGTATACAGGTACAAGAATGAAATGTGAAGATACATCCAATACTTCGATTGGTGGGAAAATAGAACCCGAAGACAATTCATAAATACAACTGAGATTGTTTTGTAGGAAACTAAGATCATATTGTAAAAGTGCGAAGTTCTAATTATACCAAATTGGAATGCCAATGTATAAAAATGAGTTTCTTTTGTATAAAATTAAGTTTCTATTGTATGAAATTGAGATACAATTTTTTAAATTGGGTTCTTATTATATCAAATTAAGCTTTTATTTATCAAAATTATGTTTCTATTGTATCGAATTGAAATGTTGGTGTACAAAGCTAGATATCTATTGAAAAAAAAAAATTCCTTCCAAAAGAATTTGAGTTCATATTATACAAATTGAGTTTCTATTATATGAAATTAAATATGCTTCACAAAGTCTAACAAAAATTCTCTAAATATGAAACTAAATTCTTACTGTATTAAACTAGAAACCAATTGCATGAACCTGGAATTGGAATACATGCAACTCTCTGAACACATTCAATTATGCAAAAAAATGAATGAATAAACTTATTTTTAAATAATTATTATATTTATCATTTTAAATTTATTTATTTCATTTATATTTAATATTATAAAAAAAGGTAATGTGAAAAAAATAAATAAATAAATAAATTTTTTGTCTACTTTGCAAATAATCAAAAAAGAAAAATAACTATACCAGCTAGTATTTTTTTCTTGACATAAATGGACTCGAAGACTATTTACGTGAAGAAGAAGTATTGTGGAAAAAAAGATACGCAGCAATCATTATTGGAGGAGATAAATGTCTAATTAATTTTAATTGGGTAAAAAAAGCTAATCTAACCATAAATTTCAAATCCAAAGGAGACTCTATTCTAGCAGCCAAAACTTACCATTTCAACAAAAAACAACAGAAACCATCCACTGACTGACTTGGTGCATAATCACGTAGGTGCATTTGAGAATCTTGCTAGTAAAGCAATCTCGTCATACCTAATTTGAAAAGGAAAATAAATTAAGTTGTACTTTATTTGCCCCCAATATGTACAATAATTAATTAATTAATATTTTTTATTTGTAGCACTAGCATATATAAACAAATCGACTAATGAAGCTCGACATTCTATTTATTATTATAATAGGCCACTCACCTAATTTGAAAGAGATGCATGCATGTTTGTTTCCAACATTCCAATTAACTTTTCCTCGTTTTAGAGAATACCACCTTTGTAATTTCTTAACCAACATGTTCTCATTTTTAATTTTTAATTTTTAATTTTTTACGCACGGGTTTGGTTTGATCATGTACTTGATGTTTTGTCAAATGATCACTTTAAAGCATACTAGGATTACCGTTGACCCTCAGATCAGAGTTCAAGCCTATCCGAAGTAAAAAAAAAAATCTATTTCTTATCTCATATTAGGTTATCGCTCACTTTCCTCTCTAAAAACTTTTAATACCTTGTATAGTATTCTGAGTGCCAAAATGCAAAAAATTCCCTTATAGCATAATTTTTTGGATCAAATTTTGAATCCTCACGCCATATATTTTAGTTTGTAGTAATAAAGAAAGCACTCCACCTCCGCGCTGCTCTTCCCTTTAATTCGCTTCATTTTAACTAATTGAGAATCCTAGCTCGGTTACTAATTATTATACCTTGTGGATAAATAAACCAGCCGGATGGAATTGTTCTGATTCTAGCTAGCTCGCTAGTGAAAAAGAGAGAATGATTCCAGTGTTCATTGATTAATTAATTTCCATCCCAAAAGCGAGCAATATTGGAATACTTTCGTGCAATTCTAAAATAATACAAAGCAACATGTATTGCTCATTTTTTTAATATTCAAAAGTATTACAAGTATAGGGATCTAGATAGTATATTAGAAAAATTAGGGGACAAGTGGTTGTTGCATGAAAGCTAAAGGACGTCAACTGCATTTTGTGACTGTTAGGAGCCAAAATTGGAGAAGAGTGTGACATTGCTGCTTGAACCCGAGCAGTCCCTATGGTGTTCCTTGCACTTTACCAGTTACATTGGCTGTGCGGAACATATTACTCATAAAAAGGTTGCGGAAAAACATCAATAACCAATTGAGGTTTAAAGGATCTAACTAAATTATAAATTCTCTTTACTCTACTAGGTTTTTTTTTTCTTTCTGTTAGTGAGAGTTACTCTACTAAAGTTTTTCTTTTCTTTCCTTTGCTCTGCTAAGGTTTTTTCTCTCCTTGCAACATAAGGATGTTCTTTAGCCCTAATCAGTGTTAGGTTGCCCTTTGATCTATTGGTGTGTTCTTATTCACAATGATGGGATTTGTGTTTCTTTATTGTTTGAATGAGAAAAAGGCATTGGTTTCGGTTTGTTCCTAAGGTTTTCTTGCCGTTAAGAGATCTGGGCTAGTGTTTCACGGATGGAGGACCTAGACTCGATGCTTACAGGGTTTGCTCTAACAACGGAAGAATGTAACAGTGGGGTAGTTTTGATAGTCATGCCATTTGTTGTCCTAGAGAACACCCATTCTCGGTTCCAAAATACTTGTATTAACCACCTATGAGGCAGCATGACGCGAGTAGTTTAAAGGTGGTAAGGGTGGTTAAGTTCGCATTTTGGTCAATGCTACTGGGGGAATATTCTCAGCTGGTACTGGTTCCTAGCAAGGTAGATGTGAGCCTCTACGTGTGCAAGAGGATGGTGTTTTTTTCTATTCATGATGGTTCTCAAAAGTGTGGTCCAGCTGGCGGCGAGGCCCTGACTCTTAAAACAACAAAGGTTTAGAGGGAAAGGAAGGATGAAGAGGAGGATAACATAGTGGTATGTCGAGCTCAAGCTCAACCCTGCATTCACCATGAGTCTTATCAGTTTAAACTGTTACTGTTGTGAGTTTTTCAACCCCAATCCACAAGCACATGGAACGTGTGTAGATATGGTGAATAAGATATTATTCCCACGAGCATTGATTTGTATTGTTTGCTAATTACCACTACCTTATTGATTTGTATTGTTTACTAATTACTATTACCTTAATATTCACTTTAGCTAAATAAGCAACAATTGATGGTTTACTCACTATGAAAAGAACTAAGTTTGCAACTCTACTTAAATTACTACCAAACAAGAACAATAAACACAATGCAAATTAAGGGTTTTCTAGTGAATTAATAAAACACACTTCTAGTTTTCACTAGTTGACTTGGTTAGCTAGTGAATTAAGGTTAATAGTTTAGTTTTTCTACTTGTTGGTGAAGTTAACTAATTGGCCCTTACTCTTCCAAGTTAAATGGTTACTCTCCTAAGCTTATACTAGAATGGACTCCCATATGAATTGCTAGTTCAAGAGGGGCATTATAAGTTGAATTTACCTTCGCCTAGTGTCATAGAATTGTTTCCCAACAAGTCCATGACCACTACACTCTTCTCCTAATTCCAATTCCTTTTAATCTTTTCCAGGAGTTTAAAAAAAATCTAAAGTGCAATTGACTAGGGCCCTTAATCAATCAACACAGTAATAAGCTCAAGGAAAAGAGTAAACAAGAAATGGAGGAAAACCAAAGTCAAATAGCCATTAATCCAACCAAGATAACCAATTCAAGTAGCCATAACCATAGAAAGTGTAGAGAAAACTACTCCATAATCAAACTAAACATAAACATAAAAATACATAAAAGAGCATCCATGTCTAAAAACAAGAAGAATGAAGGAAAGAAAGAACCCAAGAGACTCTAGATGCTTGATTCCTCAAGGCTTCTACAAGTCTTCAAGTCTTCCAAGCCTTCTTCAAGTAAGAATCCATAAGTGCTCCCAAGGAAGATGAAGAAATAGAAGAAATGGTGATGAAAAACCTAAGTTTAAGATGAAAAGATGAAGATGAAGTATGAGTTCTTTTGCTAGGTTTTAGATTTTTCTACTCTCGGAGATGTTATTTTCATCCCACCTACCAATTTGGACAGAAAGCCTTGGCCAATAACAAGCTTTAGTTTAAAAATTGATGTGGGAGACCATTTTCCCAGGTACATGGGCGCCTAGACCTCAAAAGGGGGTGTTATGGCACCTAGGCATTTAGGCTTGAAGGTATCTAGTGTCTAGGCCTTAAGAAGGGGCTCTTTGGCGCCTAGGCCTCCAAGCTTGATGGTGCATGTGGCCTAAGCCTTCAACGGCGCCTAGGCCTCAGGAGGTGATTTTTTAGGCAGGATTATTCTGAACTGTGGTGCTTGGGCATCACTCCTAGGGCCTATGTGAGGGAACCTTCTCGCTTACCCTGATATAGAGTGTTCTCAGGATCTTAGGATAATCAGGATTTATAATTCCTGCTTTTAGTTGCAAATGGCTAAGCTAATACTTGCGTTGTTTAAAACTTTATACTACTTGATTTTCTTATGACATAAATCCATGCATGCTTAACTTCGGCATTTGGAAAGAATTAATAAATAAAACTTTTCAAAACATTTTCCATTTTTATTCATAAAACACTGGAAACACATATCGAAGTCATATAAACATGTTTATTTAAACTGCAAGCATTAACTTATGTACACATAACACTTAACTTATGTATATCCATAAGCAACAACAGTGCATATATAGATATATACGCTAAGTAAGTCCATACACACTAGTCAAACTAGAGGCATTTCTTTGTTACCTAAGTATCCAATATATACATAGTCTGAGACTATCAAAATAACTCCCACCTGAGCACAGAAGCTCTAGAAATGAGAGGTCCAACTTCTCCTTGTGCACTTTGCCTGTATCTGTCAATGCTGTATCAAAACCTCGCTTAACAACCCTTCAGTGGGTGTTAGGCTTCACACTACTAGTATCTACACAATATGATACTTAAGGGAATGAGAATCATAAATTCTCAATAAGGCATTAAATACCTGCAAAATAAATTTTCGGACTCGGCATATATAACATATATACACATCTTAACGTGAGCTCAAAATGTTATGAAGTCTTGACTAATGGTCACTAGTACGGGTTCTATGACGGGGAACCCATCCTCGACTTAGTCCTTCTTACAAGAGCTTAACTCTTGCCTTAGCAAACTTGACTTGCCATTACTTACCCTTACTTACACTGTACAGGAGTTCTTGGTGGCTCATACTTACCAAGCTTGGTAGCTTAGCTAGGGTACTCTTGAGCATCAAAGCCCATCTCGAATACTTAGTACCCCGTATACTTACTTAAGGACTATTTAATTACTTAGTCCTTAAGCCACTTCTTGTCCACCTCTTACTCCCTTAATTAATGCATTGTAGAAAAATTCATAATGCATCAATTTAAACTTGAACTTAAAATCCTTTACCTTGAGTAATTAATGCAAGCAAACACCAATTTTAGTGTCTTTATGGTCTCGGTTTTATATCCTTTTTTGTACCTTTATAGTAGCTTGAGTATTTCTCTTTCAATTGATCATTTAGCTACATAAATAAATCATAATTAGGACAATATTACAAAATTCCTCATGGTCTAAATGGTTAGGAATAACCCTCTCAACGGATTCCAATTAACCGGCCCTTTACTCGACACATATATAAAACTTCATTGGTCCTATTTAATTTCTTATTTCTTGCTCAACAGAATTTAATTTAAACACAATAAATCCCAGATTAATCAACCTATAAAACCTGGAATTAATCAAGAACAAGAAATAACTGAATCAACTTTTACCCTTGAATCAAACCGGGTTTGGGTTTCTTTCTACGTAAGCTTGATTCCTAAGTTTTTCTTGTTGTTTTTCCCCTAATAAACAAGCAAGAACCAGCTTAAAAACAGATGTTCCAGTAGCTACAGATCCGTAAGAAGCTCAAAACATGGAAAGAACAAAACAAAACTTACTTGAACAAATAGCTTGAAATTCAAGCCTAGGATGGTTCCATACTTGATTTTCCTTCAAAAATTTGCTTAATTAAGCTTGATTTTGATGGATTGGAGCTTGGATTTGGGTAGGCTATGGAGTTTCAAAGGGGGCAAGGAGGTTTCGGGTGCGTTTATGTGTTTGTATAATAAATGGTTATGGTTTAAGTTTTATTCAAATCAAACCAAACAAAATTGTTGACCTCCTATTTAGTATGGTTCAATTTGAATTGAGTTAGCCTAATTTCTTTTTTAGACTAAACTAAACAAGAAAAAGAGGTTTTGTTTCTAATTAGGTTTAGTTTTGACTTTTGTATACCCTAAATTGGGATGATGCATGGAATTAAATACTATGGTATATCACTTACCGCAGGTAAATGGTACGCGGTATAAATATTTTTACATTTTATCTTTTTATTTCACATAAAATATAGTGACATACCGAAGTATTTTATAATATTTCATATATCAGTAACTTTTTATGTGCATTTTGTCTAAAAATTACAGTTTACTGCAAATATCATATAGCACGTACCGTGATATTTTATCTTTTACGGACATGTATGAAATATTTTTTTGGTCATTTTAAATCAAAACATCATACATAAATACATAAAATAGTAAAATATAATTAATACACATTTTAACATAAATACTTACTTTTATTTTTTGGTTACTTTGCCTTTTACTTTTGCTTATTTTTATTTTTCTGTTACTTTGTCTTTTACTTTTGCTTTCTTTTTTTTTTCAGTATTAGAAAATGTGTTACTATTATTAAAGTATTATTTTTCTTTCTCTTGTACTAATAAATTAGTTTTTTTGCCGAGTAATATTTATTTTGCTCTATATATAATATTTTTTATATTTTTTGTATAAAAATATCTTCTATCATATATATTTTATTTATATTTAAAAAATTATGACGAGAAAAATTAAAATACATATAAAGACATGCAAAAAATTTTTATGTAATTTATTTCATCTAAAATAATATTATAACATCTATTTTTTTTATGAAAATAGTAACAGCAAGTAGAGGTGGGACGTGGGCCGGGTTGACCCGGTCCAAACCGGGACCGGATCGCCAATCAACCCCGGTCTGGCAAAAGCCTGTTATATTGTGGGGCAAGTATGGGCCCAATTGGAGGAGGAGACGCAAAAAAAATCGTCCCCGACCAGCCCAAACCAGCGAACCCGCCCTGACCCGGACCGGCCCACTTCACGCCCAACGGCTCTATCGCAGCAATGGCAACCTGCATAATTTTTTTACAAAAAGGGCTAATTACACAACAGGCCCTCCAATAGCTTTCTGTTCCATTTCAGCCCTCAAATTTTCATTTTTACCCCTCCCAACAACTAAATTTCAAGGACTTTTTAGTCAAACTAATTTTTTCCCCCCTATAAATACCAATGCCATTTTCATTCATTCCTCACACAATCACTCAATCTCTCTTCTTCATCTACTATATTCTCTCAAGTATTCTCCTTATTTTCTTAATCTCTTCCAAATTTTTTACTAATCTCTCCATAATATCTTCATAATCCCATCTTGATTTTGCATTAATCACTATTATTAGTATGTGAGGCATGACTTCAAAAGGAAAGGGCAAGTCAACAGAGAGTTCATCTTCCCGCACCACCTGCCGTTAAAGGTATTTCAATTCAAGAGTTTCACGACGATGATGCCGAAATTGATATGACGAATTACGATTTGGGTCTCAACGATCAATTATCTGATGATGAAGTGGAAGAGTTGGATGCGATGGTGTCTGGGAATCCGTCAACAGAACCCACGCCTACAAGTCATGAACCCGCCGTGGAGGAAACTCAAGCACAAGGTAAATCCACGAGACTAATTGCTTGAGTTTGGGAGCATTATGAGGTTATACAAGAAGGGGAGTCGAGGTACGGGAAATGCAAATATTGCGGGAAAAAATTAGTGCATAGAAAGAATTCCGGCACTGGAACGCTGAAGCGGCATATTGAAAATCAACATCCTAACATCCTCCCTAGTAGTAGGACTAGTTGTGTAGAAACACAACTTGGGTCTACAACCGACCCTGGCGGACCAGGTATATTTTGTTTTAACCAACAATCTTGTAGAAAAGGTATGGTAAATTGAATGATGTTTACCGAAAAACTTTTTTCACAAGCTGAAGATGTCCACATAGAATCTTGGATAAAATCACAATTAAATCCTATATTTAGAAAAGTATCTAGCAAAACTCCTAGGAAAGAAAGCTTTAGACAATTTGAAGCTGGAAAATCAGATTTGCAAGCATATTTTTCTACTTCTGATCATTGTGTGCCATTTACTTCTGATATGTGGACATCACCTATAGATCAATTATTCTATTGTGTTACTTCTCATTGGATTGATTCTAATTAGATAATGCAAAAATGAATTTTATTATTTAAGGTTATTGAAACAAATTATACTGGTTATCAAATATTTAATTGCATCTTAGAAACTTTACGTGAATATTTTTGTATTGATCAAGTCCTGTGCATTTTATTTGATAATGCTTTAAATAATGATGTTGTTGCTCGTCTTTTGAGTCAAAACTTAAAACCACCTCTCAACGGTGCATTCTTTCACGTTAGATACATGTGTCATATTTTGAACATTTGTGCGTAAAAAGGTTTAAAAGTTCTCCAAAATGAGATTTTGCCTATTCGAAACTCATTAAAATATTTGATGTCCGGACCTACTGTTTTTTGTGAATTTAAAAGCTTTTGTATTGAAAATCAAAAATCATTTTCTTGAAAATGGTTTAAATTGGATTGCCCAACCCATTGGAACTCCACATATTTAATGTTGCAAGATGCATTAACGTATACAAATTTGTTGTCACATTTCATGAATTTAAAAATGGGCTCATCTTTTAAGTCAAAACTTAAAACCATATCTCAACGGTGCATTCTTTCACGTTAGATGCATGTGCCATATTTTGAACATTTGTGTGCAAAAGGGTTTAAAAGTTCTTCAAAATAAAATTTTGCCTATTCGAAACTCATTAAAATATTTGATATCCGGACTTGCTGTTTTTCGTGAATTTAAAAACTTTTGTATTGAAAATCAAAAACCATTTTCTTGGAAACGGTTTAAATTGAATTGCCCAACCCGCTAGAACTCCACATATTTGATGTTGCAAGATGCATTACCGTATACAAATTTGTTGCCACATTTCATGAATTTGAAAATGGGTTGTCTATTTCTTATGACTGAAGTTTTGGAGAAATGTTCCAAAACCGGTGAATTGCTTAAATTTTTTTACAAGGTAATTGAATTTTTCTCTGGTGTTTTCTACCCAGCAAGTCATCAAGTTTTGTTTCATTTAGTGAACATCACATATGCTTTACATCAATTTAAAGATGATGAGTTGTTAAAACCAACTGTCGATGCCATGCGGGCTAAGTAACTTTAATATTTCGAAAACATTCCACCTATCTTTTTAGTCGCTTCTTTACTTGACCCATATGTCAAATTAACGGGCACAACAACACTGCTTAAAGAATTTTTCATACTTATTTAGAAATGTCTCATATAAATATTTTGGCTATGTCGACTTCTGCTTTCGAGTACTTGCATTCTTTATACAAGTTATATTCTGCACGGCATTTGGATAAGGTAAGATCCAAAGCTCCTCAGACCGAGCCTTCAAGGAGATCAATCTCCTCAAGATTCAACCTGGCCCTCCAAATGCTCAAACGACCTCGACCGATGACATCAGGATTAGCTAAGGTCGATGACTATTTCAACACATCATTCGAGGCAAGCGACCTCAACATCTTGGAGTGGTGGAAACAAAAGAGATCAAGATTTCCAAACTTGTTGATAATCGCATAAGAGATTCTTGTCATTCCAGTATCGACCGTCTCATTCGAGGCAGCGTTTAGTGTCGGAAAACGGGTGATTAACAGAAAAACGGTCAAGATTGACACCTGATGCGGTAGAAGTATGCGTGTGCAACCGAGATTGAAGCCTCGCAGCATTCCGACAGCAAAACCAAAAGAGTTAGGATGATGAGGTAATGATATCCGATACCGAGACTTGAATTTTTTTTTCAAATCATACATATATTTTATATTTGATCTGATTATACTGTTCAGCACAGATCATATGTTTCTATTATTTATCATTTTCGGAACGTTTTTGCCATTTCAAAATGTAAGGCTTGTTCTGATTATTTGTAAGTGTCGTTTGGTTTTTTAACTTAATAAAACTTATACCGGAGGTGGTGTTTTTTCTTAAAAATATTTATGACTTATATAATTAATAATGGTTCTATTTATATATATATATTTTTAAAAAAATGAAACCCGCGCTACCCTGCCCTAGAGCCAGCTCAGAACCGCCCCGCTTACAACCGGGCCGAGCCCGGTCCTCAGGACCAGGACCGAACGGTCCCAGGCCGGTCCCACCTGATTGCCACCTCTAACAGCAAGCAGTGCAGTATACCTTAAAAATATGAGATTTAGTATACATAACAGCAACGGTATTTAACACTTTGGGATGATGCAATATTGGATGCATATTTTTGTGGCATAAACTTCATACAAACTGAAATGTGTGATGTAGGACATGTCGTAATATAGTTATATCATTTTTAATCACATATTCAATGGGTTAGCCAGAATTTCGAGCATGGCAGGCTAATGATGAAAAGAGAAGACAAAGGGTTCAAGGTGAATGTGACCATAAAAAGCTTCTAGAATAAAGAAAAAAAAATGAGAATTGATTTTAAAGGAACAAAATGATTTTTTAAAAAAAAATACAAAGAAATATTTGAAATTGGGTGTAAAAAAAAAAAGGATAAAGAGAAATTAAAATAGAGAATAGTATTATGAAAGACTTGAAAAATATAATAAGTTCAACCATAGCTTGTCTTAAAAGTTACAAAAGTGTTCATACTTTATTTGAACTTGATTTTTTCGTTATTATTAAACTATTATCGGTGTAATTTTAGAAATAACATTTAATAATCTTAAAATAATTACCATTTTTGGACTTGAAATTCCACTTGAAAGACTTACGAACTTAAATATATGTTTTTAACAACTTTAGTATCTCTTTAGCATTTTTCTCCATCAAAGAAACCAAAGTTAAACAAATCTGAAAAAATTTTGGGGGGCCATCTCCCCTACTTGCCTCCGTCACTGCATACGTTATAGATATAAAAGTAGTTAAATAACACAGGGTTTACAGAGTTATGTTAATCAAAATTAATTATCATTAGTTGTAGTAAACATTAGTAGTAATTAAGATCATTGTTAGACTGACGGACTTAAATAAATGTTTCTAACAACATTAGTATCTCTTTAGCATTTTTTTCCATCAAAGAAACCTAAGTTAAGTAAAAGGCAAAATCCATATTTAATCTCCTAACTTTAAGAGTCGTCCTAATGTGGTCCTTTAACTCAAAAAATGACTATTAAAATCCCCTAACTCAACTAAAGTGTCCTATTATGGTCCCTGCCGTCAGTTTTACCGTTATTTCGGATGAAAATTGTCCACGTGGCACCCCTACTTCCACGTGTTCATCCCTTTCATTATAGTGACTAAATTGAAAGAAGAACAAATTTTAGACTAAAATGATGCAAACCCATCATCCTAAAATCCTAAGACATGGTTTAACCCATTATCTTCTTCTCCAGACCTTCTCCACCAATACTACGGCGCCGACCTCTGCTTCTACATCTCTCCGTCAATACATGCTCGATCTCATCCTCCACTTAAAATCCTCCCGATCCCACACCCTCAATTTCTTCCCTCCTCTCACGGCCGCTTTGCAACCCAGGAACACCCCGACAACACAACCACATTTTTCATCAACTACAACAACGTCGTTGTCGATAGGGTGACTGTCACGGACATTACCCAACCCACCTTTGTCCTTCCAATGGTCCAACTCTTCTTCTCGCTAAATACATAATCCTCAATTCTTGGTCGGAAATCTTGCGGGGTCACCCTCAAATTTCAAAATCTCCCTCGTTCAACTATTAGTCACTGGCCATATTTGGTCTCATATTCAAGAATTGGACCTTCGAACCTCACCACCCTCAAGTTTGACAATGAAAGTCAACAAACTACTAAAAAACAAAATCAAAGAGGGAGAGGGGCATCGGTGATGATCGAATCGGAGAGAGGCAGCGGCTGTAATCGAATTATAGATTGGGGAAAATTGGGTTAACTATTATTTTAGGTTCCTAAAATTACTTTTTATGCCAATTTTAACTTAAACTTTATTATTCTTCCAATTTAGTCACCCCTTATCATAAAAGAGACTGTCACGTGATAATATACATGCCACATAGACAATTTTCATCCAGAATAATGATAGAACTAACGGTAGGGGCCAAAATAGAACATTTAAGTTGAGTTAGGAGACTTTAATCTTTAATAGTCACTTTTTGAGTAAAGGAACCATATTAGGACAACCCTTAAAATTAGTACCCATTAAGTAAATCTGAAAAAATTTTGGGGGTCCATCTCCCTTACTTGCCTCCATCAATGCATGCGTTATAAATATAAAAGTAATTAAATAACACAAAGTTTATAAGAGTTATGTTAATCAAAATTAATGATCATTACTTGTAGTAAACATTAGTAGCTAATTAAGATCACTGTAATGCACATAATAACCTTCACCTTGACATAAGGAACATGGAGGAAACCTAAAGGGAAACAACTGGTTTGGTTTCTTTCAAATAATTAAGTTATGACCTTCTAATTATGCATGATTAATAATTCTAAATAACAGTTAAAGTAAAATTTTTGTGTGAACTAGTAATCAGCCTGCACTTTGTTATGTGTTGATTGACGAAGATATTCAAGGACATGATCAATTCAAAGATTTTGAAACATTGAAACATTTCAAAATTGTTGGTAATTAATTCGGTAAATAAAAAACATAACATATGGCATTAGACCAAGGTGGTGGATTTGGGATATAGCACAGCATTAACTATAATTGATGAAAGCCTAGGGCCCTAAAACACAAAATAAAAAATTTAGACTCTTTTTTGTTTATTGGTACAAAGTGGTTAGAAAAAGTATGATTTCAAAGTTTGATAACCAATATTCAACAGATATAACCATACAGAAACAAAGAACTAACTTTGTAATTTACCCGTTTTGGTTTCTAGACATTTTCTTGACCCAAAAAAAAAAACTGTTCACAGTATCAAATCAAAGCTTTGATTTGTAACTTTAGTATATACGAGGTTTATTTAGCCCGCTGCAAGTTGTGATATCAAGGTTGAGAACCGCATCAAAAGGCTATCAAATGTAATAGCTTCCCATCATGTAAGACTATTCAGCCACTAAAGAAGTCCTAAAGACAATTCAGGTTATAGGGTATACTCATTTTGGTTTTAGGAACAACAAAATTACCATCAAGTTTTCCTATGTGCAAAATGAAGTATATACAGCTATTATGTAAATGCAACCATCTTTTTATTAATATGGTAATATAAATATGAAACTTTAACCAATTAAAATAAAAACCAAATAGGGTGTTTAGTAATAATCTTTAAAAGAAATTAAATATAAACGTATAATGAAAAAACAAAAAATGAAAGACCAATTCACTATGACCATTACTCTCCATTTTTCAAAAGTGGAGAATAGAAGTAAAAATCAGCAGATGATCCAATGCAACTGAATAATGCATATAACAGAATCTTAAAATTAACTGCCTTAAAAACCTGAGGTTTTCTGAAACAGAAAACTAACCCTATGTGACAACGGAGATAGAAAAAATATGAAACCTCCATGTTAGAAAATATAATAATAATAACTGATTTCCACCCATTAAACTATAATCTCAAACATGTCACCTCCATAAAAAGCTAAGAAAACCCTCAAGATATATCATATTCATATAAATGAAAATAATTTACCGACATATGTTAAATATAAAGGAGAAAACAAAGGCCAAAAAATATGTAACAAAACTATTCTCTAAGAAACCACCACAACCAACAAAAATGCAGAAACAAAAAATGCAAACAGAAACCAAAACTCCAACTGACGTGAATACAACACTGTAAAAAACTGATAAATCAAATAGGCCCTAAAACCATGTACACACATAAACCAGGCCAAGAAACAAAATGAAACAAATGGTACATAAGAAAACAGAACAATAAAACTTGTAAATAGAAAACAAACATGAAAATAGAACCTCCACCAAGCTAGACAAAGGAGCAGAGACCGGAAAAGAATAATGATCCAACACCACAGCTTCTCAAAATAGAGGATTCACTGTAGCTGAATAATATGCAATAAAATGTTAAAATTCATGGGCATAAAAACCTAAGGTTCTAAAAAAAAAATTAAAAACTAATCCTCTCCCACAACAAAGACACAAAAAGTATAAGACCTACATGTCAGAGCATGCAAGAATGATAACGAATAATATCTTTAGTAGGCAGAAAAAATAACTCTATCACTACCACTACTAAAAAACACACTTTTTCCAACGGCTTCGCGTTGGAAATTTAAAAATTTCCAACGCGAAGCCGTTGGAAATAAGACGTTGGAAAATCCATTGTTGGAAGTCAATTTTCCAACGGTCAGAATGAGGGCCGTTGGAATTTCCAACTGTCAGCCGTTGGAATTTGAGCAGTTGGAAATTTTCCAACGGCTCTGTTTTTATTTTAATTTTTTCCATTTTCCAACGGCCAAGGCAGTTGAAACAATAAGGTAAATTATGACACGTGAGGCACCAAATTTCTACCCACTAAACTTCAATCTTAAACTTCTCACCTCCATCTGAAGTTTTATTACAGAAAATAAATAGGTTCCACAATAAGATTAAAAATGTCAAACTCTAAAAAAATTGATATTGTAATTGACAATTTCTCAACCAATAGCAAATATAGCAAGAAGGAGTTCATGTGCAACCACTAAATCCTCTAGTTCCATCAGTATCGCTTATTTTTTACACTATCAGTTTCACGATTGGTGAAACTATTTCCAAGCATCGATTGGTTATTATTTCAATAGTAGTGGTTAAACTAAACTAAATGCTACTGGATTCAGAATTTAGTATGCATAAATGAAGCAATCATAGAGATATATCTGGATACTGAATTCAAGGATTACCTAAATATTATCAATCGAGAATGGTTTATAGCACATTTCTAATGGACTTCTCACAATCTGATAAAAAACAAGCAATATGAATAACATGAGTGATATGCAAGTTAAAGCACATATTAGACTCAGGGAAAGAAAAAATATTACCATAGGTATGATTTACAAAGCAACAACCCTTGTGTAACTACGTTTTCCCCTTGTTGTTTTAACCTGGGAAAGAAAGCTGAGACAAAAAAAATTTCATTATACAAACAATGAAGGAGAGTATCTCTGTAATAGTATACATGTCCATTGAAAATTAAGAAAAAAGAACAGTCTATTAGGACTTCATACTTAAATGAAAGAATTAGAAAATTTGCTTAATTAATCAATTAAACCTACTCTTTCTTTCATTTCACTTCCCTCAAATGGAATTCAGACCTTAACAAAAAAAAAGAGAGAACTCTCGCACCCAACCAATCAAGACATAAACACATCAAACCAAATGGGAACAGAGAAACAGAAAAGGAAATAACAAAATACAAAAAAAATGAAGCAAATTAGAAAAGCCCACCTGTATGGTGGACTTGGTGGCGATCAGCGGCATGTAAACTTTAACTCAATTCTGGTTATAGACGCATTTTAAACCGAAAAATAGGCAGATTCCAAAGCTTGAGTTAAAAAAGCAACAAAACTATTCGTGGATCTATATAATAGTAGCTCCTGATATTTCAGGATAGAAATTTAAGATTTGAAAAACTTATGGCACAATTTTAGAGGCTCAGACGTTCTTGTATACAGGGTATTAAAACAACAGGCTTCACTCGCAAACTTAAGAAATACACCCAATACATTGCATCTAGAGTTGTTCAGTGGGCCGGACCGGCTCGGGACCGGACTGGACCGGCTGGGCCCGGTCCTAAGGAAATTGGGCCCGGGCACAACCCGGGTTGACACGTGCCGGGCCTGACCCGGTCCCGTGCCGAGCTGGGCCGAATCCGAGCTGGCCCATTAAATTTTAATTTTTAAATTTATAATTTTTATTTTTATTTTAAGTTTTAGTTTTAATTTTTAATTTTTAGTCTTTAATTTTAAATTTAATTTAATTTTATATTTTTACAAATTGATATTAAAATAAAATAATATAAAAATATTATTGTCGGTATGTTAAAGAGAACAAAATTATGGTAACTAATGTTTTACCTTTTAAAATAGTACATAAAACAATAACTAAAAAAACAACTTGAGGACCAAGAGAGCAAATAGAAGATCTAGAGTAATAGTTATAATATGGATTTTTCAATTTAATTTTAACAATTATAGACCAAAGTACTTTATTGAACCATGGATCTTTTAAAGTAAATAACTCATTAGAAAAATCTCAATCATCAATAATGAAAAAATATGACCGAAATACAATATTATGTTTAATTTATGTTAATTAATCAAATGTTAAATCAATAACTTAATAAAGATAAAAATAAAAGGTAAGAAATTGACCAAAAAGTTTGGAAACTATGATATATTTGATTTTGAGTTAAACTATTTCTTTTTTTTAACCTTTATTAAGTCAATTATTAAAACCTTAATGTCTAAAGTTTTTTCTTCATGCTAAAGAAACAAACCATGATTACTAAGATTTTACTTTACAAGACAATAAATAAAATAATAACAAAAAAAATTAGAGATAAAGATAACAAATTATGCTCATCAATGTCTTACCTCAGAAAATATTACATAAACCAACAAAAAAAATTGGGGACCAACAGAGTAAATAGAAGAACTAGATTAATAGTTATTCTAAGCTTATTTTTATATTTTTATAATTACTTGTTTTAAGAGTAAAACACCACCACCGGTGTGAACTTTTATTAATTTTAAAGCCAAACGGCACTTACATACCATGGAACGGGGCTTTACATTACTCAATAGCGAAACGTTCCATAAAAATAAATGCAAAATAAAATGTACGATATGTGCTAAATAGCATAATCAGATCAAATACAAAGTAAGTAAATAATGAGCAAGTAGTGGATTTAAGCATCTATCTCATCGGGGTTTTCCTCGTCAGAACTCTTGTTGTCTTGTAATCTTAAAGCTGCAAGACCCCAATCACTGTTGCATATACAAATTTCAACTGCATATGGTGATAACCTTGCACGTTTCTCTGAAATTACACACTTCCCAGTGCTGAAAGCGGACTCCGATGCAACGGTTGAGACGGGAACAACTAGAACTTCTTTGGCAATGATGGAGAGTATTAGAAATTTGTTGCTTCTTGCTTTCTACCAGTCTAGAATGTCGGTCTCACTATTCTCCCAAACAAGGTTAAGGTATGCGTCCACTTCAGTAAGACCGGATGCTGCAGCACGGGGCCGTTTGAGGAGTTGTTCAGCCGGATTGAATGACAATGAGCCCGACAATGATGAAGACCCGATGGTAGATAAAGTAGTGTTTACAACCTTATCCTTATGCCGGTCGGCATAAATCTTAAATAACTCTTGCAAGTGCTCATCAATAGAGGCAGTTATAGCATGAATAGAAATATGTGTCATTTCTAAGAAACTATAATAACCCTCAAGTAGCCGTTGCATACCCGTGATTCTTACAGTCGGGTCTAGTGCAAATGCAAGTAGATTGGGGTATAGTACTGAAATATAAAATCTATTTATCTTTCATGGCCTTAATTGTGTCTTTTAAGAGCTCGTCATCTTTGTATTGGTTAAAAACCCATGCAATGTTGACCATATGCATTAAAACTTTGTGCGATATGGGATAGTATACACCGGAGTAAAAAACAGTGGCATCATAAAAATATCGCAGCACAGCAGCCAATTTTGACAGTTTATCCCACATCTCTTGTTTCGAAATCGTTTTCTTTTCTCTGACATTTATAAAACATGTCATGTGTGCAGCAAATGGTATCGCATCCATCAACATCTTATAAGTCGAGTTCCATCGGGTAGGGCAATCAAGTTTAAAACGTTTCCAACTAAAATCGAGGCCATTTTCTAGACAATATTGATTAAACTCTTTAAAAACTTTGGTCCTTGACTTAAAATAATGGATTGCACACCTAATTGGAGTAATTTCATTACTCAAAACTTGAAGACCTTTTTGGACAGCTAAGTTTAAAATATAACACATACACCTAATATGAAAAAATGCGGCATCACGGACAAGTTCTAGTGATTCCTTCAATGTCTCAGCCGCGACATCGTTGTTTGATGCATTATCAAATGTTATGCTAAAAACCTTGTCATGACAAAGAAATTCTTTTAAACTTTCTGAAATTACATTAAAAATGTTCCAACCAGTATGATCGACCTCCATCCACTTAAATGCAATGATACGTTTTTGAATGACCTAACTATCATCAATCCAATGTGTAGTTATACAATAATAATCTTGTCCTAATAGTGAAGTCCACATGTCACTAGTGAATGAGATAGAATGATCAAAAGTAGAGAAGTATGCTTGTAAGTTTGATTTATCAGCTTCATAAATTTTAAATGTCTTTCTCCTAGCAGTAGTCCTAGATGTTCTTTTAAAAGCAGGGTTTAAGTATGATGTAATCCATTTTTCCATGTGTCTATCTTCCGATTGTGTAAATGGTTTTTCAGTTAACATCATCCATTCTACCATGCCTTCTCTACAATCTTTTTGATTAAATTTAAAAATATCTAATCTGCCGGCACTGCTTGCAAGCTGTGTCTGACCGTCGGTACTAGTAGCTGCATCTGGACATAAAGTCGGATGTTTATGTTTCATGTGACGTCTCAGTGTTCCTGTGCCGGAGTTTTTCTTGTGCGAGAGCTTTTTCTTACAATGTTTGCAATGTGCGAACCTCGCATCGTTTCCATGACTATCCTTCTCAAAAACTTGGTCAAAATACTCCCAAACCCATACGGTGAGCCTCGACGTCTTACCTTGTGGCAGAAGTTCGGCTTGATGGCTTGTCGGGGTTTGTTCAGAACCATCTCCTCCACCAAGATTCCCTGCTGCCGTTGGCTCCACCTCCTCAACGTCATCATCAAAAAGTTGATCGTTGAGCCCCAAGTCGTATTGACTCATATCGAATTGCTCGTCATCGTCAGTTTGTTGGATATGAGTCCCACGGGTCGCCGGTCGGGAAAGGCCACGGAAAAATGACCTCAAACCGGTGCGGGATGAAGAGATTGAGGCATTTTCCTTTCCTCTTGATGCCATTTGTGTGAGAAAAAATTGAGCAGATCACGAGCTTCGAAAGTAATTGAGAATTAATAGAAAATGAAGAAAATAATATTGAGTGCTTCAAAGAAATGAGAGAATATATTAGTAGAGAAGGAGAGATTGCTAAGATTGCTGTGAAGAAATGGTGGAAATGGCCTCCCTATTTATAGGGGAAGGCCTGGTTTTTTTTACTAAAAAACCCTTACAAAATAGTTGTTGGAGGGGGCAAAAACGTAAATTCTGGGCTCAAACAATGGCTGCCTACCGTTACAAGGGCCATTTCTGTCATTTCTCCTTTTTTTTTTTTGAATTTCTGGACCGTTGCACGCCAGCCGACCATTGTGCGCCCTGTGCCGGGCCCAATCCCGTTTTAGGCCGTGCCGAGCCCACATGCGTCCCTCCTATGCAGGTAGCCTGTAACCAGCCCACATTTACCTGGTTTTTAACCGGGCCTGTGCCTGGGCCGAGCTTGACGCGAGCCGGTCTTGACCTGGCCCAATGTTCACCTTTAACTGCATCACGTACCAAATAAGCTTTATCTTAATTGAAGATATAGAGCATGTAAACCTGAAAAATAGACAGGTGCCAAAGCTTTACCTAAAAAAGCAGTGTAACTCCTCTTGGATCTATAAAGTAGTAGTTCCTCATATTAGAAAACAGAAATTTAAGATTTTAAGGTATTTTCATGCAAATTCAGAGGCTATTAGCCTATTAGCCAAGAGAGACCCTCTTGTAATAGAAAGTTCAATTTCTCAACCCCTGTTCTCCTTTAAGCCCAGATATAGGTTTGTCCGTGATGAAACGAAAAGTGGAGAAGAAAAGAAAAATAAATTAGGGGAAGAAAACGATCTCCAAACAGATTAAAATTTCAATATGATATTCACTTAACTCCAAGTGGCTGGAGAGGAGAAGAAAGAAGAAAGGAATCATAAATAAAAGCAAAAAAAAAAAAAAAATTCAATTGCAGAAATAATTTCCCTTACTCCTTTCTCCATCTAAATGGCCTTGCGTCTCCTATGGTCTCAATTGGGCCAGACGGCCAGTGCTGGTCTCGATATATTCCCTCCATTGGTTTTTTTTCAAACAATGTCAATGTCGGCTGTCACCCATGGTCGTCGCGTTCAGACCAGATAAAGGCACTCTTATCCAAAGGCTTCTGATTTCTCTCGACACACGCTTCAAGCAAGTAGGGAGCCATAAAACATGGGCAAGCAAAATAACTACCCATCTTCGCCATTGACCTCTCATTCACCATCGCGAAGCCGATCGCTTTCCCACAATCGAAGTTGTCCTGTGTTTCTAACCCTAGAACCCTTTGGCCAATTCCGTGAACGAAAAAGAGCTCGCAAGGAGAAACACGTGAAGTTTGGCAGGGGAAGGGAATGTCCGGATTAATTAGCTTTTGGTAAATTGATTTAGACAAATTTGCCAGAAACTATACTGAAGATTGTAAAACGACACCTTTTGTAGGACAAACACTTCTGAAATCAGGGACCTGATTATCAAGTAAAGGTGCCTGGGGACCAAATAGGCATATAAAAAATATTTATAGGTCAAAAAAGGGATTCGACCATTTATGGAAAACAACCAAAAAAGTAAAACTACAACGTTTTAATCACTGTTTATTAAACAGTAAATTTGTTTCATCTTTAGAATATAGTAATAATAATAATAATATATACTCCCTTCGTCCCACCATCTTTACTCCATTTGACTTTTTTGAATAGTTTGACTTAAATTTATTCATATTATTGTTTGTTAAAAAAATTAAAAAATATATATTTAAAAACTATATGTCTTGATTTATCATTCATATATTAAAATGTTAAAATAAAAAATCATAGATTAATTGTTAAAAAATGAATAGTGTAAAAAATTTATGACAGAGTGAGTAATTCGTATTCCAACAAATGTGTATGGGTCAAATCCCAATTTAAGCTAAAATTAGAAATATATACAAATTAGATGACAGAAACATGTATGAATTATTACTATTATATTCAATTTTATACATGAGTTCAACCCATCATTCTAAAACTAAATATAAATGCGTCAAAAGTGTGATTTCCTCTAAAATTAAAAATATGTACAAATCGTGTGATATATATGTGTGAATGACCTCAACCTCAACCGCAACTGCCCCTTGAGCATGGGTATAATTATTGGCACGCTTCACACAAATCCTCATGTCAGGGTTTAAGAAAATAGAATCGCCACCTTAGTTTAGAACACAGGTAAAAATCAAGGAAAACCCCAATTAGACTCCAAAACAACAAAAAGGGCAAATTTTGCAGAAAAAAAAAAAAAGAAAAGATTTTGGAATATGTCTTTGACACACAACTTGTCATAAAACAAATTTTAAAACAAGCAAAAACCAATCATTTTGTCAAAATTGTGATGTATGCATGACCGATTTTAGCTTCAATTTTTCGAACAAAGAGGGTTGATTTTAGTTATTAGGCTTAGACTTGGATTAATTTTCCAAACTTCCTACGTACTTAAGTGTGAGTCAAGATCAAAGCCTATGTAATTTACTCCCATGTAAATGGGGAGGCTTAGGTGACCAATTAGATACTTACCTATATGGTCAGAGGGGGGTCACAACAAGGTAAGTCGGATCACCATGTGATGCAAAGCTCAATGTTGAGGACAGTCGGGATCACCTCAAAACAGAGATGATATTTTCTACACGGTCTAAAAACACCCAACAGAGACTCTAAAATAAAAGAGAAGATAAAATCAAGTTAGTATTAAATAATGAGGATAAGGTTAAATTGAACAAAAATTAAAATTAAAATAGGAATAAAGCATGAAATAAAATTCTAAAAAGACTCAATTGACTCGGATGCTAATCCTCCATGAAAAATTTTAGTGAAACAATTATTAGGAAAAATGCAAAAAGATAACAAGACTACTTAAGTATAAAACATTATTAAAAAAAATAAATTAAAAAAATTAAAAAAAAATAATTTACTCAAAATCGATCGAAAATCAGCTAAACCTAGGAAAACATGGAAGTTTTTGGCGAAATTGAGTTAGAAACTTTTGAAAACACAAAGAAAAACGTTCAATCAGTGACTAAATTGTAACAAAATAAAGCTGTAAGCTTCAGTAGGCAACCTGCACGCAGAAAAGCAGAAGTCAGTGACTTAAACAGATAAAACAAGGAAGCTGAAGGAAAAGGTTAGTGTTTACCAAAAAAGGGTATGTATTGGGTTTCTGATCGGGTCGGCTTCTGGGTCACTAAACGGGTCAGTCTCCAATTCTTATACCGGTGGAGGGCTGATGGCAGACGGAGGATTGAGATCTGGCGACGGCCTCTGGCTGGACGGGTGGCCAGCGGTGGCATCAGAGTTCGTGGATCCGGAGCTCAAACACGGTGGAGCTCTGATCGCGATGCTTCTCTCCTTCAATTCGGCATCGCCGGCGGTTGGGCGATGCTCGGAGGTGGCGGTGGAGGGTGTTCGGTGGTGGCACAAAGGAGTGGGGCTGACGGCGATGGTTGGCGTGGTGGCCAGGGGTGGTGATGGGGCTTGAGGATGGCAGCGGCAGAGAGAAGAGTCTAGGGTTTCTGGGGGCTGGGAGCGAAAAACCAGGGTCTAGGGCTACAGCTTTTCCTTTTTTTAGCTAGTAGCTTAAGGTTTCAAATTTTTGTGCTTTTCCTAGCTAAAGGAGGCTTTATTTATAATCATAGTTTGCCCTTAACCTCCAAGAAAACATTTAATGTTTGAATATAGATCAAATTAGGCTAAAATCTTAAGAAATCTAATAATTATAAATTTAGTCCTTAATTTTCTTCCAATTTCCAGCCTAGCCCAACCTTATTAGAACTTTCAATTAAGCCACAAATTCACACAGATTTTTCAATTAAGCATAAGAAGTTCATAAATCCGTAAACTAACCTCGAAACTTTGCAAGGTTTTTCATTTAAAGCCCAAAACTTCCTAGACATTTCAATTAGAGCCCAAACTTCAACAAATTGATTAGTTAAGACCCAAGTTCACAATAAAGCACAGATTTCACTAAATTTATCTGAATTTCACAATTAAGCACAATTTTAACCCAAATTACCCGAATGACTCAAATCTGACACTAAAAATAAAAAGCAAGCTAATTAAAACCTAAAAAAAATTAAAAACCAAAAAAAAAACAAATTTTGGGACATAACACAACAATTTTAGATAAAAAGACCAAAATGCCCCTAGACTCTAATTAACCGAATTTTTGCCTAATCTGGCCTAAGACACCTACAGGAGGGCCAAAATGAGTGTTAACAATATAAATGAATCCAATATACAAAGAATGTGAGAGACTATTAAATATGATATGTATAAATATTGAAAAATCCATCACAAATGAAATCCTAAAAATTATTGTTGATATATTCAATTATATTTATAACTTCAACCCTTTAAATATTTTCTTACGCTTTCTTTCATAACTTATCCATAGAAGTTTTCTTATATGCAATAAATTTACTTTTATAAGAACATATTATTTATATTTTTTTTACAATTTAAAGAATAAATTTATATATTTTTAAATGAAAAAATAGGTTTTTTAAAAAAATAAGAAAATTTAATTTAATTAGTAATACAATAGTGATATGTACAAATCAAATGATACACACACACACACACACACACACACACACACACAAATTTGATACACAAATAAGATTATGGATATGTATCTATCTTACAAGACATATGTATAAAACATGTAAGAATTATGTATATTCTAAAATTTCATTCATTCTATAAGCATGTATAAACATGTCAAAACATATTTCCTGCTTAAATTAGAGATATATACAAATCAAACTAAAATATTTGTATAAACCCATTTTGTAAAGAAGACTAGACATTTATACACACATTTGTACAAATAATTTTTTTTTGAATGGCCAATAAAGTGACTTTATTACTTATAAAACCAGAGTACACACAAATCTAGTCAGGAGCTAGACAAGGATTTTATAGACAACAAGCAATATCACCAGGCAGTAATATGCCTTAATAACCTGGAACCATTTCTCACCCTTCATTGCTAAGAGTCCTTGGATTATAACTAGTTTTCTGCAGTCTGCCTAGGATTATAAACCCTTTTTGACCAACTGCACTAAATTTTAGCAGCTCTATTGCTAATCCATAGAAAAAACAAGGCCCTACATTTCACAGAAGACTTGACAATTATCAATCTTTGCATCGTTGAATCTCACCTTAATTATTCATCTCCCAACACCTAAACCATGTTGAAAGAAGTTGTTTCCCAAGCTTTGTTATGGCTTTTGTTTAGAGAATGGTGCATATCATTTAACATTTTAGCAATCAAAAGATTTGTGCAATCATCCAACAACCACGAACCTACCACCAAATTGCCCATGAAAAGTTGCATCTCACCAAGATATGATCAACCGATTCTTTTTCCAGCCTTGCAAATTACGCATCAAACATCTCCAACCTTGATTCCTCATCTAGCCAAGTTAACTAAAGTAGGCAGCCGATGTTGAAGTGCTTTTCACACACAAATGTTAACCTTTTGTGGTACCCACAAATTCCACCTTGTCGGTTGATCTATCTAAGAACAAGGAAGCAAAAAACATCATCTAGTAAAGTTGAAAGTTGCTTCACTTTAAACACCCCATTAGGATCGTCTTGCCACCACCATTTATCATCCACACCTTGTTGTAGCCGAACATTCTCTAATAGTTGTTGTAGTTGCTCCAACTCACCCAACTCTTTCCCTCTCAAACCCTTCTTCCAACTCTATACCCAACCCTCCCCTCATTTGAATTACCCCATGTTTCACTCACCAACCCTTCTTTATTAACCTCTAATTAAAAAATTTTAGGGAACTTAGTTGCAAACTTACCTCTCCCACACAACAATCCTCCCAAAACTTCACTATTTCCCCATCCCTCACCTTTTTCATAAAGGAATTAATAAAAGAAATACAACTTCTCTCAATATCAAAACCTAATTTTATAAAGTTTCCCCAAACTCCTACCCTATGACTCTCCTCGAAACTCCCACTTTTCCCGCCATCTAGCCCAAAACTGCCATGAATGACTCTCACCCACGGTGTCTTTTCCTTCAATTTAAATTGCCACCACAATTTTCCTAAAAGTACAAATTTTTTTGCCAAAATACAACCCACGCTCAGGCCTCTGGAACCTAAGCTAATTTCCTGCTCTCCCTTGTAGCGCCCCTACAAAAAAATAATCTTTCACTCTCTAACTTTTTTATCACACTCATCGGAGCTTAAAATAGTGAGAAGAAACATAGGGCAAGCTTCTCATAACTGATTTTATAACAGTTAAATGACCACTTGCAGATAAAGTTTCATAAACACAACTTGTTAAATTTCTCCATAACATGCTCCAAGCTTTTACATTTCTCACATTAGCACCAAAAGGAGGTACAAATAATTAAATGGCAATCTCCTAACACTGCAATTTAGTTTTCCAACCAATTCAGCCCCCTCAAACTCCGATACCCAAACACCAAAAATTTTACTTTTATTCAAATTCACCTTTAATCCCGATGAAGCTTGGAAACACCGTAATAATCTCATCTAATTCAGCCCATTTTCATTGACCAATCTCCCAAAAATAGAACATCATCTATGTATTGGAAATGTGACAACTTTAACTCTGATTCCCCAACTTTCACACCATGAAACAAGTTCTTATTTTTAGCTTTAACCATAATGACAAGTAAGGCTTCGGCCACAATTAAGAATAAAAATAGAGACAATGTGTCTCATTGTCTAACACCCTTTTTCATCTTAAACTCTTGAGTTGGGCTCCCATTAACCAAGATCTAAACATACGCAAAATTCAAGCAAGCCTTGATCCAACATCTCCATTTCTAGCCAAAATTCATCTACTCCAATACACAATTAAGGAAATTCCAATTTACACAGTCATAAGCCTTCTTATAGTCCACTTTACATAATCGGTGCCTTTTTTTTTTTTTACCCTTTTAATCTGATCAACCAACTCATTTACTGTTTCTTCCTTTGATGAGATTAGGTTTTAAAGGGCAGCTACTAAACAAAAGTATAATTACACACACACACACACACACACACACACATATAACATACACACATACACACACACATACACACACACACATACATATACATATATACATACATACATACATATATATATATATATATATATATATATATATATATCAAGCAAAACAATCTCTAGGGAAATTTTAGTCTTTTCCTGAATTGATACCTTCACTAATTGCCATGTGACCATTTTTTTGTTTTCTTAATGAAGTAATGAACCATGTATTGTGGAATGAAAGGTGAACATCCAAAAGTACCCTTCATTAAAACTAATGGAAACTTTAACATCGTTTATTATCAAACTTACATAAAATGGCAACCACACATTTGTTTACAGAAAATAGGAAAGGAATACTTTTTTTAAATTAATTAATGGCACATTTAAGGGCATTAATTCACAAAAATGAAATGTTCTCAATCTTCAATTATTTTTATGCAAATAAAAGTCAATTATGTAAATTTCGTCTAGGCAAGTTGTTCCATCTAATATATATTATAAAAGCAGGATACACTTCAGGGTTATTTGGTCTTTTCACTTAACAGACACGATACGAAAATGACATGTGGCAGACTAGCTATTTTAAGTAATAATTTAATATTTTTTATATAAGGATTCCCAAACTACCCATACTGCAAAACGTAGGCAAATGGAATTCAAATTTTGATGAATGAAAAGGAAACGAATTCAAAGTCTAACACTATTTCCATTTTTGATTTGTTTATAATCTAATGACTAACAAGGTAGCAATTGGAAAAAAATAAAAAAGGAAAGGAAGCATTAATTCAGAATTACAAATTAATTTGTTCTAGATCAATTTCCTCACGGCTTCTCTGTCCATCATTGTTTTTGTCGCATGTCCATGTGTTTTGTGAACTAACGATTCTACTGCTGCAGGTCTAATATTTGCTTTTTCAAGCCTCTGCTCATAGTGCTCATATTTCTTTTCCTTCCTGTCATGGACCTCTTTGTATTCATTCTGCTGATTTTCTTATGAGGTAATAATGCCATCTTCTTCATTAATCTTTTCTTACCTCACCTCTTTTGTCATATGAACTTTTTCAGGATTGATCTTCTTGAAACCCAACATTGGGTTTGCATGATCAATGGCGGAGGTGCATAAGATTCAGTTATCACTCTCTCAGGATCGATCTTCTTCCTACTTGACGTTCTAAGTGATTTTGAGAGTTATTTTTGTCTACAAAATCATTTATATTTTTTCTCCATATTTCTTTGCTTAGCACCATTAATGCTTCTATGTTTCTACTCGGCAGATTTAGTTATCATTACTTTGTCTTTTGTCTGTGAAAACTTTATGGTAATTTTTTTTTTGTCTTTTGTTGGTTATCGCCGTTAATTGCAATTAAACATTGCTCGGGGATTAGCCAACAGACAAGCTGTTGCTTTTGTGCTTCAAAGACCTATACGCGTTGAGAGGACTTTTTAACCCATTCTCATTATGGTTATGCATGTTTCAGGTCCTCTGTTATGAAAATATGGAGTAAATACTGCATTGGCATGTAGCAAACTAGCCATTTTTAGTATGAATTAAAGATTTTTAGTAAGAATTTCCGAATCTACCTTAATTTAAATCACGCTTCTTTGAGAACTTGGTTGAGCAATTTCAATGTTACTGTAGTTTATACTTTGCATTTCACACTAAATTTAAATCACGCTTATTTTTGAATTTTGTATTCTTTTACATGTTTAAAGATAATTATTTTGCAAATTGACGCATTTGTTTTCTTTTTATTTTTTGGTCCTAATTATCGAATAGAATACATTAATTTTTTTTCTGGAAGTATAAAATTCATTACATGTCAACGTTTTCCATTAATTATGAAAATAAATAGTTTAGGTAAGATATTAAAGTGATTATTTTATCTTTGTAAAAATATTTATAAAATTTTAATTATTTGTTAGAAAATGTTATCCAAATGATTTTTTTATCTATATAATATTAACATTCAAATGACAGAGGCCAAACAAAGAAGAAGTAAAAATAAAAATGTTATCAAGATGATTATTGTATCAATGTAATATTGAAACATGAAAGTCAATGGTTCAAAATTTCTTGTGATATTTCATCGTACAAAATACTCTTGGGCTGTTACGTAGCCACACAGAGATCAATAATCTGATTCATTGGGCTAGGTACCTCATAATAGTACCCAAAAGGAAAAAATCAATTGGGTACTTTTAAAATTGGTGTCTTGATAAGAATAATTTTTTAACAATATTTGTTTAACATTGAAAAATAAGTTATTCATCATACTCAATATGTCAACACTCCACATTTAAACTAATAAGGTTATATTTATATTCTTTTGTAGGCTCATAATCTTATAGTTTCTATATATAAGATTTTTCTTCAAAAATCTCTTTCACGTATGTTTGGATTTGAATTAAAATTTGAATATTTGATTATTATTACCGATACTTATATTCATTTTCTATATTTGTAGGAAATGTTAGATCTTTATTAACCCATTATATTGTATATGAAATCAATTTTATCCATCATTTTTCATGAATGTGGTTTCAAATTTGACCTCTATCAATTTGGTTACGTGTATAATTGATTAATTCAAGTGAAGATACATAGAAAAAGAAATAATATAAGATACAAATTTCCTATTATTATAGCGTAAATGAGCGACACATTATATTTTTCTTCATAAATGATAAAATTATTTTCAATTTCAGAATAATATTTCTATAATAATTAAATATATATAGTTTTCAGAACTCAATTGAACTTAGAATCCCGTGGCAATGCCGGGTATGTAAACTAGTTTGATTGAACTGCATTGCATTTGGACGTGTAAAAGTAAGGACTACTCCTTTTCTAAAATGTTTCCTTATTTAATGACTTAAATTTGATTAAAACAAGTCAACGGTTTAATTCACCAAATTTAAATATGCCAATGAAAAATGTAATTAAATTTTAATTAGAGATTCAAATTTGATACTCTATCCATTTCACAAAGGTTGGCATTTCTATCTTTTTTCACTAAAATTTGACATAAATATATTTATATTAATTTGTATTGCAATTTTTTTAAAAAATATATTTACAAACTAGAGTCTTTAAGGTACTATTGCCCTATAAAAAGTTTATATTGTATAAGAAACTTTGAAAAAAAAATTATGAATTAATTGCTGTGAATAGTAAAGATGACAAACTTTGCAAGACGGAGGTAGTATTGTTTTCAATTAAAAAATTCAACAATTTTCCTCAATTTACCGATCCAAATGCATTGAATTTAATTAAAACTTTTAGGAATTTAAATTTCATATGATTCCTTTTTTTAATGTTTTGAAGGCGTGTTTTAGGGAAAAAAAGATTAGAAAAAATACTACAATAAACAGAAACAAGATTCAATGGTTTAATTTACTATATATATATATATATATATATATATGATCCACAAAAAAGGCAATACAATTATGCATTCAATCAACATTCAAAAGCCAATGCCTTATTGTGTGGTATAAGTATATTATGTTAATCGCGACTTTAATTCACATAGCTTCAATCGAGATGCAAGCAAAAATTTGTCACTAATTTGGAAGTAGACTTGCAATAGATTCAATAGAGAGCAGCATGTGTGGCCATGCATTGTCTGGACTTTACATTACATTGGCCACTGCGTGCTCATTTGTTCATAGCGGTGAACCAAGACAAGTTACAGAAGAGAAGCCAATATCTGGAAACTTTTGGGGTAAGACCTGAATTGGAGTTGGCCACCAAGCATGTAGAGCGGTGGCTATTGCTAGGTGGATTAGCTATTTGAATGAGCAAGAGAAGGAAAATCTAAGGCATATGAAGTAAGAACTGCTTTGCAAAGTGTTAATGGAAATTGAGTAAATTTCATTGCATGATTTATTTTTCATATATTTCAAGTTATGGTTTATATCATTACTTTTGTAAAATATCCAGGCCCTTATCAATAATTGTGAGCCTAAATTATAAGAATGAAATATAGCTGAAATCCAAAGAATAATTAATGATTTTGTATTGTCGACTGTCCATAAAAGAACTTAAAAAATAAAATCCTTGATGAACTTTAAAGAACGTTCTTACTTTTAGTATTGTCGGGCTTATTTGTCTAAAATAATTTTTTTTGGGAACCAACTATCAGTTTTAGTGGTTTATTACAATTTGCCCCTCAAGTTTAGGGAATATTACACTTTACCCCTTCTATTGCATAAATGTACGATTTGCCCTGGTTTAAACTTGCTCTACTAAAAAACCATTTTACATTAACAGATAAAAAACCAATAATTTAAAACGTCCATTAACTCTAAAACTGAAACACACAAATTGAAATTACTAAAAGATAACTACCGTATAGCTTAAATTCACCTTTTAAATGTTATTGACAGACAATGTAAAAAAGACAAGGGTAAAGTATATATTTTTATAACAAGAAGGGGTAAAGTGTAATATTACTTAAACCTTGGAGGGCAAATTGTACTTATTTCCAAAACAATTAAAATATCTATCTACTATACGTGTATAAAATATGTTATAATTAAGGAGTACAAATGTGATTTCAATAAATGTTAAGGAAGTAACATTTGACATTTTTTTTACTTGGATAGTTATGACTTATTTTTCCACTTTTTTTTTATATGTCCCGTTTAGCCCAAAGTAATTTTAGTCAAATTTTCCCCAATTAATTTAAGTCAAATTTAGTAACAATCCAATTTTGAAGATTGCGAAATATATATTTTCTTTAATTGCACCATTAATTATGTTAAAATTTTTTTCTTCCACATATTTTGATTAGATATATCCTTAAAAATTTTAAGATATTCTTTATGTGGATAAGCCAACCATAAATTTGAACTATATAGGCACTTTACGTACGTCAAATGAAGAACGAAATCGTGATACCTATGTAGTTAATCATAAAAAAGTATACTAACTAAAATTTTGGGCAAGTAATTTTCATAAATATAGTATTTTTCAAAAACTTTTAGTATTCAATTTAATGCAAATAAGTGGGGATAAAAGTGAATCTCTATAAGATAGAATTTTTATAGAAATCCCTACTCTTATTTTCTCCATTAGTACCTTTTTGTTTGTGTGTCAAACATTTCAAGTCATTTTTACAATGCTTGTGATACTTTTTCATACTTTATAGTTTCATTTACTTTGAAGAATAAACTAAATTGTAGTATTTATCCATTTTCTTATTTTGTGGTAGGTAGGTTAACTGGATAAATATTTTTCCCTACTTGCTACCATATAGGGATGATGTGCACAGAAATTACCTAATATTGCACAGGTGGTAGAAAACATTTGTATGGTTACAATGGTTCTGTGGACAAGCTAAGTTCAATTTCAATCTACAAATGGTTTCATTATTCTAATAACTGGATTTTCATCAATTTGGCCAAGTTATTTATGTTTGTGTCAACAAAAGTGAGTCTATTTCCACATTTCAAGATAATTTTAAATGAGTTAATTAGGTTTCTTCTAAATTTAAGTTCCCTTAATAGGTTTATTATGATGAAAACATTTCAATGAATTTAATAGTGTATTATTGTAGATTTTTTATATATAATAGGAGTATAAGTTTGTATCGATTATTTTTTTTATGTAGATTAGTGTATATCATTATTAGTGATAGAAAAATAAAAACCCATTGATAATTTTTTTTAATAGATTTATATCAATCCTAATAATTTATATTGCTAAGGTGGCTTGATGAGATAAAAACCTTTTAGTTCCCACTTTCTTAGTGCATATAATTTTTTAAGTTTCTTTCCAGTTTAAAAATGTTGAACTCAAAATATAATATTCTTATAATTCATGTTATTTTTTACTAGTTTTTTAAAATAAAAAAATTATTATAACCATTTTTTTATATTTTGAATTTTTTGGATCCTATATTAATACCGGGTATTTAAACTAGTTAACAGGTAAAGCCAGAGGTGAGGCGAGAATTAATGGATTAATGAGGAGAAATTAAAAATAAAACCTTGGGCACAAACTTTATGGTTGCAGTTTTCAATTTCATTATTTCTTCACATCCGACCCACCCACATACATATTCTTACTGTCTAGCCGTCGACTTGGCACTCCGCATCTTCACGGACAATTCCGGGCCCATGCATGTCGGAGACAGCGGGGCAGTCCTTCATTATGTTCTACAGCTTTCAACTACTTGGGATATATGTATATGTGTGCATGGATTCTTTGTAAATGTGACCACACACAAATACGGGGAAATATATAACCAAAAGTAGCTCAAATTATATATATACACACACACACACACTCAAAATACTATGATGCATGCCATATAAAACTTCTATAAAAACCTTTGGTAAAGAAAAAAAAGAAAACTTCTATAAAGTGTTTTTAAGGATATGTATGTCACACACGGTGATTGAAAAAGAATTATAAGTATATATATGTCCAAAATACTAATTACGTTCTTTAAACATGTTCAACGGCTAATATACTTGAAGCCATTGAAAATTCACATTAATTAGGAAACAACTTTTATTTAGTAGTATTGATTTGAATCAATTTAATTATATATAAACAAAATTTTTGCAGGTACGTATATAGCACAAGTCTACATATCAAGATTATGAGGGTATGCATGCAAGTGGGAAACACTTTATAAATTAGAATAAGTAACTAATTAAGATGATGATGAGTAATGAAAGACTTGGGATGGAAGGAAGGGGCCGGGCAGGGTCAGTTTGGTAGCAGAGAGATTGTGGAAGGCCCAAAGAATGGAGAGAAAAGGCCAGGGAAGGGCAGGCAGTTGGCTTCGCTAGTGCTACATCATACCTTTGGCTGCCACACACCAATGCAAGCTTCGCGACTTTATACATTTCTCCTACACCACCATAAGCTCGATGGAGCTAGCTAGTTTGATCGAGGCTAAGCCTCCCTATATATATGTATGTATGTATGTTGAAGATCAAATCTTATCCATTCCTTTTCTACAGAAGGCTGATCGTCAACTTATATCTCTAGGCTTTACCTTTACGTTAGAGATAGAAACACGATCTATAAAGCTTTGTATATAGTGTCACAATAAAGTCAAAAATCTAATGCTTGATGTATAAGTGCGTTACTCAATAATGAATGATGCAAGTCATTTTTTATTGAAATTTCTCATGGTATTAGAGCGGGTTCCAACGCTTTGGAACTTCTGAAAAAAAATAGGAGACAACAAAAATTCAGGCTCGTCAAACCCACCTCCTGTTGAACCCCAAGATTCATCCTTTCATTTCTTCTTAAGTTCTTCCGACAACCTAGGAATCAACCTTGTCAGATGTGCACTAAAATGAGACAATTAGAACACCTGAAGGCGTGCTATGTAGAATGCTTTGCACGTGAAGAACAAGTTTGACTTCTTCAATGGCTTTCTCCAGCAACCAGACAAGAAGTCACCAAAATTCTAGGTATGGGTGAACTGTAATTCCATAGTGATTAATTACATTTTCAATGCTTTGTTATCGAAATTGCATGATAGCGTGGCATACACGGAAATATCACAATAAATTTGGACAAACCTTCATGAAAGATTTTCTCAAGGAAACGTTCCACATATTCATGAGTTAAAAAGAAAGATAACCCTCAAACAACAGAGGGATCAATCTATTGCTGCTTATTTCATGAAGCTGAAGGCATTTGTGGGATAATTTTGATACACAAATAAAGGTTAGGGACCATTCATGAAATTTACTCTATCTTTTAAACTAAGATGCTAGTCACCATAGATTATTAGTTAAATAATTTTTTTTTGAATTTATTAAATCAATTATAAAACCTTTAATACATAAATTTTTTTCAGTTTTTATCTTGGTCCAAACACTTTTTTTTGTCATCTTTCTTTATTATTTCTTTCTAAAATGAAACTTTAATCATTATAATTTGCCTACTTTTAACTATGGTTCTGGTTGATTTGGCTTAAATCATTTGTTTTTCTTTTTTATTTTTATTAAGTTAATAGTTAAACCATTAATTGATTGACATAAGCTAAATACAGTTTTGTGTTTCCGGTCATTTTTTTCATTATTGATGATTAAATTTTACAGCATCAATTATCTACTTTAAGGTCTATAGTTAACTAAAATAATTTGGTCTATAATTGCTGAAATTTATTTTCTAGATAAATTTTTCATTGATATTAAAAATTGGGGTTTGAACTAATAAGGGATGAAAAATTTTAGTAAATTAATTTTTAATAACAAAGAAAATATATATAGATTCAAAGCACATACAAATTTTTGTTTTACGGTATTATGTTTTGATCGTAACTAATCATTTTAATTATAAGAATATAATGTAAAGAGAACCCAACTTAAAATTGAAATAAAGAAAAATTTTAGTTGATCAATATAAATTTATGGGTGAAATTTTTTTGTTTATTTATAATAAAAATTTATTTTAATGCTAAATTTATTGAATTAAATCCCCACAACACAGGTCATCAAAACCTCGTCTAAATCTAAGGATGACAGTAAAGTTGATTACATATATTTATACATGATTCATATATCTATATAAAAGTTAGGGCAAAGGAAGAAAGAAAAAGAAAGAAAGGATAGTAGAAGGATCTGGATGTGATATGGAAGTGCAAGTAAATATCAAGAGTGCTAGGGGGATACGGAAGCTGATGGTAATGATGGAATTGACAAGACAAGAAGAGGATGAGGACCATTTAGGCCATGTGAATCCATGTGGCCGATGTTGCGAATTAGCAACGCCCTTTTCCTTTCCTAACGTGTGATCACCCCCATAACATAACATAACCAACCTACATCCGTTTATGTATCCCCCAATTCCTCATGTCATGACTATATATATATATATATATATATATATATATATATATTAATGCCCCTCCCCTCCCTCCGTGGTCCTTTTTGTTCTCATCTCCCACCCCTCCCTTTTCACCTCAATTACTGCCATTCAATAAGATCCATGCATATCCATCTCCCACTAACTTCATATGCACTTCAATTCACTTAACTGATTTAATTACAACATAACATATATAATAAACTCTACATATACCAAGCATCTCCCTCCTATAAATTATATTAAGCTGGTTACCATCTTCAAATATCTTTAAACTAGCTACCTAGTTAGGTTTCACTTGTTTTTTTCTACCTTGTACATTCTTGAGAAATACTAGCTAAATATACTCCATCTGTCCTATAAAGAAATATGCATTTTCTAAGACATGAAGATTAAGACGTATGTAGTTTATGATGTCCCCCCCCCCCATTTTTACACCTAAAACTAAAATTAAAAATATATATATTTTTAGATTATGTGTAGTGAAAGTTTAAATGATGATTAAAAAAAAGAGAAAAGATTCCTTTTGGGTTTTGTGTAGTGAAAATTTTAATGAAGATAAAAAAAATCTTTTTTTAGAATTGTTTAGTAAGAATTTGAATGGAGTAGTAGGGTAAATTTAATGTTAAAAACTTTCTTAAAAATGAAATACTTCATCCTTTTTAAAATATTTAAGAAAAGAATATGTTTCATCCTTTTTTGAACAGGTGAAGTACTACCTAGAAAATACTATTACATGATTTAATTTATCATTTACATTAAATTTTATGTGTTTATTAATCCTTTATAAAAAAAATATATACATAGTTGAACTCAAACTAAAAACTAATAAAAAAGAAACAAATATTAATAACATAGTTGAACTCAAACTAAAAATTAAACTAATAAAAAAGAAAAAAATATTATTAAACATGGGAGTAATTAATTATTTAACCTGGATAATCATACTATTTGGTTCAATTAGCAATTCTCTGCGTCCCTGTGGCCTGGGGACGTAATACTTATATACAATTATTGATCATCACATTCATAATTATTTGGACGGGATTGATTATAGTCCAGGCCGAAAAGATGAAAACTGGTCAATTCACTATCCAATGATTAACATGATTATGCAATCTTCATCCACAAATTCAGATACTATACTAAATTAAACCACTTAAGTTTTCCTTCTAGCTCAATTATGTCAGTCAACTTTTATTTTGTCTAATTAGTTCACTAACGTTACTAAGTTACCTCAATTTGGGTTTGGCTACTGCTGTTAAACCATGCTTATGTGGACAGCTGATGAGAGGATGGTGGGAAGAACAAGTTAATTCTGGGCAAAAATTCTTTTGCTATTAATATTTTTTTTTTCTGCAGTTTGAAAAAAAAAATTGGGCAAAAAATGCTCATCGATTCAGCAATTGTTTCTTCAGCTTATTTCTAGACTGAAATCCAAAAGAAGTCCTTAGAGATTTCTCATATGAAATTGCAAAAAAAAAAAAATGAAGTTATTGTTTTCCAAAATTGTAAGTTTTAGCCATGTAGGATGCCCGGCTGGCTTTGGAGCGGCTTTAGCATGGTTTTCACTCACCAATGATAAGGATTTTATTTTCACATGCTCATTATCTTTTAGCGTACTTATCCTAATCTATAAGCTTCTGTTGATATACTTGTATTTATCGTGTAATTATCTTTGAGTTGTTGTACAAGATGTAACTTCTCTTATAAATACAATGATATGTGCACACCTCATTGGTGTGGCAATCTAAATTCGTTTCATAGTATCAGAGCTTTGAGTCTCTTAACCGATCAAGCTTCTTTTTCGTTCTCATCATGTTGACCGAAACAACAAACCCCCATTGTCCCAGCAGTTTCTGTTTCGTGCAATTTGCCAAACGTCTCTTACCAGCTTCCACTGAAATTAAATTCTACCAACTATCTTTGGTGGAAAATGTAGCTTCCGTCATTACTGAGAATTTATAATCCCATGGGACATGTCAGCGATTCCTTACCGGCACCACCATCAAAGATAGGTGAACAGTCAAATCCTGAGTGGCTTCCTTGGCTTCGTAATGATTAGTTCATTTTAAGCTGGATTGTCAACTCCATTTCTGAACCTCTGCTATAACAGGTTATTGAAGCAAATACCACTTATAAGGCATGGCAATAGCTTGCCACAACCAATGCTGGCCTCCAGCTCAAGAGCATAGATTAGACAGCTTAAGTAGCAGCTAGCCAACCTCCGACGAGGGAACAATTTAATTACAGGCTATGTTCAGTGAGCCAAACAGATGGCCGATTAGCTAGCAGCACTTGGTAGTCCCTTTGCTAATGGTGACCTGGTAAACTACATTATGGATGGTCTTGGACTGGTATATCAACCTTTTGTGCGTGTCCTGGAGGCATGACTGGAGTCAATATTCTTCGATGATCCATATGGCCTTCTTTTAAGTGAAGAGATGCAGCTTTAGCGGGATGTTCCCCTTCTTGGTTCTCTCAATGCATTTGACAATCTTAGACCAAGAGGATGTGGCAAACAGACTCGTGGAATAGGCAGACGAAATGCTGCTGGTTGTGGCACCTCGTCTCCTAGTGACACTCGGAATAATTCTTGACCCAACACTGGTGTAACTTACAATGGACAACCTCTTGATATGTCCACTATCATTTGCTACAACTGCAATGATGTTGGCCATTTCTCTAGAGAGTGCTCAATAGATAAATCACTCTTTCAAAGCAAATCAAAACCAATGTTTCAAATTGTCACTACCTCTCCAACCTACTCGAACAATACATGAATGGTGACTCAAGAACAACTCACCATTTTACTTCAGATCTGGACAATCTTGATATACACTCTGAATATGACGACCCTAAAACAGTTACAATTGGTAATGATAACTTTATTCCTATCTCTCATATTGGGCATTCCACATTACATCTCAATAAATTTCAAATTTTGTTTTCTTCATATTATTCGTATGCCCACTGTTCATCAGAATTTATTATCTGTCAATGCCCTAACCAAAAGTAATCCTGTGTTTCTTGAATTCTTTGTTGACCATTTTTTTTAAGCATCTAACAACTGGGCACACAATATGCAGAAGTAAGGATAACCATGGTGTCTACACCTTGCCCGTACATTCTTCAACAATTTCAGGACCCATTCAAGCCTCTATGGTGTTCAGTGCTTGGCATTAACAACTTGGTCATGCCAATGGCAAAACAATTCACAAAGTTCTCACTGACAGTGGTTTATCCTTTATTAAGTCGAGTCTCTCTAGTTGTCATGGTTGTAGTGTCAGTAAAATTCACAAACTTCATTTTTCATTATCTAGCCATAGAGTTGCTGCATCACTTGAGCTGATATGTGGTGATCTTTGGGGCCTTTTTCAGTGTGCTTGTCATGATAGAAACAAATATTATATTTTATTCTATGATCATTTTAGCAAATTCTAAACTTGTTAGTACCTATGTTAAGTTCCATCATTTGTTACAAGTCTAAACTTGTTAGTACATTTTTTAAGTTCCATCATTTTGTTGAAATATTCTTCAATTACAAGATCAAATCATTTTAGTCTAATTAGGGGGAGAATACTAGGCCTTGCACACATATCTTAATAAACATGGCATCATGCATTGAAGTTCTTGCCCATATAAACCAGAACAAAATGGTTGCGTTGAATGAACATTGCCATTTAGTTAAAACTGCTTTGCCAATGTTGCATGCTTTTTTGTTCCAACCACTTACTGAACATATGCACGTGATGCTACCAGCTTTATTATTAATCAGTTGCCTACTCCTCTTCTAAATGGTAAATGACCTTTTAAAGTTCTGTTCAAAACCATTCCTAATTATACATTTCTCAAAACCTTTGGTTGTCTTTGTTATCCATGGCTTAAACCCTACACAAATAACAAACTTGAACCTTGCTCCACTAAATGTGTTTTTCTTGTTTACAGTAAACTTTATAAGGGATATCGCCGTTAGTAAACTATATGTTTCACACCATTTTCTTTTTTATGAATCCATTTTCACCTTTGCCGATTTGAAGTCTGGTGATGAGTTACTCTTTGGTCTGCAACATCCAACACAATTAGTCCTACCAACTCTACTTGTACCCATGCCACATACATTATCGGATAATCCCCAGACAACACCAACATCACCTATACCCAGCCCTGCAACCTTGGAGCAACTAACTACTCCTCATGCTACCTATACACAATCAAAGACTAGTTTGTTACCACTACTTAAGAACTTCCAAGCTTGAATTGAAGAACTCAAACCTACTTGCTTCACCCAAGCTGTCAAGTCCCCTAAATGGTGAACTGCTATGAATGACGAAGACAATGCCCTGATGTTAAATGACACATGGGAATTGGTACTAGCCTCCCTTGCCATAAATTTTATCAGCTGCAAATGGGTATTTCACATTAAGTGAAATCCAGTTGCACAATCCTTCGTTATAAAGCTTGTCTCTTTGCTAAAGGGTTCCATCAATGTCCCGGTGTAGATTATACAGAAATTTTTAGTTTGGTTATTCAGCCTGCTACAATTCATTTTGTTCATAGCATTATAGTCTCTAAATATTGGCCTATTCATCAACTTGATGTTTTAAATGCTTTTCTACATGGGAGCTTAACCGAGATAGTTTTTATGAATCAACCACCAGGATTTGTAGACCCTCAATATCCTTACCATATTTGTCGATTTGACAAGTCATTATACGACTCAAACAGGCCCTTCGGAGCTAGTTTTATTATTTAAAAAAATGCACTGTGTGGTCTTGGATTTAAAGCCTCTCAAATAAACCCCTCTATATATATTCATTTACAACGTTGGTGATCAACATTTATTTTGTCTGGTATTCATTGATGACATTTTGTTAACAGGCAGTTATAGTGATCTTCTCATCAAAGTAATTTAGGCCCTCCAACATCAATTTGCTTTAAAGGATTTAGGATTTTTGCATTATTTTCTTGGAGTAGAAGCCACACCAACCCTTAATGGTCTTTTGCTGACACAACAAAAATATATATATGATCTTTTGTTGAACAAAATTTCCACAAAAAATTTGAGAAATACTTTGTAACTAATCTTCTAAATTCTTTGGATTTGCCAAAGAGTAGGGCTCGATTATGTTTTGATACCAAGAAAGAAGTTTTCTATTTAGTAAGTGGGATTTAGTCCAAATTGCATTTGGTGTTTTTGCAACTTAGAAAGCTAGGAAGAATAAGATAATTTGGTAAATAAAGTGGGGATTTTAAAATGGCCGTTTACATTCAGGAAATTGAATTTGGAGGAAAGGTTGCACATTAGAGTCACTGGTCTAAGGTAAAAAGTTCAGTGAGGGCTAGCCATCTTGGCTAATTTTAGAACTTAGCGGAGATAATATTACTGAAATTGATTTGACAAAGTCTAGTGTTGTGGCTTTCTTTATGTCCACATCAACTTCATTATAACAGAACATACCAACATTTAATAGCATATTCTACCAATTTAACGATTCAGTGGTGATATTGGCACAATTCAAAGTCTATAATGGTCAATTTGGCTATGTTTATTAATTTCTATGGTTCAATTGGGCAAAATAAAAAATTGAGTGGCATTATTGAGCTTGAGGGAAAACTTTAGAGATTTATTTAGAATATTTGCTTAATTTTTTTTAAAGAAAAAATAGAGAGAGACACAATGATAATATTATTGGCAATATAAGAAGATTACAATGCACCTATCAATCACCCAAAGAGTAAGTAACCAAGCAAAGCACAAAGCTGAGTAAAACACAAGAATAACTAGACCTTGGACCAACCAAAACCATAAAACAATTTGTAATTTTGAAACAAACAACCAGGACCAACTATGTACATTGCATTCTGGAACTCATAAGGGAGTCATATTCTAAAATGACATGAGCTAAGCTTCATGGCTTTCCCTCATGTTTATTAACCCAAGACATAATATTGTAAGAATTTTAGTCCATAGCTTCAACACTTTTAAGTTGTAATGAGTCTTCACCATCTGCAATGCCTCATGAATTGCAAGCAACTCAAAGCAATTAGAGTCAACCATGCCTACAAACTGGAGGTGGAACAATGTTTCTTTTACCCCCTAAGATCAGCTTAACATGTCACCTGTAAACTAAAGGTAGGATAATGTTCCTTCACAACTTCAATGCCTCTAAATAAACCAACTTCCAATGCTTTAGAAATTTAAACATTTAGACCTTCAATAACTAAATCAAAGAGAAGTAGTGATATTAGATCACTTTGGCACAAGCCTTTCTTTAATAGAAGATAACCCGTTACTAGGAATCGACATGTCAACAGTGCTTAAGAACTAAAAAGTTGAATCCCTCCATCTAGAGCCAAATTACAGGCCAATTCATTTGCACTACAACTAATGTAAGTTTTCAGGCTTTCTTAAATCAAGTAAGGCATTTAGCAGGTCATTGTGACTCATTAGAACTGAAGCTATCTTCTTCCTTGGTATTCAAAAGAATTATATGATATACCACTCATGGGTTCAGCCACAACAATCCGTCTTACACATAGACAATGAGAGGTAATATGTCAATGAGAACCAAGATGTAACATACAGCTGTTGACTTGCATCTCCCTTTTCCTCCAAAACTTGCCGCATGTATATGAATGCCACTGAATATGACCAATATTCATGGGATTTCTTGAGTTGCATACCATGTCCTCATTCCATTTGATTTTCTTATCAATCTCATAGGCTTCCTCGAGGAAGATGTTGGAAATATGATGGATGGAATTAAGTTGTGACTCAATGAGACAATTGCAAGCAAGTTGAAAGTTAGTGTTTTAGGAGGCAATGAGTTAGCTAGAGGGAAGTGATCAATGGATGGAGAAGGAAGGGAATTCAGGTGCCATATCATGTAATTCTCGTGAAATAGAAAAAGAAAATTTCATTTGACCAAACTGGGTTATTTTTAACTTCTTGCCAGCTTAAGTCAGCTGTATTAAGCAGCGTTCAACCAATCCAAACTGGCTACACATTTCTTTCATAACTTTATCAAGAAATCATCATTTCATGGAGTCATACGATTTTTCAAAGTCAAGTTTTATAAAGAGACCATTTTCAGGTGACCTATTAAAGCTATGAACAACTTCAATTCACGATATAAAAAATTTGGAAGTGAAGAGGTTGTATTTCACTAATTTTATGTATACATGGCTGACTCTTATATACACATCTGAAGATTAAAAGAATGCTAAGCTAAGTGATAGAAATTTATCTACAAAGAGTTTATCCTTAGTAAAAATAAAAGCTAATCTAGCTTATCTACAAGAGATGAGATAAATTCCTCATCAGATAAGGTGTTCAACAAGATACGTTATTCAACATTCCCCCTCAAGTAGGAACATGTAAGTTCATGATACCCAGCTTGTGTATAAGTTTTAAGAAAACATCAAAACTCAAAGCCTTGGTGGACATGTTTGTGGGCTAGAGCTGTGATAGAATGTATCAAGTTTTAAAGCCCCGTAATTAAAGTTTCTCTTGCACAAAATAGTAATCCATCTTAATATGTTTCATTTTTTCATGGAACATATGATTTGTTGCAACGTGGAGTGTTGTTTGATTATTACAAAACAATTGCATAGGTTGAGGATGTTTAATGGTCAAATTCTCCAACAAAGCTAGTAACCACACTAATTCACTTGTTGCTACAGCTATGGCCCTATACTCAGCGTCCAATAAGGACCTACTCATGGTTGTCTATTTCTTAGTTCACCATGACATGGAGGCATTTAGCTAGTAATGGAGTGTCTAATAAGACAGTAAGTGCCCCAATCTACGTTATAATATCTTTTGAGCTAGAAATCACTTGAATGAGGTGAAAGAAGAATAAAACCTTGGTCTGGTGCATTCGTGATGTATCAAAGCACACTTGAAGCTACCTTATAGTGTTTCATTGTTGGTTGTTGCATGTGTTGATTGAGTATGTTGGTGGTGTAAGTAATGTCTGGTATTGTGATTATGATATATAAAAATCATCCCACCATCCTCCTATATTATGCCAAATCTTCTGATTTTGGTCCCGTAGGTAGCATGAAGCTATGTTGTTGCTTCATGGACATTCAATTAGGCTCCAGTCCCATAAGTCTAGAGTCATCCAAGATTTCTAAGACATATTTTCATTAGCTTAGGAAGATGTCATTATGACCATGTGCTACTTCAAAGCCAAGAAAAAACTTTAACAACCTAAGGTCTCCGAGATGGAATTTGGTGTTAAGAAACTCTTTCATTTTTTGGCACTGTTTGGCATTATTTCTAGACATCACCATGTCATCTACATAAACCAACACAACAAGAAAATCATTGTTGGATTGCTTAATGAATAAGGAAGAATTTGCACCTGATTGTCTAAAGCCATATAGCTTACGTGTACTTAATAGCTGTGTGAACCATTCCCTCAATACTTGTTTTAAACCATAGGGAGACTTTCTTAACTGGAAAACTTGAATGTCTCCTAGTTTTAGATGCCTGGGTGGTGCCTCTATGTAGATTTTTTCTTGAAAATCTCCATGTAAGAAGGCATTGTTTACATCTAATTGGTGCAACTCCCAATTCTTGGAGGCAAACACGGTCAGGAAACATCTTATGGTGCTAAGCTTGGCTACCGGTGCAAAGGTTTCATTGTAATCCAAGCCTCCACTTGTGTGTATCCTTTTGCTACTAATTTGGCCTTATAACGCTCTATACTTCCATCAGATTTATGTTTGATCTACATCTCACTGGCTTTTTGTTATGAGGAAGCGTCACAAAGTCCCAAGTATGATTTGTTTCTAGGCATTCAATTTTTTGCTTATATGGCAAGTCGTCAATTTGAATCATTCATTGCCATTGAGTAAGAGCTAGGTCCAGAAGAGGTTGACAGAGCTGTAAGAAAAAGCTTGGTGGTACATGGAAAAAGGTTTCTTTGGCACATAGGAAGACAAAGGATAGGGAGTACTTGAAGACGTTGCATTAGTGTGGGTACTTGTTCTAAAGAGGCTAGAATCACTTTTTTTTTGGTAATTTGGCAACCTCCGTTCCCTTGTGCTATGCCTTTCTAGCACTTGGACTTCCTTATTTTAAGTCTGTGCATATGTTTCTAGATTATTTTTAGGCTAACTAGACGCTTGAAAAAGGCCAATCTATGGTTGAGGCACTTGGAGCTCATCATAAAAAAACTAACCTTGATATGCTTGTTTATTCATGGGCACAAAAGTCTTCTTTTCATTGCCAAATTATATTTTGAAAGGAAATATGTTCTCATGAAAAATAATATCATGAGATGTAAAAATCTTTTAGGTTTCTAAATCATACACCTAGTAGCCCTTTTGATTTATAAGGTAACCAACAAACACACATATGCACATTCTAACCTGAAATTTGTCTTTGGAATGTATAAGATTAATAGCATAACACAAGGAACTAAACACTTTAAGATGATTATATTCAGGTGAATAACCATAGAGTACCTCATACGGAGTTTGACCTGCTAACTTGGTTGTGGGCAAGCGATTAAAAAGGTAGGCTGCTATGAATATGCATTCTCCCCAAAATTTGATCGATAGGTGGGCTTAGAATCTAAGAGCACGTGCCACATTCAAGATGTCCTTGTGTGTTCTTTCTATAGTTTCATTTTGTTGTGGTGTGCCTACACAAGAAGTTTGATCCAAAATGTCATTCTTTCTACAAAAAAAAAAAATTGACATAGGACCTTTGGTTAGTTTTGGTGCATTATCATTCCTAACCATCTTAATTGTCACCCCGAATTGATTCTGCATGAAGCTAATAAAACTTTTGAAAATGGTCGGTGCACCATTCTTGTTTTTCATGAGAAAGGTCCAAGTTATTATTGTGCAATCATTAACAATGGTAAAAAATAATGAGCTCCACTGATCAAAGAAACCTTGTAATGACTCCAAGTATCCACATGCACTAACTCAAAAGGACAAACGGCTAAATTATTGCTGGGTGAAAAGGGTGCACATATGCCATTTGCTAATGGACAAATTGAACAGCCCTTATAGATATTTCTTGTATCAAGGTGAGACAAAGAAGTAATGGACGTCAATTGTTCAAGTGATGGGTGCCCAAGTCTTTGATGCCCTAAGCCAACAAGGTCTAAACTCGATCCTTTAACCAAGGCCGCAAAATCTACTGCTCTATTCTCTTTTGTGCCCATATGATATAAACCCCCATTTTATTTTCCCACTCCAATCAGCTTCTTCAACGTTTAGTCCTGGAGAACACAAAAATCAAGAAAAAAAAAGCAACAGAATTATGTTCTTGAGTTAATTTGGTTATGGACAAAAGATTACAATTAAAGTCTGGAGCAAGTAACACATTTTGTAAGTGCAAATACTCATTCAAAAGAACTTTTCCATGCATATTGATGGTCTTTGTGCCACCGTTAGGCAAAAAGATACTATGGCTGGGCATCATTTTGGTTGTGGTCAGATATTCCTTCTGGGAGGCTATGTGATGTGTGGCTCCAGTGTCTAGAATCCATATGTTTTGTGATTTGGTATTAGACAAAGAATTGCATGTAATTTTATTTGTAGAGTCTTCATTTTCATTTTCTCCTATCAAGTCTACGGGGTTTAGTCTTAACCCAGGAAGGATTGTTTGATCCATATGCATCCCTTCGGTTTTTTCTTTTTCCATCAAGAGCCCACTATCTCTACTTACTCATGATGGTTCGGCTTCTCATTGAGGACCACATCTTCCATCGACAAATCACACCAATCTGTTGGCATGCTCTGTACAATGTTGTAGAGCCTAGTCCATAATATTTGCATATCGTCAATAGAGGGCAAAGTTACAATTGACTCCAAGTCACTATCGTACTATGTCATTTTTCTATAATGAAACGGTGATAAAAATTTTTAATTGAATTGCTCTAATACGATGAAAAATTTGGAAATAAAGAGGTTGTATTTCACTAGTTTCACATGTACATAGCTGACTCTTATATACACGTCTGAAGATTAAAAAAAATGCTAAGCTAAGTGATAGAAATTTATCTATAGGGAATTTATCCTTAGCAAAAACAAAATCAAATCTAGCTTATCTACAAAAGATGAGATAAACTCCTTAGTGGATAAGGTGTTCAACAAGATAAGTACTTCAACACAATCAATGAACAATTTAAAATTAGTCGCCTCTTTAGAAATGCAAATTGAGAAGATTCCATGATTGGCTCCATGACTGGCTTAAGTCTATCCACCAATACCTATGCCATAATCTTGTACAAACAATAATTTTTTTTAAAATGGCAAGAAAATTTGTTTATTAGTGCAAGAGTGCGGATACACCATGATCATATTGAGTTCAATAGGGAGCTGAACCAATTGTAAACCTAAATGCTAGAACATTATAGCATAAGTGCTAATAAAAGCATGCAACTAGCAAAGCACCTGTCGACCATATATGTACTTTTAGCTTGACCAATTTCAATTATGAACCAAGGGTTATGACACCACTCCTACCAATTATACTTAATTTTTGGGCCCTATTGATGATAAAAAAAAATAAAGCAAGAAACTAAATATTGAAAAATAAGTCATCCACACCAAAAGCTATAGAATTAAAGACTTGATCATTCCAAGCTCGCCATAATGTCCAGGCTGTAATGTTCAACACAACATATAAATAATGTACTTGGCCTCCTTCCCATGCTTGCGGTAATTAAGGCTTCAAAAGTAGCTAAAGGTCCACACCTGAAGCACGATCAAACATCCACTAGTCAAAAATTTAAGTCCAGTCGATAACTGGCCAAAAGCAGCAAACCAGAACATGCCCTATGATTTTTGAACTATTATGAAAAATGGGACAAAGGTCATCATCCATAACAACTCCTCGAACTAGCAAGTTATGCTTCAAAGAATAGAGAGGCCTAAACTTATTAAACCTATGAAGATTATCTTTCTTTGGAATTAGAAAAATGAAAGAATCGTTGAAAGTAGAAAAAAAAATCTTCCCTAATCAATGAAATCAATAATGAACTTCTTGACATCATCCATAATAACAGACCAAAAATTCTTTGAAACTGTAAAATCTATGTAGTCTGGCCTTGGTGCTTTATCATCCCCACAGCTCCTAACAGTAAAACTAATTTTTTTACTCTAAAAATGGCATTTTCAAGGATCAAGATTTAGAGCTAAAGAGCACCTTGAAAGTAGCCCGTTAGGTAATAAAAGTATACCTTTAGAACTAGAAAAATAGTTATTGAAATAAGCCTCAATAGTGGCTTTTGACTCCACAAGGTTGGCATAAATAACACTTTTAACATAGATAGGAGAAAATGAGTTAAATCCGATTTTATTGCTAACCAAAACATGAAAAAAAAACCTTGAGTCAGTCACAATCCCCAAATGTAGCCATAAGGATCTCGACTTTTGAATAGTATTATCTGTTTCTTCCTTTTTTTTATTAGCAATGTGAATTTTATAAAAAGAAAAGTAAAATAAGATATACAAACATCATCTTAGAGAAAATGATGATGAAATAAACTTTCCAAAATCCAAAGAACCCAACTCTAACATAATCTTACAAAAATAATCAAGCTCATAGCCCAAGCACCAAACTCAAGCCCAGAACAAAGTCCCTGCACACAATCATAGCCCATGACCATTAAAAATGGCTACCTTATCTTGGTGAAAAATAAAACACAAGTCAGTTCTCAAGGCACATTTTAATATTTTCAATTCACATTTCAAAGCCGAACCTTCTTGCCGAAAGCCCACTTTTTTGTTCCTTTCTCTGCTCCTTTACCTTATAAAAAATTCTCCAAAATATCCAATGCAAGCTCATCACACTTATCCAAAAACTCCTCAAAAGGAACTTTGCATCCAATATTATCTACACAATAATCTACCCCTAAATCATCCTTATTATTAATTACCCCTTTATTATAAGAAGTTGGCTCCACTTAAACCTACCTTTCTTAACTCAATAGACTCAATTAGAAGCTCATTATCTAGCCTTACCATATCAGTGCACCAGACTTTGGCCTATCATAAGCCAACAGGCTTATACCCAACATGGGAGAAACCTCACCCTTCACCATCTGCAACTCACCACCGCTAGGAGCTTTCATCACCTTGCCTCCGCAATCTCTCTTGCTAGATGGCACTGCAACATCATTGAGTCCCCTTCGTCTGCTGCCCCTTGAACCACAGCCAACCGATGCCACCATCTCCCCCTAGAGCACTTGCCCGCCACCACCCGTGAGAGCATCTCTAACAGCTTCCTTATTTTGTGGTTTTTCTTCATTTTAGGAAATATAAAGCCATTTTTCACTCCAATAGCTTTCTCATCCTATTCTCTAAAATATGGAATGAGATAAAAGAGAAGATCTCATTCCTTATTTTTGCAGAAACTCCAAAAAAATTTTAGGAATGGAAAATAATACTTCTTCTGTCTCGTAAAAGTTGTCTCACTTACTATTCATAACAATTAATTCATAATTTTCTTTCTTTCAAAATTTTTATATAAAAGTAGTACCTTAAAGACTCTATTTTATAAATATAATCTTTTAAAAAAAATTATAGTACAAATTAATATAATTATATTTAAGTCAAACTTTAGTTAAAATAGTTATTCTTTGTGAAGTAGAGGTAGTAAATTTTTACATTTTGCACAATATTTAATTATACAACAATTAATTCATATTTTTTTTCTTCCAAAATTTCTTATAGAAATATAAATTTTTTTTATGAAAATGGTACCTTAAAGACTCTATTTTATAAATATAATTTTAAATTTTTTTATAATATAAATTAATATCAATATATTTAAGTCATCAAATTTTAGTCAAAAAAGTAAAATAGTCATTCTTTGTAAAATAGAAGGAATAATTTTTACATTTTCAACAATATTTAATTATACAATAATTAAACTAGTCATCAATTTGAATTTACTTTAAATCCATAATATTTAATTGTTATGTAATAAATACAAAATTCTACAAAATAGGGAAGCTGTTGGAGTTGGAACAAAAAAATTATAGAAATTTTACTTTTACTTTTCCATTTTATAGAAATTTTGGAAAAGTTGTTGGAGATGCCCTGACAGCTCTAGCGCCAAGTAACCTAACTCTCTTGCTAGAAGCCACTACAACACCACCAGGACCCCTTCATCGAACACTACTTGAACTGCATCCAACCAACGCCACCGTCTTGCCTAAGAGTGCCTACCCGCTATCCCCCTCTATATCCCCAGACGGAGTCTCACCACCTAAAGAGTTTGGCTTCTGATCGATTCTCTCATATGATTTGTATTGTTTCCTCGATGCCATCTAATTTTGTTTGGGTAGCCATCGATACTTGAATTTCTCTGCCAACAAAGTGAGATTATGCCCCGGAATGAGGGTATAAAGTTAAATGTTGCTTTTCATGCTCTTCAATCATATCAGCTATGAATGCAAAATAGATAAATAGATAGATAATGTGATAAGTTGATTAATTAGTTAATTTTTGCATTTTTTATTCAAATAATCCATTATTTTCATGTTTTCCGGTTTTTCTTTTTCTTGTCTAAAACTAATAATGTTGTTTGAAAGTTAATATCCCAACTAATTAATAATCACTTGATTTTTTTTTTGTAAAGTAATTAATTTTTTATTAATTTCTTCCCTACCCAACCAAAAAAAGGAAAATCAATAAAAAATACCTAAATTTGTTAAAAGAAAATGTTAAAAAACATTCCTTTTGTTTAAGTCTAACATTTCCATTGGTATACAAGTTAAGTAAATAAGCACTAAAAATCAAAATATTCACTGATAACTTAATTTTAAAAGTCACAGAAACATATATGCAGCCAGCTAGGGACAGGAAGATGAGGAATTAGGACAAGAAAGTAAGCTACTTCAATCTCGTTTTTGATGGATCCGGTTTCATTTTTGTGGCAATGGTGAGCAGGCAACAGAGACGGCCCCATAGAGAAGATTTGTTTTAAAAATCAGAGGGAAGACGCCGGGCCGTGGGGCTGCCTACTAGACTTCTTGCTTCAATTTTCTAGTCGCCAAGCCAGACCAATATAACAAAGATTACTACCCATGTACTAAAAATTTATATTAAATATTTTATGACATAATTTAATTTTAATTAGAAAATCAGTAGAACATGTCAGCTTTTTTGCATTCAATTAGCTTATATTATGTTAGAGTTTATATAAAATTTTACAAAATTGTTGGTATATTTAATAAAATTCTATAAAATTTCTGTTTGTTTATATATAAAAGTTTTAGTAATATATCTAAGCTCCCGTCCCTTCACGTGGACAGCTCGTGACGCCACCCTCGGCGATTGTGAATTAACTTTTGAATCTTATTTTAACGTTAAGTCGGTCTCAATGACAGAGATTCTATTTTCCAATACCAAAGGATCGATAGCCCAACCCTAAAGCAGATTCTCAATCACTTGCTAATAATTTATGTTTCAAGGTCTAGAAACTAAAAGCTAGCTTTCATATAGTTAGCCTCGGAGATCATTCAACTTATTCTTATTAATTAGTTGCTCTCTCTAGTTTCTTCTTTCCAATTTTTCTCTAAAGTTATGGTGGGTGCTAACGGAAAATATCTTCTATTAGACTCTTTTTTATACATAAAATCTTAAATTAAAATCAGAAATTTTCTTATTTAAAGTGTCTGAAATTTTTCTACTCACATTAATTACTTGTGTTAGATTGATTAGTTGCTCCATCTTAATTACTTCTTCATGAGAGCTTGGAATAAACATTTTCTGAGTTAATAATCTAATAGCTAGCGTAACCCAATATATACCCACACACTTGGCATAAACAATACATCTTTGTCCCAAAAGTTTTAAAGCAGTTTTTTGTTGATTCCTGAATGTTTTTTAGCTATATCGCTAGACTTCAATATTAAGTTAATACTTATCTTGTGTTTGTCACTAATTAGACGTAAGTTAGCGAAAAACGACGATTCGTTGAAAACAATATTATGTAAAAAAATTAATTAGCAAACAGGTATGCTTTCTTCCATGTTAAAATCTTCCAGGGCTTCACGCCAACAAATTTCTATTGGCAAGCTATCGGAATTTACCGGTGAACTGCAGTTAAAATTTCCAGAAGGCTAGCCATTGAAAAACAAATTTTCACATAAATTCCAACGGCTGTTCGGCAATGCTCCAAATGACTAAGCTGTAAAACATGGCACAATAACATTTCTTACTGCTAAACCGTTGGAAATTATTTATGGCAAATGGTTAGCCGTCAGAAATATTGCTAAACCGTTTTTTATGGCCATTCTAAGTGTTTTTTCACCCAATTAAGCCTGGCCAAAATGAAATTTTTGAATTTAATATTTTTTATGGTTAATCTCCAATAGTAGTAGTTGTCCGAAATTGAAAATTTTCTCTCCATATTTTACTGCTTGAAACTAAAAACTACTTTAGAAATTGAAGACTTTCCTTGCAATATTTATCCTGCTAGAAATTAAAAACTGCTTCTTTCTCCTCTTCTTCTTCTTCCTCTTCTTGTCACAATTTTCATGCATAGTTGTGCATGAAAACAAAAATTAATTAAGCAACATTTAACAACTCATTTGGAAAAAAAACTTCCAACAGTTATACATCATAAATTCCGATGGCCCTCCCATTAACTGGAAATCCCGACGAACATAGCCATTGGAAATATTGACAACTGTGTTGCCTGTAAAAAATTTTGACTGACATTGCTATTGGAAATTCATTTTGACATTGAATTTTCATTGACTGGTTTCCCAATAGCTAATCATCAGAAATTCCAACAGCTAACCAAAATAGTTGTCAAAATTTTTTTTCCAATTAGTCTATGATTGATTATTATTATATTTTTGACACCTTTCCATAGGAAAAAATAATTTCCAATTGCTATCTATCAAAAATTAATCTTTTTTTTATTAGTGAATTGTCTCTTATTCAGAATTGTGAATGTTTTCAACTATACTCAATTTTTATGTGTGTGAAATTAATGTTTTAAAGTTTATAGTTAAGGAGATCATCTAATTTGATCGACCAGAATCATTGGAAATACAAATTTTGGAGTCTTTGGTGTTGAATGCTGCTTTACAACCAATACAGGTAAGACCGAATTTGGATGTTCACGTCAGATGGGAAGCTCTGGCCACGGGTTCCATTAAGCTAAATCTAGATGCTGCTATCTTTCGATCTCATGCATCCACAAGGAATGGGATTGTGGTTCATGACCATGACAGTAATGCTCTTGTACTCATGTCTTAGAAGTTACCTTTTATGGTAATGTCCTATAGATGGAGGTGCTTGCGATTTTTCATACTCTACTAGTAGTGCAGGGCCGAGGTTGGCAATCTCTTGTCATTTGAGTTAGATTCTCAAATTTTAATTTATACTCTTTGTTATGGTTAGATTGAGTTTAATTTCCCTTTTAGAGCTATTCTAGAAGACATCTTGTCTTTAGCGTTAAAGTTCATGTCAATTGTTTTTTTTCATAGGAATAAAAGGTATGATATGGTTATTCTCTATCTTGCTTGAGCTTTTTGTTCACTAGGAAGATGAGTTTTTTATACTGGATTGGTTAACATTTGTACTTCACTCCAATCTTGAATAATTTAAGCCACGAACCTTACTTCAAAAAAATGAAAGAGAGTCTATATCATTCTTCTTTTGGGAAAAATAACAATGATACACATGAAGTAATAGAATACATATGCAAGAGAATAAAAAAAGTAAAAATGGGTATACTAAGCTTAAATTACGTGAGGGAAAATGTTATGTATGTAGCCAGCCAAATATTGGGCATCAGCTCATTATCACTTAAAAATGAGTAATTAATTATCTCATTAAAATTGATAGGTCAGTAGTAAAAATATACTGAAATTTAGACTAGGATTTGTCTTTTCTAGATCAAAACTCAAATTAAGATTGATGCTATATACTGAGCTTTTTGTTAAAAAATGATGAAACTAAAAATATCATCATTTTGCTTACAGACAGCTGCATAACACCATCTCTATTAACCCAAAAGAGAAACTATACATAAATATTCAATATTATAGAGTGCATTCATGCATGTCACTAACAAACTTTTGAAAGGAAGAAACGAAAAACCCTAGCACTCCCTTCCCCACCATCAAGAGTAGCTAAAGCAAACCAGGGTGGCCAGATCAGGCTTTAGGCTAGATCCCGACTAATTTCTCTTTTTTCGTTTTGATGTTCTTACTTTTCTTTTCCTTTGGAGACCAGTATGGAAAGAATGAAGAATTTAGTGATGAAGAGACAATAGCAGGTATTGGGTTTTTAACGAATCTAGCTAGCCACAAAGTGGAGAAGGACACGAATCCAGGTATTGGATTTTTAACAGATCTAGCTTGCCACAAAGTGGAGAAGGACACGAATCCAATTGTTGGCTAGAGTCGGATATTCTAATAGAGGAGGGAGGGAGCTAGATTCGCCAAGAATGACATGTTTTCAGATCGACCAGATGCCCACAATCAAAGTTGGGATTGAACTCAACCTAAGCATGTCTTCAATGAATTCGAGGTAAGTTGATGAATAATTGGTATCTCAATGCCATGCCTGAGGTGATCAGGATTGATTTGTCAATTTTCTTTTCACCTCCAGTGTCAGGTTTATTTGTTAGTTTGTCTAACTCAATGTTTGATAGATGTCCAATTTTATGCTGGTGTGTTTGTTATTTGCCTGTGTTGTTTTTTTTTTTCTCTTACACCTAATTCGTTTTAACTTAAATCAACTTAATTTAAAATGGTTTTAAATCTTTTTCACCTAGAATCAATTTCATTTGAAAGCCAATATTATATAGATGTAATAATCCATTTGAAACAAAATTTTTATCATGTTATTAAATTTCTATGAAATTTTTTTTTAATGTTTAAAAAAGACAAATTCATAAAAAATTAATAGTATTATAAAAATTTTACAATCAATGGCTTATTTCACCTAAATAATATTGACTTTTAAATAAAATTGGTTTCAAGTAAAAAAGATGTAAACATAAAAATAAGTCATTTTGAATTAAGTTAGCTTAAATTAAAACGAATTAGCTCTTAATTTGTAGATGTGGATTATATCATTCATGAATTTTTGTTTTTATTATAGAATCTTTCAGATGTGGAAACGATAAATGCTAAACTTAAAGCTAGTTTATCTCTCAGAGCTATAGTCTATAATATCATTTTATAGATATTGTTTGGCTTGCAGTTACTCTTTATAAAAAAAAACTTTTGAACTAACTAAAAGTGATAATCAGCCGGGTTTTTTTTTCTACAGAAAAGCAATTGAGGCATCGGTGGAGTACACTAATGTTATTTGAGGTTTGGTAGGATTTCAACGCGGATGGCATGTGGGGTATGGAAGGCAGGGGATGAAGCATCAAAAGCTGGTCCCGGCCCCTCCCCACGGACGGTATTGGTGGGTTGGAGCACGGAGGAGGAGGAGGGGCAGGGCATCCACGTTTAACATTATTAATTCCAGGCATGCATGCAGGGCCCAGGAGGGAGAAGAGGGTGTCCCACAATATCTTGATTCTCCACCAAAAAGCCAAACACTGCCCTTGGCCTCGGTCCCACCAACACCCAAACCCCCTTCCCTACCCTAAACCTTCTGAAATTAATTAACTCACAGAATTTGTGTCTTGTTTGTTTTTGCTGCGAGCGATATATGAAATGGGTCACGCTCACTTGGTTAATACTTGCATACATATATATGTGGACAAGCGTGCGTGCGGACGAGCCGGCCTGTCTATAAATACCCCTTCGCTTCCTTCCTACTTCCTCATCACCAACACAATTACTTACAAACTAATTGAGCAAGTAGCTTGGGAGCGAGCGAGCCAGCAATAATACCATATAGTAAGACCATCATGTCGGGTGTTTGGGTGATCAAGAACGGCGTGATCCAGCTGGTGGACCCTGCCGCACCGAGGAGGAAGTACTCGCTGGTGCACCTGCCGACTGGGGAGGTTGTATCCTCCTACTCCACCCTGGAGGAGATCCTGCGGGGGCTGGGGTGGGAACGCTACTACGAAGGCAATCCTGACCTGTTGCAGTTCCACAAGCACTCCTCCATCGACCTGATCTCCCTCCCCCGCGACTTCTCCAAGTTCTCCTCCGTCAACATGTACGACATCGTCATCAAGAACCCCAGTGTCTTCCATGTCAAGGACGCGTAGCCAACCATATATATAGATATAGTAGTTTCTTTCTTCGGCCACATATCTATCTCTCTATCCGCATGCGCTGCTCACCCTCTTTCAATTAATTCCTCCATCCATCATTTCGGTAAATGCTAGCTCATGTACCTACCTACTTGTATAGCTACGTACGTGTTTGTTAACTAGTTTGTTCTTGGTGTATATGTATTCGTGACTCCATATTGCTAGTAGTTATAATAAACGTGCATGTGAAGTGCTTTTCTGTGTTCTGTCGCACACTTTTTAATTTAATTATTATGTATATGCAATTTTCTTTTCATCTCTGTTTCGATTTCTGTTTGCTTTCGATGCATAGCTAGGTATATATAATCAAGTACAACGACTATATATATGTGTGGGCATGAGCGCATGTACCAGCATTCCTTTACGTATATGGTGGTAGTGAATGAAAAAGGTTATTTAGTAATTATATGTGTGTGTGTGTGTGTATATATGGGTGTGATCGATGGGGATGGGATGTTGGTTGAAAAGGGCAGGGCAGGGCAGGGCAGGGCAGTTTGATAGCATTAAGGTTCGTAGGTAGGAATAGGATTGAGAGATTTGTTGGTGGCCAGCTAGGCAGGTTGTGGGGAAGGGTGCGCTTCTGCATCTGCATCTGATTCCGATACCGATCGATCGAGTTTAGGATGCGTCTTACGTTATAGAATGGACGTTTGATTTGAGTTTAGACTTCGAGAGACCGACCGGATGGAACAGATCAATAATGAGAGAAAGAGGTGAGGTTGATGCCTCCAGTCCACCGTGATCTATCTATCTATCTATCTATATATCTATATATATCCATCCCCAACCGGATGGGAGGCCCCCAAGCAGATGGGAATCACGTGAAGAGGATCTTCCACTTCACTTCATCCATTCCCAGCCACGTGTCTCCCAAGGACTGCACTCTACAAATTAAGCCCACTTGCTTATCTACTTTCTCTCCCCCCTAAAATATTTCACTTTCAATATTTTTTTTTTGTATACGTACAATTATATTGCTGGTGTTGTGCAACATATATAAGCATCCATATTTGAAATTGACAGTTCAAGATATTTTTTCACCCAAGTAGAGGGCTTTGGTAGGAAGATCCTTCGTCCCCTTCTCTCTATTTTGTGTAGGAGAGATTATCCCTTCGGATCCACCTAAGGATGCTTGTAGGGGTTGGACGCCTGGAAATTTCTGTTAGTTTTGAATGTAAAATTCAGTACCTTTTCTTTACACTGCCGACAAATATATGCATGGCTGACACAAATATGGACTACAAGAATTATGGACACAATTTGCTAAAGTTGACACTAATATTCAGGAATTGAACTGCAGGATCTCCTCTTAAGCTGTTCACATCTTTGTTGCCCTTGCTATGTACGAGGCCAATATGGAAGAAGGTCGATCCCTTCTTCAGGTTGAGGGTGAAGAACTGCAAGAAAATCTCCATGATTGGCTATACCCCGCTAACTTGCAGTAGATGACGAAGGCGTTGAGATGGGTGAAGGAGCTGGGAGTCAACTAAGTCGTCGACACCTCATAATGCTAACAAAACTGCTTGGTCGATTGTCAAAACCACAAAAAATAATTCCGGTATCCCTAACAACTCAAAATAAATAAATTTGTAGTATAGCAATGAAAACCAAGTTGAATCCCAAGAAAAAAATTTTAACCTAAAACATCCTGTCAAAAAATTAAAATAAAAGATTGAGGGTTTTCTTGAATTGAATACTAAAATAAATTAACTGTAGAATTAAAATAAAATTAACCAATACTAAAAATGCTCAATTTAGGTTTGATTATCCATTTTCAATCACGCAGTTGATCATCGAAGAAAAATATTTCTTTAATCCAACCAAATAAATATGACTCTCTTTAAAACTAAAAAGAACCCAAAGAATTCAATAGTAAAATTAACCAAAAAAAGCTTCAGATTAATTTCTTAATTTAAAACAACTAGATATTAAAAAATAATTTCTAATAAACTCAAAATTAGCATTAAGAACAATAAACCAAAAAGTTTATTACAGACAACAATCTAAAGCTTGAATAATTAAATCTATCTTACTTTTTCTGTATGAACTAACCAGAAATAAAAATAATCTCCAATTAAATTTACTTGCTTCTAAATCAAATTCTTCACACCCAAGCAGATTAAAAGAAACTCAAGCAAATTTACAATCGCATATCCAATCCAACAAGCGATAACAGGAAAATTAATTACAATAGATCTTAACCACAAAAAAATCAGTACTTAAATTTAAAGAAAATTTTAATAAGTAAAATCAATTCCCACAACCGATGTTAGTGATAGAAATTGTCCCCTTGAACCGAACAAGAAAACTACTAAGGCATGTCTTAAAGAAAAACTAAGACAACAAGAACCAACAAAAGTGCGGAGAGAGAGAAAAAGCTTAGCGTCAGCTACTGGCCTCTACTTAAAAAACCTAAACAAATTAACCTATTGTGGTAAAATTCATAAAATCTCTTTAAACTTTTATATTGTTTTAAAATTACCCTACATAAAGAAAAAAGGATTCAAAACAACTAGAATGTCTTAATACAACCAGGGGAATTGCGTCTTTGAGCTGAAATTTTCTCCTGCATGGTTTAGAGGCCTTTGGAGTTAATCTACATCAAAATTAGTTTTAAAGTTGTGAGCCAAGAAATACTCCAAAACATCAATAGCAACTTCAACCTAAAATTCAACTTTGATATAGCTATTATCTCTCAATACTCAAAGCATAAAAGTTGTAAAGCTCTTTCTTAGCTTTGAAATGACACTTAAATCAAATAAAACGGACATCTACAACCAAATATATACCCAAAATACCACAATTGCTTCTAAACCAGCGATGACGCCCGAATCACTACTTTGAATATGAATTTGATCGCCTTAATGTGTGAACTGGGCTTCATAGTCTGCATATTTGTATCTCCAGATGTTAGGTTTCCAATTAATCAAGAATCACTCAATTTCGATCTTTGTAGCTCAAAATATGATTTTTCTACTGGAATGTCACTAATCTGACAAAATCCTGAAAGAATACAACCATTAAAACTTGTAAAATTACAAATTAAATCCTCTTTTAATCAATTGAGTATAGACATGTTCTAAGCTACAAAATATACTCAAAATATATCTTTAAGGTTCAAAATACATTAAAACAAACTAAATATGAAATAAATAAATGTAACAATTATAAGCTAATCACTATTCCACGAGGTGGTGGAAAGGGAAGCGTAAACTGGCATGGAGTTATGCTACAAAGGTTTTAAGGATGTCCTTCTTGAGATCGGTGTCTTGGATGCCTGTTGTCTTAGCAGCCTCCCTTTTTCTCAAGGCAGCAATGACTCTATTGGGCTAGTACCACTATTGGAGATTTGTCATGAATGATCATAGCGTAAGGGTCATCAACCTCATCCAGTTCCCCTAGGTTAGGAACTAGATGATCCTTATCGGAAGAGGCTCCCACAACGGCGGGTTGTTGCCCTACAACCCTTCCCAATACTAAGCTGTGAGAGGCCAACTGGGAAAGCCAAAAGGAAAAGAATGAGAAGACCACCAGGAAAGATAGCCAACCACAGCAGGGTGCAAGGAACTAAAAAACCAGAAAGCAACAAAGTCTAAAAACTGAAGGAAGGAACGTTTACTATTGCTAGTGAAAAACATGGGGGAAGCAAAGAAAATAGGAAACTAATCACAGAAATAAAACAAACAGTAAAAGAAGAAAGGTAAAAACCCTAATCTTTTGTGGAGGACTAGAGACCCTTTTGCTTTATTGTCTCGAAAACCATTGTCATCATGACTGCCTCAATGGATGAATAAGGAGCCACCACATGGCTCTGAAAGCACCGCCAATATCTCACACCTGCTCACATCCCTAACATGCCAATTAATTAGGTGTTGCTTTGCATTCCGGATGACCGTTAGATGCAGCACAAGTCCATCCCCGCACACAGCTTTCCTCAACCAAACCAAGGAACACGCCCTTCTATATTTTGAGAGGCATCATTGTGACAACCACACTTGGAACACTACAAGAGTGAAGACCTTATGCTATGGAACTTATCATAGGCAAATCATAGCAAATCTGCATTTGCTACAAAAAATTCCATAACAAGTAATTATAGAAAAAAAAAAACCCCATCACAAATAGTAATTATCACAATATCATAGCAAAAGTGTGACAACTAAAATCGTCACAAAAAATTACGATGATTCTATGACAATTCCTTTTTACGTTGATATCATTTAAAAGAGACGGTGGTGGCATAGAGTAAATTTGGCCAATGGAAGATATAGTGTGGAGGAGATCTAAAGCAATGGAAAGAGAGATGGAAGGAATAGGAGATCGGTGAAGGATTACACCAAATGATAGAAGGAGGACGTGACTAGCAGAACTTGATTTAACAAAAATGGGGACGGAAAGGGGAGGAGACCAACAGACCTCAATTCGACGGAAGAGAAAACTGGAGGAGTAGATTTGATCAGAAAAGGATTACCATCAGAGGAGAGACGAAAGGAGATGAAAGGATGTGAGACAATTCAGAAATGAAGATGTGAACAGCAGGGGAAAGTTTAACTCTTGATACTACAACGACTTTGCCATGCTTCTCTTTAGCTATGATTTGGCCTTGATTAGCCCATAATTAAGGCAGAATCATCACAAATAAAGTGATTTTGCCCCGCATTTTGTTATGAAAATAATCATCACAAATGTCCCACCCAAATTTTCCAGCAAAATTTTCACCGCTAGCCCAAAGTTTCCTCCATTTGTTTTAATTTTTCCTACTTTTTTCCCTATCATTTATGCTTTATTTTCTATTTATTCCTCCAATTTTCCATGACATTCAACTACCAATAAACTATAGAAACTTAAAAATTTTGTGTTAAATTAAAAGTTAATAAAATGTTCAAACTCTATTATAATAATTATTATCTATGGCTAAAACTTTAATTTTTCAAAATACTGGAAACCTAATTTAACAAATATAAACAGCTTATGGTACAATATTGTAATTTTCATTAATTTCTATTAAATTATTAAACTTACTAAATATGGAAACCTTAAAATAGATGCTACTTTCTAAATATTAAAACCCCTAAAATGCAAAGTTTAGGATTTAAGGTTAGTGTTTTAGGGTTATGCATGGTTTAGTAGTAGTGTTTAAGGTTAGGGCTTAGGGTATAGTTTTAGGGTATAAGGGGTTAAGATTAGTGTTTAGGGTTACGGTTTATGGGTTTAGTGTTTAGGAATAGGGTTAGGGCTAAATTTGGAAGTTTCCCCAAAATTTTGGAGTTTCTAAATTTAGAAGTCTTTAAAAAGTTTAGGGTTTCCAAATTTGGAAGATTCCAAAAAGTTTGGAGTTAGGGTTAGTGCTAGGGCTATTAGTGTTTAGATTTTAGTGTTAAGGGTTAATATTTGGGGTCACAGTTTGGTGTTAGTGTTTAAGGTTAGGGTTAGTTTTATGGTTTAGGGTTAGGGTCAGTATTAGTGTTTATGATACTTAGGTTTAAGATTAAGGATTTAGGGTTTAGGGTTTAGAATTTAGGGTTTAATGTTTATTGATTAAATTTTTGGGATTAAAATTTAACTGTTAGGGTTAGGGTTTTAAAGTTCAGGGCTAGGGTTTAGTATTCTGGATTTAAGGTTTATGGTTTAAGGTTAGTATTAGGGGTTTTATGGGTTTAATTGGGGTTATGATTAGGGTTGAGGGGTTTTGGATTAGTGTTTAATGCATGTTTAAGGTTTAGGTTTTAATGTTTAAGATTTAGGGATTAACGATTTAAGGTTTAGGAATTTATAGTTTTAGAGCTTAGTGTTTTAAGGTTTTGGGATTTAGGGGTTAGGGTATCTGTAGGAAGATCCTAGCAGTATTTTCTATGATTTTGCTACACCTTATTACTAGGATTTTTTTATAGCAAATTTGTGTATTTGAGACGTTATAATCGTTACAAGAAAAAATATCACAAAATTGTAGAAAATTGCAACAATTTCTTATCGTAGCAAATGCATTCATAGAAAATCATCGCAGTTATTATCGTTGACTAGTCCAAGCTTTTTTTAGCTACAATTTTGTAATGATTCATTTTTGTCTCGCTCAAAATTGTCGTAAATGTTTGTCATAAAAAGTCCCCTTCTTGTAGTGAAAGGCCTCGTTTCAAAAAAATGAGGTGTCTTTTAGTAAGCACCATACCGATTAACAGATATTGTATCTTTTAAAAAGTAACGTTACTTCTAAAATAAAGCAATGTTGGCAACTAACTCGATAAAAATGTAGGGACCCCATGGCGACATCTTACGAGGGAAGGGGTATATTGATACCATACAAGTCCATAAAAAGGTTAGATGATTTGAATAGAATCTCAGGGCCCAAGGCCCAACTTTGCTCCTTAGCCCAATAGTTCAACAGGCTTGCTGAACAAGGTTATCAAAATCAGAATATTACCTAGAGTCATTTTTATTTTTCTATAGTCATAAAAAGTTATATAAGTCGTAAGATTCTACAAAAAAATTTTAAAAAAAGTTGACAAAAATATAATCATCTAAATTATATTAGCAAGTTTATATTTTGGAAGAGTTTCACTTATTAAGTTTCCAACACCATATCATGGCATAAACAAACAATATAAGAATTAGATGTCAATTCAAATGAAAGTTGAAATATCTATGTAGATATTATGTATGGGTGGGTTTTTTTTTAAAACATTCAAAAGTTTTAGTGGCTTAAGTGATAGTAAGGAATGAGTTGAATGGAGTTTGTGAGGTTTAGGCGTTAGAGGTTGAATTTGAAACAAAATGACTCGTGAAACAAAGCAAGGAAGAATATGGATAACACACCAATTTCATCAAACAATTGAAAAGCAAGAATATCATCCAATAACATGTTTTCTACACAAAGATAGCCTATGCATTCACTTGAATCAATGGATGAAGGAAAGAAATAGAGAAATAGGATGGAAAGACAAGAAATGGGGTGGAGAATGTTGTTCATCGTCTTTGGTATTCTGGTTTATGATCTCACATAGATGAAGGATTGAAAGAAAGATAGGACCCTGAGTTATATAAAGGCACCAGGCTTCCTTGTTAGGCAATTTTCAGATTGGGCTTGGTTACCAGGCTCATAGCCCAAAGTTGAATTTTGATCTTTTAGGTCATTTTAGTTTTCAAGTTAGAATCTTAGAGTCTAAAGGTTTTTACGTTTTTATGAGTAAAATTGGGTTTCTATCCAATTTTACCTCCCAGAATGTTTCTAGGCCGACTTGGAATGCTTTCAGCATCTAAAGTCATGAAGTTGTACAATTTTACTAATTGAGTTGCGTTTTTAATAACCATATCCCTAAGGCTTAGATAAGAAAAGCAACAATCACTAAGGTGTGTAACCAAATCCCTCTGTTACGAGATTTCTTTCATCTACATTTCTCATATACTACAACATAATTGTTGCTTGAGTGGTTGACTTGACCGTCGAGAGTTTCTCCTTGGCACACACCTCGAGGCTCTGATGGTCCTTTGAGTGCAAGTTTTCTAATTAATGTCACTCAAGTTCTAAGGACAGTCCATCCAATTTAGTAGGTAGTACTTTGGCTTTCATTTTTAGTAATACTCATTTATGTTGTTCACAAAAAAAAAATTCATTCTTTTGAACGCAGGCTTCGTTCCATCTTTTTGCCCTGTTTCATCTGAATTCCACATTCACTACTAAATCTAAACGAAGTGTTGATGATATGGCATAAACTACCTACTTTTAGAAATAAAATCTTAGGAACACCTTTTAAATAATAAAGATTTTAATATACCCTATCGGTAGAAAAAAAACCCGGGAAAACAAAAGTAAAAAGAATAACAAATATTTTGGATTGGATAAGTATACATCATATTAAAAAGGTCGACTATATTTTGGATGTATGATACTTTTTTTGGGTCGATGAATTGCATATTATCATATCAATTAGTGGTGCAACTACTAAGGAACTAGCGGGAGCCTCGGCCCCCCTTAAATCCAAAAAATATGTATAATAATAGTGTTAATCTTTAGAAAGATGTAAGAGTATTTTAGCTATGAGCCCTCCTACGAAATCTTGTACATTTGGCTCCATTTATACTTTTCTCTCTTATGCAAAATGTCTGTTGTTGACCAGAACTAATTCTTTTAACTTAAGTTATTATATTAAATACTATTTAGAATAGACAATTCATAAAACATGAATTCAGGTTTTGTTTTTTTATCTCTTGAATCATGAAGCCTACAATCCTAATCCTTTTTGCATCTTTTATAGAAGTAGGAAGTTGGTCATTTAATCCAATTTGAGGGTGCAGTTTTTATCTTCAATGAAGAGCTTCAAATTGAAGTGAGTCCGTAAATTTTCTAACTTTATTGAAAATACTCATGGATTTTTCATCAATCTGACTTTTATTTATGATTTTTTCAATTGATCTTGGAATTCTTAGCTTTGTTTGATTGGCTAAAGTGAACCAAGTTTTTTCCGTTATTGGTATTGTAAAAACTCAACCTCCCAACAAAATAAATATTAATTTTCTTGGGGATTCTTTATTAATGTATACATAGAATGAGCTTATTGAAACAATTGATACCAATGTAATTATAAACAAATTTAGTTTTATACAAAAATGATAAGTACAATTTAAACAAATTATATCTATATATTTTAAAAATTTTATTAAATTAGAATATTTAAAGGTATTAACAGTCGATCCCGCTAACAAAAATTTCTGCGTCCGCGCTGAAATCAATCACCATGTCTATACAATTTTGCACATTGCAGCTGGCTAATTAATTTTGTCAGCCAAATCAGATACATGCGCATCAATGATAGCAAACTAGGACTCTTTTTTTCTCTAAACGGGTAGTTATAAATCTTAATTCGCTAATAAGGGTAGTTTTAATATTATTTACCTAATAGGGGTCATTCTAACACCACTTAGCCAATATTAACAGAAAATGTTAACTAAATGTAAAAACTTATGATAAAAGGTCATATAAGTCACCCTCATCTTTGTTTTTTCTCTTTACAATCATTTTATTTTATTAAACCAAAATATTATAAAACAATAATAGAAAATTCCTGTTGTCACCCAATTTTGTCTTACTACTAACTTTTGTTTAGTTTTAGGTTAAGAAAAGTAAGTTTGGGAGCATTTTGTTTTGTAGAGAGCAATTCAGTCTTTTTTTTTGTGTTAGGATTATATAGGGTAAAACTAGGAATTAATTTAGTTTATGTACTAATTTGGAGTCCTAAAGCTTTGTAGGGTCAACTTAGGTAAAAGGAAAAGTTTGGGTGGAAACTGAGGGTTTTTTAAAAAATTTTAGGCAAAATTAGTAAGTTTGAGGTAAATCTGTCAAAATTGGAACGTTTGAGGTAAATTTGACAAAAATCATGAAATTCTGGGAAATTCCAGTAATTTTTACAAAGCTTTGATGTAGGCTAATTTGACAAATCAGCCAAAGTTGGGCTAAATTGAAAGTTCTCATAAAGATGGGGACCAGATTAGTAGCCTAAGAGTTTTGTTAAACTAGAACTGATATTTTGGCTAAATTATGTCCTAACCTCCTCAAATTAAATTTTGGATGAGTTTGAATTTGAAAAACCCTAGTTAATCTCGCCTAAGACCCCCTAGTATAAATAAGGGTCACCACTTAAAGTAAAAAAGAGAAGAAAATTTGCCAACCCTAAGCTCCTTGCAAAAAAGGGAGAACAGCAGCCTCAAGCCCCTATTTTTTCGCTACCCTACCCAAGAACCCTAACCTCTCCTCTAAGCCGCCGCTACCCCCTGGAAAGTCCTCTTCGTTGCCCGACGCCTCTGGAGGTCAAGCCCCACCGCCGTTACCCATCCCTGCTCCCCGACGACACGCCACCGTGCCCAGGGGCCCCTCTCGCAGTCGTCCACGCCCAATCAGAGGAAGATCGTACCACGCCCGCTGCTTCAATCTTTGAATCCGCCACCATCGACGCCATCGGCTGCCCTCCACTCGTCCCCCAAGGTCGCCTGCCACCGGCGAGCCAAGCCCAGGTGGCCCTCCGCCTCAGCGTCGCCGGAAAGGGTGGAATCAAGGACAAACCCATTTCCAACCCGCGAACCCGACACGTTTTTCCCGTCTAACTCAGCCAACCTTCACCTCTTATGGTATAACTGTCGAATAATCCTTTAATTTTTTATTTTACCTGTCTAAGTCACTAAACTTATTTTTTTTACAATTTGGCCACTGACAGCATTATTTTATGTGTGTTTCTTTCATTATTTGTTTATTTTGTTTATTAAAGTCATGAGTTAGTTTAGAGATTAACATTAGGCATGGTTATAGGACTATATTAGATAGATAATTTTAATAAATAATATGAATCTAAAATAAATTTAATTTACATAATGCTTATAAAAAATCACACTTAGAAAATTTAATTCCACGTGAATTTAATAAAATCATAGGATTTATTTAGGATAATAATAAATTCTAAAACCCATATCTAGCTGATCCAATAGGATTCATAATTTGGATAATTAATTAAAGTTTTTAAAAGTAATTAAAAAAATAAGTACAAATATAAATAAATTAGGTTCCAATATCCATCTTCGAATGATCCATCCATGGTTTGGATTAATAATTCATTAAAATCTTCATAGGATAAAAATATGTAAAAGATAGATTAAGTTTGAATATCTACATCCGGCTGATTCGATAGGATTTATGGTTTGAATTGATAATCAATTAAAATATTTAAAAGATAAACAAAAATAAATAAAGATAGGTTAAGTTTTTAGGTTCCACATTCGGGTGGTCCGATAGGATTCATGGTTTATAAATATTAAAATTTTATAAAACAAATAAAATCAAGTAATAAGGTTCAGAAATCCATATCTGGGTGGTTCGATTAGAATCTATGGTTTGAAAAATTAATTAAATTAATTAAAAGCAAGCAAAAAAAATTAAATCAAACTAAGGTGTCAATTTTTTTGCACTACAACAAAGTTATTTTAGCGTAACTAAACTCCTGAACCCCTTGAACTATGTGTCTAATCGATCTGTGTGAAACCAATTGGTGGTATCTCGCAAAAACACGTTACTACACTTGCAAAGTATTTTATTTTTGAAAGTAGATTTTTATAAATTATTTTTTATCATTTTTTTAAATTAAAAATATTTAAAGAGAAAATCAATAATTTCTTTTAAGTATTTTCAATAGCTTACTTTTTGAATGATATTATATAATATCTCAAGAAAAAGCTTAAAATAGATGACAAACAATCACAGAAGAACTTGTAAGATTGAAAATCATTTTCATAGATGTAAATCTAATTTCATCTTCAATAATATATTATTATTATTATTATTACTCTCTTCGCCTTATAATAGATGAAACGTTTTTCTGGGTACGGAGATTAAAGTGTTTAAGTAGTAAAAGTTTAAATAATGAATAAAAAAGAAAAGATTCTTTTTTAGGTTTTATACAGTGAGAGTTTAAATGAATGTTAAAATAAGATTCTTTATTAGGTTTATATTGTAGGAGTTTAAATGATGGTAGTACGGTAAATTAAAAGTTGAAAATTTTCAAAGATGGGAAACGTTTCATTCTTTTTTAGATATACAAAAAATGAATACGTTTCGTTTTCTTTGAGATGGAGAGAGTATTATTATTATTATTATTATTATTATTTTATTATTAGTTTACAACATTTATTCTCTCTTGGAGAAAAAATAATATTGGCATAGTCTAAAATACCCTATTTGGAAAAATTAAATTAGAAGCATTTTTAGGATAACATAATTAAATTTTTTTAGTAAGGGAAATATTGGCACAATCTAAAACATCCTGTTTTGGGGAATAAGAATTGTGATTTGTAATTTCCCTTACAAAAAAAATATATAATTATATCATACTCAAAATTGTTAAAATTTAATTTCTCTGAATGAGGTGATTTAGATTATGCCAATAGTTATTTATCTGCAATAGATAATAAATATTGTGAAATTAAAGGATAAATTATTTATCCTTTAGCCTTATAATAGTATTGAGAATAATAATTAATTAAAATAATTATTAAAATTTCTTAAAGAGAATATTAATTGATTCAAAATAAGCTGTAAAAAGTTTCTACACAAAATGAAATACTTTGCGATCTTTTATTAATGTTTTATAACATTGTGTTTGAATTATATATAATGAGTATAAAATAAAAGGAAGATGAAAAGAAAATAGTGACTTATCTTACCTGCTGCTATAAGTTTTGGACCTTAGTCAAAATTTTGTTAACTTTTTTTCTTAGTATTGACTAAGTGGCGTTAGAATAACCCCCTGTCAGGTAAATAAGACCAAAACTATCCCTATTAAGGAATTACTATTTGTAACCACCTTGTAGGGGAAAAAACTCATAAGACTAGCTAGCTAGCATTTTCCGGCGGGAGAAAAAATAAAATCGTTAGAATCTAGAGGAAAATTGACGTACAAGGCTACAAGTAGCAAAACTAAAATCAGCCAACTTTGGCTAATTGATCACCGGGCTTGCGGGAATCCCTCGCCATTGACTTTTTTTAATTCGATTGCTTTTTCTGTTATTATTATTTTTTTCAAGGAAAACATCCGGCTCCCCCGAACAGGTACGGTTGCGATGGGGATGATCGGCGGCGGAAGGCAAGGGTTTCAATAATACGCACTCGCTAGCTACAGAGATTTTTGTATTTCCAATTAATCTATGTCTTGACACGCATTGTCCCTAATTTTTGGGCTCGGATAACACAAGAATAATTGTACAGCCCGTTTAGCATTAGCTTAACAATTACTATTAAAGTTTTAAAAAATGTATTTAATAATAACTCTTTGCTTTTAATTTTAATAGTTTTATCTCAACTGTTAAAAAAATCATTTAAAATTCTGACACTATTAAAACAAAGGGTTCTAGCGACGGCTATCAGTGATGGTCTGCCGTCACTAAATTGAGTTTAGTGACGGCTAGGCTAAATTTGCCGTTGCTCATTTAATTGCCGTTAATTTATTAGTAACGGCCACTGTCGCTAGTTGGCGACGGCAGCTTTTACAAAAATGATGGTCACTAATTATCCGACACCGGCCTCTGGCCGGTAAATTAGCGACGGTTAGTAATTGCTAATAAGTTAGTGACGGCTGGCTGTCGCTAAGTTTCTAACATTAGTGACGGCTGACCGTCACTAATTTAGCGACAGCAATTTAGCAAAGACTAATTGTCGCTAAATTTGTGGCATTAGTGATGACCATCCGTCACTAATTTAGCGATAGTTTGCGTTTACTAAATTTAGCGACGAGCAGCCGTTACTAATTTAGTGACAGTTTGCTGTCGCTAGTTTTAATTTAGTGACAGTTTGCTGTCACTAGTTTGTGATAGTTGGCCTTCACTAGTTTATACAAACAATTCCCAATAGCTCGCCCTATCCATTTCTTAATCCTCCTACATACATTCTAATCTTGTCATCAATTCCACACAATGCAATAACCAAGGTACTGAATTAACGACTATTGGCCTTCACTTGTCAATGGCCAATTAACGATTGTTGGCCTTCATTAGTCAATGACCATTATTATTATTATTATTATTATTATTATTATTATTATTATTATTATTATTATTCCTATATACATTACCATGTATCCTGCTCCTACAATTCCAACAATTATAAAATAGAGACAAACTAAATATATCCACAAATAAGAAGTACATCAACAATGTCATTTAATAGTTAAGTCATAAACAAAAGATCATATATACATATTTTTGTTTCTTTTTAAGGTTGACTATTCCCCTTACAAGAAATAAACCAATAACAAGTATTAAAGTACAAGCCCCCCACTGCGAATTTGGCAAATAAGTAGGACTTGATATTTCTATTGAGCTCCCTCATCCAGTTCTAATGCAATGGGAGAAATATGACTCCAACCCAAGAACATGACATCACTCGCTATGTTCTGCATATCTTGAACAAAATGGTTCATAAAACTTACATGGCTATCTTCTCTATGATAATGTCCAATCAATCAACAATGAGATAATACATATTAGACATGAAGGCTATATAATCTAGGAAATCTTACTCCACTTCTAATTTGCTCCATTTTTGTTATATCCACAAATTTTCTCCTATGAAAAAGACAAACTCCAACAATCTATATAACAGCATTGGTTGCTTTTATTTTTGTTAACTTTTACCAGTCAACTTCCATCAACATTATAGGTCTATGATTGTGCAATCCATATTTGATGTTGCAATAAAATTACCTAGATGTTCTCCCTAAAGTTCTACTTTATTGCAATCATAAACTCATGTATTAGTTCAGTATATTCCCAGAAAAGAGTAAAGAAGATACATTATTAGCTCCCTAATTTGCCAAAACCTGAACTCGTGTATTAGTTCAGCATATTCCTAGAAAAGAGGAAGAAATATAGTAAATTTAGATGGAACTCTACTTACTTGCCCAGTAGCCCAATATAAAACTCATCATTCAACAACTACTCATTATTTGTACCAACATCGATTGTTACAGGCAAGCATTGCAACTATTATAACCAATAGATAAACCAAATTACAAACATTGCATGTGGGATATAAATAATGAAGCAAGGTAGTAGCTAGTAGCAAGAACGGATTGTTGCAGCTAATATCTAATGGAAGCAGGACAAGGTCCAAAATTAAATTATGAAAGATAGTACAACATTGAAGGAAATCTTATCATAGGATTGACGGTAGACTAAAAGAGGGAAAAAAAATACAAGACCAGAACACAATTCTAGAAGGATATCAAAAGACTGCACCACATGGGATAACAATCCTCAAACAAGAACTTCCAGCTGAAAAGCAAACTCCTCCTAGTGCAGTAAATAAGGAAAGTCTGTCAATTGGTACTCTCATTCCCTATGAACAAAGCTCATCATAAATCAGTTCCATACAAGGAAAAATCTAAATTAGCAAAACTTCCATCAATAACCATGCATTACAAGTCCCTGATCCTTTCAAATATAAAAAGAAGAATTAGCAAAAAATTTACAGTCCATTTCCACCTAACTTATCAATCAATTACAAGTTTAGGGAAACACAATCCATATTACTACATGTTTTCGTGAACCGCTAAGAGATCTAAGTAAACAGGGTGAAGCATCAACCCCTGTGGCTCATAGGCATTTGTAAACTCCACCTTTATTTTTTGTCTTCATTATGTCAACGCAAGTTCTAGCATCAAGTTTGCTCGTGGAAGCAGGTAACTATCCTAGATGCGTGCATTGCAAGGTTTCCTTATAAGTATGTTTACAAACATGTACCGATACAAGTGATGCGTGGCCATGCTTTTGCATGGGCATGTGATATTGATGCAGACCCACATTTAGCAAAGAAGAAATATAGCATTATTATTGTCAAACACATTTAGTTTACAAGAGAGTTTTGCCATTACTCAGCAGCTACTCCAACCTTCTTTTTTGCTTATTTGCCAAGACAGCATCGATTATAAATTGATTCTCTTACCATGTAAACATTTCAGGTTATACAATGTTATCCTCTAAAGTAGTTCAACTATGGTCGACATGTAATTCTGCACATTTCACTGTAGAAAATCAAATTGTTTTCATTCCTGCCTAGAAGGAAAATGCTCATCAATATGTTTCTTATGAAAAAATCATACATCCATTCACTTTTTTTTTTCAAAGCTTCAGCACCATAAGAAAAAAATGGAAGGGGTAAAAAACATGGCCAATGAAAATCAAAGAATTAAATAATCAACATATCACAGTAATTGAGATGCTACTATAAAAGAACCTGCCCCAATAAAGTTACAGAAGAATAATCATCGAAAGATAAACAAAATCAACACATTGAATAAACACTATAATATATTTTAGATCTTCAAATTATCTAAAAGACACTTTATTTTCTTGAATTTATAAAAAAAAACTTATTTTGTTAAAGATGTTCTTCTTAAAACAATAACTCAAAGTGAGCTACCAATACCATAATGGCCAGGTCAAACAGGAAAGCTTTTCTTCCACCCTTTAATTATAGTGTCCCTCCATCTTTGAAACAAAGGGCACACTTATATTCACATATTAAGAGTCATTCATCTAAATCACTAATAATGTGTGGTGGACCATTTTTTCACAACACCCAAACAAGCAATTCCAAAGGTGGAATTGAACTTAATGAAGGCTAACCTTGACCTTGAAAAAAGGCTTTCATCCGAAACCTGCTGACCAGGAACAACTCGCAATCCATGGACATAGCCAGCAGATGGTGCCTTAACCATATGTTGTCAAATTAAACCACCTCGTGTTAAAGTATAAACAAACATCAATGTATTTAGACAACACCTCCATTGCAGAGCTGGTTAACAAAAAAAAAAAGGCATAGGTTGAACAGATCAAATAACTAGTGAATGGAGGAGCTCGAGCAGAAAGTACCTAGGGAATTAAGCCTGGACTTCATCATGGTGGGCGCCGCCTGGTGCTACACACTTCCGAAAGTCAATGCCGCCTTGAACGAGCTTTTGCTATGATTATACATGAACCTGCATTGTGATCCAGAAAGGCAGATGGTCAAGGGCAAGAACAAGAGGAAGAAAAAGTGGAGGGAACGAGCGATTAGAATAGGGATTTAGTGTGTTATCTTGGCGAATGAGAAGAAGAAAAAGTGGAGGGATCGAGCGACAAGAACAGGGATTGAGCCACAAACAGGGATCGGCTTCACCTCCTTATTCTCTCAGCCTTCACTCCGCCTTCTCTTGTCAAAATAGAAGATGGCTTGGGAGACTCTGATTTGGGGTTTTTTTAATGAAATTATAGAAGGCAGGCCGTCGCAAACAACGCTTGAACTAGCGACAGCTAGCCTTCCCTAAATCTGGCCAAAAATTAAGAAAAAGGATTAATAAATAAATGTTCTAACCTAAATTATAATCTATATTTTCTTTTCTATAAACACATAGATCCATTGATCCATACATCTGAATAAAAAAAAACCTTAAAGAGTTTGAATTGATTTATATTAGTAAGGGCTATGTGTGGCAAAATCTGGCTAAGACTTAGCGAAAACTAATTGTCACTAATATTTAGGACTTTAGTGAGGGTAAATCGTCACTAAATTTAGTGACCGTTAACCATCGCTAAATTAGCAAGGATAAGCCGTAACTACCTATAAGTTAGTGACAACTAGTTTTTGCTCAGTTGGCGAGGGCAAGTTGTCACTAGCTTTGGCCATCATTTTAAAAATTTTGTTCATTCATTTTTTTATAAAAGAATTACAAATTTTATTTAAAGTCCTTCATATATACAAATAACTAATATTATAACTACTGAACAACAAATTAATATCCCTAAGGCCTGACAAAAAAATCAATTGAAATTCAAAAGATTTTCACTTCTGTTTTTTCTTTTCTAGAAAAGTAATTGAGATAAATAAATTTTTTAACCTAAACTATAATCTATATTTTTTTTTCCATAAACACATATATCCATTAATCCATACGTTTGAATCAGAAAAACAAAAACCCTAAGAGTTAAAATTGATCTATATTAGTGAAGGTTATGTGTGGCAAAATCTGGCTGAGACTTAGCAAAAGTTAACCGACTAATATTTGGGATTTTAGCGATGACAAATCGTTACTAAATTTAGCGATGGTTTAGTGAGGGCAAGCCGTTATTAAATTTTAGTAATAAATAGCTATTACTAAATTTTCACCATATTTTTAATGACTGTTTACCGTCGCTAATTAGCAATGATTTTTTATTGTCGCTAAATCTTCCATCGCTAAATCACATTTTTTTAGTAGTGTAACATCAATCACAATAGTTGTTAACAAAAGGAGGCTTAGCTATATGTTCAATGTAACTCTTATTTCATGAGCCTGCCGTCAATGAGATTGATGTCTTGGACATGAGAGCGCACAGAATAATGAAAAACATGCTCTACCAAAATCCTAGAACAACTTCAAACGGCTGGGCTTCGCCGATTGCTAATTAATTAATGGCAAATTAAGATTTTAATTAGTCCATTGGACTACGACTAGCTAGCTCAGAACTGGCTTTGGATGGCCTCAATTATTTTGTTGTCCACCTGGAAAGACCTGGCGAGAAGGTCGGTGGAAATGTCGGGAGTGGAGCCAAACACGTTACTGGGAACAGAGATGAAGCCCGGGTTCTGACTGCTGAAACCAGCAAGGGCGACGGCGCTGGCGTTCCCCGGGTTGCTCACAATGTGGACCAGGCCCTGAGGGACCACGAAGACATCCCCCTTGCTGAGGACTTTGCCAATGAGGCGGTTCTCCGGGTAGGAGGTGACAAAGCCGATCTGGATGGTGCCATCAAGAACGACCACGATCTCCGTGGCACGGGGGTGCAGGTGAGGGGGGATGACGCCGGCGGGGCCTAGGTCGGCGCGCAGGAGGGAGAGGCCGAGCGTGTTGAGGCCCGGGATGACAGCTGAGGTGGTGGAGAAGCCGAAGCGGTTGGTGGCGTTGCCGGGCAAGTCAAGGCCGCTGAAGGAGAAGTCGGAAGCTTGGACCTGCTTCACGTCCTTGCAAGCCCCCGTAGCATCGAGGGGGACGCAGAAATCCCTAAGAGGGCTAGGATCAGACGCGAAGGTAAAGGTAGCAGTAGACAAGAGCAGAGGCAAAGTAATTAGCAATATGGACACCTTGTTACAATTAGCTGCTGTTGCTGCAGCCATTTTTGTGCTGTGGCAAGTGAACGAACGTATACTAGTTATTCAAGTTTTGTTGTGAGGACGACGGGCTCTAAATTATGAGGAATTTATACAGACGAAGGCGTGTCTCACTTTGGTATTTCTGTCAACAGGATCCGGTACCCATTAATGTACATACTATATATAAAGCATTTAATTCAATTCTTCAAGCCTCCTTTTTTATTCCTGTTTCTGATATCCAGAGCAATTAATTGTTTTTATTTTTATTTCCTACAATTACGTGCGGTACCAGATTATACCTGTAAAGAAATCACCAGTATATAATTTTCTTAAATTAAATATTGCAATTATCGATCTGGTGTTGACCCAAGCAGATACGATATATACCTAACAATTCCGACAACAATCCTGGTCTTTCCTTTGTCCGCGTCCAAAGGGGTGTAAGTGTAACTGCAAATTAAGGGGTCATTCATTAGTTATTTTATTATAGGCTTGTGTCTAGTTAGGCATACTAATCTCTCATTCATATATATATTATAAAACAGAAACTGATGATGATTTAATAATTATAGAGTTAATTGATATGCGCGTTACACCTCAAACTTTTATATCAAACAACAATTTTACCTCTTAATTTATAAGAAAATTGCCAAAACCCCTCCAGAGGTTTAGCAAAACAAACACTTACATCCTCTATATTTTAAAATACCTACCCTTACCCCCCTCAAAAGTTATCATACCTACATTTATGCCCATCAAAATCTAACTCCATTAATGACCATTAAGAAAAGAAAAAAAAAAAGAAAATTTTGTTTTAACCTTCTATCTTTTTTCACTCGATTACTTTGACCCCAAACCTTGCACCTATCTCCCTCCATCCTTCTCCATCTCCCCAAAAGGCCAAAACCTAGAAATCCCTAAACCCGGTCTGTAACAAGCAATTGGACACACGGTCAAACCAAATCTACAGCTTCAAAGACCAGAATTGAAAAGGGACAAGTACAAAAACAGGAGAAGATCGAGGAGATCGAGGAGGGCGGCATTCGCCACTATCGGACAATTCCTAGAAGAGATTTTGAATTGTGATTTCCAGGCGCTGTTGGACAATTTTGAACCACGATTTCCAAGAGTTGTCGGACGATTTTGAACCGCGATTTCTAGGTGCCGTCAGACAATTTCGAACCACGATTTCTAGGCACTGTCGAAAGATTTCTAACCACGATTCCTAGGCACCGTCAAACAACTTTGAGCGAAAATGGCAGCAGAGATGTGAGTTGATTTCGTGGGCACGTGGCTATACTCAATCGGAGACGAACCTGTGAGTCGTCGATTTTAGCTCTGTGAATTAGAACACACAAAGTCGCTCGAACGTCGACCCATTTTGTCGGATCCAAGCCCGCATCTCACCAGCTCAGAGAACCGATGGGATCGCTGGAATGGAGAAGGTGGTGGAGGAAGCCATGAAAGAAGGTGAGGCGAAGAAGAAAAAATAAGGGAGACTAGGGTGGACAGATTGAATTTTGGTTGAACATTTCGTAAAAAAAAAGTTTATAATTAATTTGGTGGGTAGATTGTAAGATACAGAAGTTTGGGGGCAAAGTTTTTGTGGAAAAAGGTTAAGAGACCAAAATAATATATATATATTGTGGAGGAGATAAGTGTTGGATGTTTAACTTTTAAGAAGGCTAAATATAAGTATTTGAAATAGGAATGAAACAAGTGTAGGTTTCACTAAATCTAATTTTTTACTTCACAACACTTAGCCACCAAGTAGTAACACATGCATTTGATTTGGGAAGGCAGCAATATCTTCTTCCCACAAAAGTTTTAGACAAATTTATCTCCCCCCATAATTGGTATGGCAATTTCAGCAAATTAACATCAATTGCTTTCCTTGTAAAAGTGTTCTAATTACATCTAAGCACTTAACTTTCAAATTTGAGGAAGAAAATTTTCTTAACCTCAGAATTTGAGACATCATGACCTTACATTTTGATAACAAAATAAATAGTTTTGACAACAAAATAAAGAGTTTTAAGCAAATGACAAAATTTTAAGTTCTCCAATTTTTTTTTTCTTGGCAACTGGTTCCCCATGTAGAATTAACCATATGCCTGGTTGACTATTGTGTATATAAAAAAGCTCCCTTATATTATAATATAAATAAACTATGTTATTAATTGTACATTTTACTCAATATGTTAATGACATATTAACTTTTTAGCCAATAAAAACATATAATTTCCTTTAAATTATTACAGTTGTAGTATTACCCAAATTCAAAAATCTTTAATGTTATCTCGGTTCATTTCAGAATTGCAAAAATATAATATTTTTATTTTTTCCTTATCTTTTTGTACAAAAAAAAGGATAAAATTTTTATTTTTAGTTAAGAGTGAACTCAAGCTTATTACGTAATCACTTGAAAATAGAAAAATGAATAAAAATTTATTTAATAAAATTTGCAATGAGTATGCATAACAATTGTAATGATGAGATTACAAAAATAAACAGAAGTTAATTAGGATAATTAAAATAAAATAATGATAATTGCATCATCAAAGTTGCATGACTCCAGCTGAATTAATTATAGTTTAAGTTAAAGAAACTAAATATATCTCAATAAATAATTTACATAATATTATAATATATAAGAAAAATATATTTTCTAATATATGTATTAAAAAATTATATATTTAAAAATATTTAATACATTTTATCAAATAAAATTAAAATAATTTTTTTATTACTTTTTTTGGGTGAGAAATTAAAAATTTAGGTAATGTAATATAAGAAAGTATGATTATGTTGTATTATGGTGCATGTGAAAAAGTTGTGGCCAAACATAGTATTTCAAATACAGTGATTAAATGCAATTGTTAATCATACACAAATGCTATTTGAATAAATTCAAATTGAAAAGTTAGATGATTGCATTTTATTTGTAAAAAGCATAAACAGTACATGAAATAATAATAATAATAATAATAATAATAATAATAATAATAATAATAATAATAAATGTTATTTATTAGCACTAAGTTATCATTGGTAAAGTTATTTCCTACTTACAGAATTATTATTTTATTAAAATAAAATGACTTGATATTTCTTACATGGTTTGCTACTATAAAGAAAAGGTTATTGGTATGGATAAAATTATAATATTAGCATTCAATCTCTATTTCACATTCCAAATAATGGTTTCTATTACCAGTTTGTTAAATGGATAAATATAACTAGGATATCAAATATATATAGTTTTCTAAAGTGGTATTTGCTTAGATTGACCAAACGACATGATCACAATTTGAACCCAAGCAAATGGGATTTAGAAGTTTTTACCCACAATGCAAAAGTAGGCTTATGACTACAACACTATGCATCTGAATATTGAATGAGAATGAGATTCAATTCATGACTTTGATTTGTATTTATGTATGTATAATCATATATAGTGCAGATGATTACATGAAATGATATATATGTGTAGTTTTTTCTTTTGTATTTTTTATGTGTTATAGGTATCAATATTTCACAATAGATTAGACTTTAGTCTCCTAATAAAAAATTAAAATTTAAATACAGTATAATTTCCATATGTAAATAAAGAATAAAAATTAATAGCCAATTTGTTTGAAAGCTAATATTATGTAGATATAATAATCCATTTAAAAGTAAATTTTCATGATGTTATTAAAATTTTATGAATTTTTATATTTTTAGACATTAAAAATAAAAAAATTCATAAAAATTTAATAAAATTCTCATTTATAGAACATTTTTTACTTTAATATTTTTTAACCAAAAAGTATGTCCATAAGTCAGGTATAAAACTATTTCACTTCTAATTTCATATATATAACCCATAATCCAACCTAAAATTTGACCAATTTCCCATTCCCCTTGGTTGTTGCCATTTGAGATGTTGCTAGGTCATTCCTTCGTTGTCTCAAGCAATGAATTGTGTGTAGAAACAAATTGAAAAAATATCAAAGACAAGATACATAAATGTCTAAAATAATATATAAAAGTGTTTTTAGAATGATGTGAAAGTGTATGAGACAATATGTGGATATTTTATTTTCTTTAGATCAGACAACATGTAAAGTATGAAAGTGTCTAAATTATGCAAATAATTTATTGTTTTGAGAAAATAAAAGCATGAAGCAATAAGCAAAAATGTCAGAATGAATATCTAAAAGTATCTAAGGAAATATGTAAAAGTGACTTAATCAATATACAAACAATTTATTTTTTCCAAAATAAAGGTATCTGAAACAATAATTAAAAGTGTTTGAATCAATATATAAAGTGTCTACATAAATATTTACAAGTGTCTACATAAATATTTACAAGTGTCTAAAAAATATATAAAAAGTATTTAAAGCAATATGTAGACAATTTATTTCTTCTTAAAAATAAAAATGAGTAAACAAATAAGTAAAAATGTCTAAATAAATATTTAAAAGTGTCTAAAATAATATAGAAATGTGTCTAAAACAATATATAAAGCTTATTATTTTGGCACAATAAATCATCAAACTGAATTCAGCCACCACCATTCACATCCAAGTTGCATCTTCACTACTAGCCTCCAGAAATTGTTGCCACCGTCGCTCACCCCCTCACTACACCTTTGTCTCTAGATTACATTGATTGTCGCTCACCTCCAGGATCTTACCGTCATAACTCACCTCCAATTATCAACATCACTTGACCCGGCGATATCTCTTCTAGCCGTATTCTCCGACTTTGATCTATCATTCACTTCACCTTCTTATCTGGTCATCATCGTTGTTGTTATCTTGTTGTTCATCTCGTCTTTTCTAGTCATTATCAAGCAGATTTTAGGAGGAAGACAAATAAGAGACACGGTTGAAAACATGCCAAAGATCCTATGGCACTAAGAACTAGATGTGATAGCAGGTGGTTTGAGAATATGAAATGTGATCTAGTCAATCATTCAAGTTTTAACTTCTAAGCTTTTTTGACTTTTTTTTTCCTTAAATTTTGTTTCAACTTTGGGTCAACTAAACATCAACCCAACATAAATAAATGATCTAAGCTACAAAGCCTACATTACTAAAAAATAAAAATAAAAAAAGAAGTGTAAAGTCCAGAACCCACGAAAATACAATTTAACCCGGGTTAACCAAGCTACCTTGGGTTTACCGCATTTTTTATTGTGGCTGCGTTTTGATCCAAGCGAGTTTAAGGGTGTAACCCAACCATCTTTATCCCTAGTTCACAATTGAACCAATCCAACTGACCTAACTGGGCCAGGTTTAATAACGTAGTCTTTCGTCTTTCTTTTCTTCTGATACACAATGGCCTTGCACCAGGCCTAGGGAGGAACTAAAATCTTAATGTTAAATCAGAGGTAAAGAATAGTACAAACCACCTAAACGACAACAGAGAATTGTAGTAACTCAAGGTCAAGAACATCTATCCAAACCAACCTAATAGGCCTTTTGATTATACAAACAAAATTACGACAAAAAAAAATTTAAGTTTAATTCATTTAAACTTAAGTTCATTTAATTTAAAACAGCTTAATTTTATTTTTACATCTTTTTTTATCCGGAATCAATTTTTTTTAAAAGCAAATATTATATAGGTATAATAATCCATTCAAAAAAAATTAATCCCTAAACAAAGAAAATTTCATAAAAAAATAACAATATCATAAAAATTTTACAAGCAATTGATTATTACACCTACATAATATTGATTTTTTTATATGAAATTAGTTTCAAACAAAAAAGATGTAAAAATAAAAATAAATTATTTTAGATTAAGTTAAAACAAATTGACTCTAAACAACCTCCGTACCCTTTGGGACCGAATAGTTCACCCATTACCTAAATATTATTAAAGATAGCAATAATTATAGATAAATATAAATCAAAACTAGACATAGAATTAAAGTGGAATAAGTGTACCTTTAATCTAGATCACTTGATCTTAATTTTAGATAAATTCATAATTAAACTAAAACACACATGCGGTCACCGCCTTTAAAAAATAAGCTTCAATTCGGGCAACTCAACCCCTTGAACCCACACATGTGGTCACCCTCACAAACCCTAGTTTGATCCAGAAGCAGGAGCACAGCGCCGAGAAATGACAATTGCAATCGCGTGAATCAGGCAATCGTATATGGGTGTAGGTAAATAAATCAAATCTGAATCAAATTGGGACATCGATGGCATCGTCAGCGCCGTCGAACAGGATCGAGCGGGCCCATCAGATGTACCGGGAGGGAAGGTACGAGGAGGCTCTCCACCTATACTCGGAGGCGCTCTGCTTGGCCAAGAACATGCCTCACAAGATCGCTCTCCACAGCAACAGGGCTGCTTGTTTTCTCAAACTGCACCTCTTCAGCAAGGTTTTTCCTCTTCTCCTCTCTCTTGTAATCTGTGATTTTTATGTCAACGATTGTGATCTTAACTAGTGGAATAGAAAGGGGCTTCTTGTTAGATAAATTTCTTTGGCAAGTAAAAAATTGTTGCTAAATTCTTTGTGAGGCTGGGGTAAATGCACTGAATTGTGAGAAAGCAAATGTTGTAGTCCCAGTTTGATTTTTAAGACCAGATTCACCTCGTGAACTTCAAGTCATCAGTTGAAAGTGAGGTCTAACATGATGGTACAGATGATGATGGAGTGGCATCGGATTAGATATTTGGTGGACTCCAAAATTTGTGTTTCTCACGTTGTATTTGATTCTTCTATTCTTTGTTTTTCTCCATTGTGATAGCATATACTGTCTACCGAATGCTAACTGATGTTCCCAGTTGGATTTGGATTCCAGGCAGTGGAGGAATGCTCCTCAGTTCTCGAGCTTGACCATAATCACACTGGTGCACTCATGCTGCGTGCGCAAACATTAGTCACTCTTAAGGATTATCACTCCGCACTATTTGATGTCAACCGACTCATAGACTTAGATCCTTCATCAGAAGTCTATCGGAACCTTCAGGCTCGTTTGAAAACTCAACTGGTAATGGTATCAACCTTGTTTTGCAACGGCTATCTTCTCATCTTGTCTGCTTTTATAGTCTGTGCTTTTTACTTGGTTTTCTTCTGGTTCTTAATAGAAAGCTTGTTCACTCATATGAACTTATGAACTGAATGTCATTAGGTTATGTCTCCAAGTACTTATATTTATTATCATATATGTGAATCCTCTGGTTTTTTGATATCCTTTCTCTCGTTGGAATGTGGTTGTCATCCGTCAGCTAAAGAATTAGTTATGACTGTACAGATGATAGATGCGTGTAACATGACTATATACTGTGGATGCTAGCAACTTGGCAATGGTGCAACAGACTGTAGTTGCTGAATGTTTGAGATATATGCTATGTTTGCTGCGCAACCATTTGCTTATGAGTCTTTTCTCATGTGCTAGTAGATACATGGTTTTATGTATTTAATTTCAACCATCTAGAAAAAGAAGCTGAACCTGGCATATTTTTAAATTATAAAGAGACCAACTCATTGGTGTTCCCAAGAAAATCCAAAATGTCGATCCATGTAATTGTAAATTTGCTAGGTTGTTTGAATGGTATACTCAAGTCCCTTATTTATTTAATAGGTTGAATCTTTATTTGAATTTAGGAAGAAAACTGATTATGCTCTCATGCGAGTTCTTTCTCCATTAGACAGCTGTGGTTAATGTATCCTACTAATAATTACTGAGCTTCTTCTGTTATTTTGTTGCTGAAGGATAGGCCCTTGCTCCAATACCTGAGTCTGAGGCAGAGTTGGAAGAAGAGGAGGAAAAAGATGATACTGAACCATGTAACCCTGGAATAAGGGCAGAACAAGTGATTTCAAGGAAAAATATGGAAACTGCAGCTGTAGAGCATGATGGATTGTCAGACAGTGCTGAAGTTAATTCCATAAAATCCCTTGGCATCCACGAGCATTCTGAGCTACAGTTGGATCAGAAAAATATGCATCACAGAAACGCAAAAGTCATTACTTGTCAAGAAGAGCGGGTTAACAATTCCAAAGGATGGCAGATGATCCCAAAGCCAAAGGGACACGCCACTCTTGACTATGCTCGCTGGGATAGAGTCGTGGAGGAGTCAAGCGAAGAAGATGATGATGATGATGATGATGAAGATGAGGAGTCTCAGCCTCAGTATTGGTTCCGTGTAAGGACTGTTGGTGTGCGACCAGTTAAGTGATTTTGAGATAGTCTGCAAAAGATACGGGTATGCTGTTCAATGGGTATGCTGTTCAATGAATAACCTGCAGAGAGTGCCTTACACTCACTTTTATGCGTGTTGACCAATCTACCTGCTGAATCTCTGAGTCTTAAAGAAGCTTGAAGGACTCTGTGTTTTGGAATAGTTGTTGGTCCAATGACTGGTGCAAGAGCAACAGTTTTGAAGGTGGTCCTCCTTTTACAACGTCTTCCAAGTCCTTCAGACTACTGAGGAGCCATCAAAGACAGGCAAAATGGAGTAGCAAATCTAACATCCCCTTTGGTTGCAGTGTGATTGGCCATGGGAACAAGATTGTTTGCTGCAAGAAAGATTGCAAGCCATCCCAGATGTCTCAATTTCTACCAAATCAAGCTACACTTGCGTCAAGCTTATACTATTGTGTTGTGCACTATGTACATTTCCCTGGGTCTCCGTTGATTAAAAGACTGTCAAACTCATTCGTTCTAAATACCTGTATTATTGATTTCGAAGGGGGGGTAACATTCCAATAATTTAATATCTGATAATCGAGATAATCATTGTTTGTTTCTCATTTTTCTTTATTTTGGGATTTCAAGTATTCATCGTTTAGGTATTCATCAGTTCGGGGCAAAGGATTGGTTTGGGGGTGGTGTTGCGTGATCACGAGGGAAAGGTTATAGCTGCTACAGCGGCCTGTCGTGTGGGCTTGTCTGATGTTTTTTATGGGGAGTGCCTTGCAGCCTTTGCGGGACTAAAGATGGTGCAACAGGAGGGAGTGGCGAGGCTTGTGCTGGAAATGGATGCGCTGCAGGTCACCCAATCGCTGAACTCATGTGTTGAGGGCACTTCTGAGGCTTTCTTCCACATCTACTCCATCCGGGATCTTTTGACGAAGAACTCTTCATGGCAGGTGGTCCATGCAGGCCGGGAAGCTAATAGAGTTGCGCATGCTTTAGCGAAGATGGGACAGACTTTGGAGGTGAATGGTAGCTGGCGAGGAGAGCTCCCAAGCGCTATAGCTAGTCTAGTTGGGGAGGATTGCTCCATCTGTTGTTAAGTGGTGTGTTTTTAAATACCATCTCTGAAAAAAGAGAAGGGGTATAGTGAATCTTACTTTAAAAAATGGTCTTGCGCTGATATATTTATCACAAATCATGTACCTTCGCGTACTTATTCTCAAGTCTTGATAAAAGAGGTGAGTGTAAAAAGATTTTGTTTTTAGGCCTAATCACCCTAGAGGCCCCTTAACTTGGTTGACTCATACGAGTTAGTCTCTTAACTTGAGCTCAGTCTCTATTGGTTCTCTAATTTTGTAACTTATCACGAGTTAGTCAAACCACTAAATTTACCATAACACCGTTACCAGTTTAGAATGTTAAGTAGTGCTGGGGTCTAAAATGTATGATAAGAGAAACAAAATAGATTCCTAGAGCATTTTTCTTCTTTTTTTTTATTCCATGCAGAGTATTTTTTTTATTTTTTTTACTAAAGAGGATTTTTTGCCTAAAATATGTACTTGTTGTTTTCCAAAGGCAAATACGTAATTGATCATTGTTACTGCCTAATTGTTCATTGGTACTGCCATACTAGTTAATTGCTTGCTAAAAAAATTGGAATATATAATTTAGACAATTTATTATTATTATTATTATTTACAGTAATCATAATAATAATACTAACATAATACTAAGTATAAATATGCATTCAGAAAAAAGTACTATTACTTAATAGAATTATATTTAATGATATTCAATTTATTAAATGTAATCATTACATATACAATTACATATCTTGAAACCAATAAATCAATTCTTTTTGGGCCTAAAAAATATAATTACTAACTAATGATATGAAAGGCATATATAATTATATAAAATATATATTACTCCCTACATCTTGATTGTTTGCACCTTTTGTAAATAGTACATAAATTAAGAAACATGAAAAAAATTATGTGTTATTTTCACTTTTTCATTCTACTTTTGCACAAAAATCAAGAAAGATGAAAAATAAAAAGTTGAAATGATAATTTAGTGGTAATGTGAAAAATACTACCTCCAAATGTGTTGCTTTATAAACTTTTTTTATTAACTAATTTATCAAGTAGAAAGAGAATTTGTTGAATTAAAGTGAATTATGAAAAAATATATATCTTTAGTTTTGGATTAAAAATAGTAAAGGAGATTACATACTTAGGTATAAAAGGCTTCTAATGTGTTGCTTTATAAAAATTTTTTATTAACTAATTTATCAAGTAGAAAGAGAATTTGTTGAATTAAAGTGAATTATGAAAAAATATATATCTTTAGCTTTGGATTAAAAATAGTAAAGGAGATTACATACTTAGGTATAAAAGGCTTCTATTAAGAGGTTGTTGTAATTGTTTTCTTTAGCTTGGATTAAAAAAAAATTAGCCTATTAGAATCTCTTTTTTTTTTTTGTAAATGTTGCACTAATCCCTGTTATGTTGCTTAATTTGTATTTTAATGTTCCTAAACATTCCATAAATAGTGATGGAGTTATGATTATATGAAGTGATTGGACTAACTTGCAATAAATTGAAAAGTTAGAGGACCAACATAGGCTAAGTTGCAAGTTGAAGGACTAATACAAAATGAGTTCGAGTTGAAGGACCAACTCGTTCAAGTTAACCAAGTTAAAGGGCCCCTAGGTGATTAGGCCTTTGTTTTATTAGAACTTTTGGAAAGGAAGGGAAACACAAGAAAAAAATCATGTAGCTAACCATAGCTAGTTAGGATTAATATTTAGGATTAAAGCTTAGAGTAAATTAATTTTACCTTAAGTCAACTTAATTAAAATAACATATTTTTATTTGAGTAAATGTCACTAAAATTCCTGAAAGTATGCCCTATGTTGCGCTTTCATTTTAAAAGTTAAAAATGTTACATCATGCTTCCTAGAAGTATGCAATTGTTACACCATTTTTCCTTTTATCAAATCTTATCATTGAGAGTGATGGAAAGCTTATCTGGCAGGGCAAATGGTGCAACCTAAGATATACTTCTAGGATTAACGGAACCATACAAGACATACTTCCAGGACGAATGGTACAACATAAGGCATACTCTCCAACGATAATAGTTAACAAAAGGATGAATGATAAAACAATTGCATATTTTTAGGACGAAATGTGTAACATAGAGCGTAATTTCATAATGTTTAGTGATGTTTACCATTTTTATTTTTATATAATTTTATCCGAAACCAATTTCATTTGAAAGTTAATGTCATATAGATGTAACTATCCATTTGATCTTTATGATATAATTAAATTTTTATAAATTTTATATTTCTAGGTATTAACAAAGAAAAATTCATAAAGATTTAATAAGATTGTAAAAATTATATTTTCAATGCATTATTATGTCTATACAATATTAGCTTTTAAATAAAATTAGTTTTGGGTTAAAAAGATAAAAAGATAAAAATAAGAAAATTTTTATTACGTCGACTTAAGTTAAAATGAATTGGCCATAGTCAATTTGTTTTACCTTAAGTAAACTTAATAGAAAATGGTTTATTTTTATTTTTACATCTTTTTTATTTAAAATCCAATATTATATAAATGTAATAATCCATTGAAAACACGTTTTTTTATGATCTTATTAATTTTATAAATTTTTCTTTTTAATGCCTAAAAAAAATTCATAAAAATTCATAACATCATGAAAATTTATCTTCAAATAAACTATTCTATCTACATAATATTGGATTTTAAATAAATCAGTTTTAGACAAAAAAAAAACTGTAAACATAAAAATAAGCTATTTTGGATTTAAGTTAATTTATGGATTAATGTTCATAAAGAATCTGAAATATGAAATCATATGAAATTGCAAGGAAAATCCGATTAATAGCTCGCAGCCATGTTAGTTATCCATTAAAGTTACAGTATATAAATGCAATTTAACTATACTTCTTCATTTTGAGAAGATTTAAAAATAAGAGTGATTAAAAATAGTAGTCGTTTATTTGAAATATTTTTCAGAAAAAAGTTAGCTAATTCATAACAAGCTACAAACATCAGTGATCTATTTAACTATTTGTAAACTTGTTTCAAAACTATCTTGTATCAACTTTGCACGTTGAATCGTGTTTTTTTTTTTTTGGTTTTTGATGTACAAATTTTGATAGAGATATTCTGTCAGTAATACTAATAACTTTAGTAACTCAACAATTTCAGGACAGTTGAATTTGGGAAAATTACGGTCACTGTCACTACCATTTTGCCCACATCTTCATGTTCAAACGGTGGGCGGTGCTTCAGTGATTATGACCGTTCGTCATCCTATAAATAGATGTATAAAATGGGTTGAGCTGAGCCATATAAAAGCTAGTTTGCCATAACCTGTGCCATCAGAAATTAAACTCAGCTTGGCTAGTTATAGGGGGCATGCACGAACTTGATCAATCAATAAAACCGTAAAAATTGACCCGCACCAAACTAATGGTATGTAGTTTTATGTGGTTTCAGTTTCAGTCCGGGTTTAGAAATTTTAAAACTGAATATTATATTGTGCGATTATGGTTTTTAAATGTCATAACTGATAAAAATCCCACTGACCCGATAATAGAGGTTTATCCAATATAAATTAAAATTATATACCTACTTGGCTAATTCTCTTTCCCTTTTGATCACTAATTCTATCATTTAAAACTAATTTCTTAAACCCAAAATTAAAATCCAATATTTAAAAGAATGCGCAATCTATATTGATACTTATGAAAATTTTATTGATATTATTTATTTTACATTTTCACAGAGTTTTCCGCAAAACCATCTAAGTCTTATTTTCCTCCAAATGTTAATGATAATTGAAATGTTATTCTTGCATTCATTTTCTAGGTAAGAATGCATATTTTACTCTTGTTTTCTTAACTCATTCAAATATGATAGATTGATGTTGTTATATTCGGTTTTGGATGATGTTTTTAGCGTCATTGTGTACATATTGAGGTTTGAGAAATGAACCTTTGCTTTGACGGTCTATCGTAATAGAATGTTACTGACAAAAAATTTCTTGTTTATGTATTTTGGTGATGGAAAACAGACAATAGGTTTCTTATGTGTTTAGGATTTAAGATGATAAATTTAGCTTATTTGAAATTTGTATTTCTTATGTATGTTGGTTTTATGGACTATATTGTATTTTTATTTTTATTTTCTATGTTATGTGCTTATATTAATTATTTGGATTTAGTATGATAAATTTGTGACATGAAAAAACTGTAACCAAACCGAATTTATACAATGCAATTTTTTTCCAGATTTGTATACAAAGTGATACAGTTACGATTTCTAAATTGTAAAATCATTTATTATGCGGTGCGATTATGAATTTGGTCCTATACCGCATTAACTTGCACGATGAACACCCTTAGCTAGTTATGATATGCGAGTGAAGAGCCGAGTGCACAAGTACTTGCCTGCATGTCATATGTTGGCACGAGATTGGCCTAACAAGCGTTGCTCACATGTATATGTTAGCACGAGACTGGCCTAACACGTGTTGCTCACATGTCTTTTCTTTATTTTTTATTTTTTAAAACTTTTTTGGAATATTTTGTAGTTCACCTTTTTATCCTCTAACATTAAACCATTGTTAATGTTGGGAGGGACAAAAATGGCAAAACACAAAAACAAAATATAAAAAACTGAACTACCTATTGTGCTGTGCTAACATGGCATTCTAGAATCTTAAAAAATAGACAAAAATAGCAAATAAACCACTAATGTTTTAGGTCTAACTCAAATCAGCTACTAATGTTTTTTTCTAACCAAATAAACCACCAACATTATTTAAAAAAGCCGAATAAACTACTAATGTTATTCAAATGAGCCAATTCATTCACGCGACTCTTGAAAATATTACAAAAATCCCCCATTAACATTTTAAAATTAACAAAATAAATCCACTTGGTTTAAAACAATTCAAATAGGCTACCTTCCTCAATTATACAGTTCCATAATCACCTTTCTCAGTTACATTCTCTGAGCATAATATGTTCATTGACGCTTCTAGCTCCATCATATTGTACCATTTCCCATGCCCAAGATGGGATACCTTCTGCCCCACACTGCTACTTTCAAACAACGTTTCATTCATATTAGCATTCAACACTCCTTTGCTTTTTTTGCTTGAGAACCCTACCTAGTGCTTGGCCTTTTCGATATCAACTTGAATCTCTACCACGGACAACGTTGCATGGTTGTGATCGACTGCTAATAATTGGTGGACAATCTCCTAAATCTCCTTCAAAATTGACAGAGAAGGGGTGAGCATGGGTTAGATTGGTTCAGTTTTATGGTGGAACTGAACCAACCAAAAAAGGCATAGGTTCCAAAATTTTGTTACCCAACCCGAGAATTGAGAACTGAACAAAACCAAAACCATGGTTCTGGGTTTTTCGGTTCTGGTTTTCGGGTTTTTTGGTTTATACTATATACCTATAATAACGCCAAAATTAAATAAAATTGCATTTATAGCCAATTTATGAAATATTCAATATAATGTACAATTAAATTAATGGTTAATTACATGTACTTAAACATATTCAAAAGAGTTTAAAATGTTTCAAAAGAGTTGCTTGTGTAGTATTTTTCATCTCAATCAATTTACTTTCCTCCAGTAATTCCAACATTGACATAATATTCAACCTGGAAAGTTGAGTCTTTAAGACAATCTTTTTCAGTAGCAAAACCTAAAATATGTTGATGTTATGAATTTTTAGTTTCGCATGGCTCATAAATGAAAAAATATGAGGATTGTGTCATAGAGAGTAGTCTCGAATAGAGAGATCGAAAACAAAATGACTCAAGAGTAATTAGTCTAGGAATCGAAGTGATAAGTGAATATGGAGAAATTTCATAAATGATCCCACAATTTCCATTTTGTTTCAATTTAGGACATCAGTTTAAGGGTTTAATATAAAAACATAAGATGACCATCATAATTCTTCAAATATATATATATATAATTTTTATTATATAATTATATATATACCTCGAGTTCGGTTCCATCTCGGGTTGGTTCCATATGGAACCAGAACCAACCCAAAAACCATTGGTTCTTTTATATATAAAACTAACCCACGAACCATTATCTATTTTTACCTACCCTAACCTAACCCAATGGAGGTGGTTTGGGTTGGGTTTCAGGTTTATCTAACCCATGCTCACCCCTAGACAGAGTAAGGTACACGTGGGTTTCAAGGCTACTGGGATTGCGGTGTGAGGTAAGGTAAAGTAAGAGGTGGAACAACATGACCACTATTAGTAAGCAGAGAAGGATCCCAATTACTACCCACAAATGGAGTTTGAAGATTGATGTCGGCCTCAAGAAAATGGTTAAAATTTTAGATTAATAAACTTTAGAGGCACTGAGAACAAAAGGAGAAAATATAGGCTGTAAACTTAGTATTTTATGCTAAGATTCCATTAGACTTAATAATAAAAGTTATAAGGGTGGTTGATTTGAGTTAACTTGAAAACATCAATGATTTATTTAGATAAAAAAATATTAGCTGGTGAAGTAGGCCAATATGACAACATTAGTGTTTTGTTTTTTATCTTGCCGAAAAAGTAAAAAAAAAATCAAATTTCCAACGAGACTAATAATCACATGCCAATTGGATTGTAATTTTCCCAACCAAGCATGACACATAAAGGGCACGTGCCATGAGTCGAGGAAAACAGGCTAGGCCAAGCTCCAACTATTAAGTTATTTGGAGCCCAATCTTTACACCTGTAAGTCTGTGACCACCTATAACTACAAGCAATCTTAAGGTAACGTTTGGTTGCAGAAAACAACTTTCTTTCTCATTTTTCATTTTTCATTTTTATTTTCTATGTACAGTTTTCTAAAATACTTTTAGAAAACATGTTTACTTGTTTAAAATAAGTAAAAATGGTTTTATGTGTATAAATAAATGAGTAAAGTCTAGTGCCTTCATTGAAAGTTAAAGAAAAGTTTTGTGGACTATAAATGAATATTTTTCTAAGTTTATCAGCTTCGAAAGTGAAAAGGAGAAAGTTCAAATTCAGCCTCAACGTTTTGCTCTTTCGCTTAAACCTCTAACTTTTTTATCTTTTGCATTGGAGCCACTATCTTCATCCTCCCCAAAAGCATAACACTCTAGCACCATCATCGTCTTCCACCGCCTGATAGCCCGTTGCCAACCATCTTTGCTACTTTTTGTTTCATCATACGTGTTGATAATGAGTGAAATTGTTTGAAGGAAGGAGAAAGATCCAATTGTAAGCTTCATGATTGCCGCTGATTCTATATCTGCCGATCAAAGGAAAGAGTCAATCCATTACCCATGAAGCTAAACTCTGAGGAGACTCTGGCAAAGCTACTCAAACAATGATGATGAGGAGATTGGTGAAGCATGCGACAAGTGAAAGGTCTGGTAGCAATGACGATGAGTAAGATAAAAAGTCAAAAGCAAGAGAAACACATAATTTTAAATATTTTTATAGAAATAAAAAATTAAAAAAATAATAGAAATAGTATTTCCCAGTTCTTTATGACATGAAAAACTGTTTTCTCAAAAAATAAAAAAAGAAAACTTACACACTAAACATATTTTCTTTTCATGTCAATTTTCAGAAAATTTTCTCGCGCTAAATAGGCCCTAAACTTGTTCTTTTTGTTACGACTTTCGCATGAAATCGGAAATGTGAAAATTTATGAGTCGAACAAAGAATCATGCGGCAAAGACAAAGGACAGTTACGTCAATTCACCTGAAAGAGGATGTACTTTTATAACGTGTTCCACCCTTCCCCTCAGAAAAAGCGAAATAGCCTATTCCCTCATCCTATTTGTCCTGGATTTTCATTATGCTCCCTTAGTCACTTTTCGTTCGAGTCACTCATGTTGTAGTCTCGGTAAACAAAAAACAATCATACAAACAAAACCAAGGATGTTAACCAAATGGAAATTCTTCAAGGGTTCCCTGGCATGTTTGTAGTCCAGTTGTGAATGAACAAACACAACAAAATTGGTCACTACATACATATAAGCCCCACATCAAATCAGTCCACATCATTATACGAAAGCAAGATTTTTGGTATTAATTATTGTCTCCTCCTCATACTTTGGTGAAATTGAGTATCTTGCAGCCACAAAATTAGCTTAGTGATTTGGGCAGTGGCACCATTTCTTCAATGTTCCTCTCTAATGGATAGTTACTTGTGTTTGCCGTTCGAAGAATGAAACATGGCCTATATTCAAAAAGAGGGTTTATTTTTCATCCCCAATAAAACTGGCCAATTATTTACTCGGTGTTACAAATATTTAAAGATTATGGATTGATCTAGACTCTTATGTATAAGAAACTGATTTGACTGTTTGTTTTTTCTCGCGGTTTCATAACAACATATCTTCTAATTAGTACTTTTACAATAAAATAAAATAAAATAAATGGTGAACAATGTTATTTTTACTTATTTATTACTCCCTCGTCCCAATTTACTTGAAATGTTTCTCTGAATACGGAGATTAAAGTGTATGTAATTTGTGTTATTTTTTTATATAGTGAAAGTTTAAATAATAATTAAAAAAGAAAAGATTCTTTTTTAGGTTTTGTACAGTGAGAGATTAAGTGGAAATTAAAAAAAATCTTTATTAGGTTTTGTATAAAATGATAATTTAATAGTTTAAACTTTTCAAAAAAAGAAAACGTTTCAACCTTTTGGGACATCTAAAAAATGAATATGTTTCATCTAAATTGGGACGGAGGGAGTACTATATTTATCATTTATATGTTATGTAAAAGTAATAAAAGATAAATCATCTTAAAACTGTGTAAAACCACTCAAAGGATCAAATAATTAGAAACAGATAAGAGTTACATTTAGATTTATGAGTCCTTGTCCTAGACTAGACTGTCATTGAGGACGTAAGGTGTAGAAAATGGAATTTGGAGGGTTGAGATTGGAGAAGGGAATAAAGTCGATGGCGAAGGGGAAACAGCATACTATGTGGAAGGGGAACGGAGAGAATCAGAAAGGATGAGACTTGTCCAATTCCAGTCGTTCCTGCTCAATTCCATCACACCGAGGACGACCAAAGCCAAAGCCAAAGACAAAGGTCTCTCTCTCTCTCGCCTGGGCGAGCGCGATTGTCCTGTAATAGTCGTCAGCCATTGATTTCCCGAGGTGAAGCTTTTGTCATCGCTATTGATTTTGTCGTCTCGGTTTTCCCTTTCGTTTTCTCAGTTTTTCTGATTATAATTCTTCCTTTCCTGTGGAATTGTTTGATTTTTAGTATTACCTTTCCCGTCTAATACATGGGGCTTTTTACTTTCTTTGGTTGCCTAGTTTGTTTATCGAATTCATTCCGTTTAATTTCTTTTTCTCGCTATCCAACCCAATTGATCAGGTCTGTCTGTCTGTGGCATTCTCATCTGGCATGATCATGAATATAAATCTGGCTAGTTTAGTATGTAATTGTCAATAGTATCTGAATGCTTTCGCTTCTGAGTCGAATGTGTTCGCTTGTATTTTGTATGTTGTTTGTTTATAAATAGATCACAAATATGGGTCAAATTACTCTACTACTAGAGAATTTTCGCAGTAGCAACTATGTTTCCCGACCTTCCTTTTCTTTGTCAATTACAAATGCTCCAGCTAAATATGATGTCACTTCCTGTTTTTCTTTAGCATCAAGTCCCTCTTATTCCGGAAATGTTGTACTAGAAGTTACAAGTTTTATTATGGCCATGAGATGCTCTTCGGTTTATGCCCCATTGACCGAGCTGAGTTGTCTGAATCTATTGCTAATGACTGTCTGTTCACTTGTTTAAATTTTTCAACTTGCCCATCTGGAGTTAGGTTGGCTGTTGACATGTTACTTTTTTGTTGGAGAACAGAAAAGAAATATGTTCTACATTCCTGCCCATTGTTTTCTGTTCGATTTCAGCTTTTTTCTTTTTAATTAATTTATTTTTTTGCAGCACCAAGTCTTGCCGCTGCATATTTCTACTTCTAGAAAGCTCACTTACCAGTTAACCCTTCAAAGCATCAATTGCTTCAATCAGTTAGCTTTTCAGTATGAGGTAGCTGGATGTTCGAGCTGCGCTGTTCAGTGTGTGTTAAACCTGTCATATTTTGCTTCAGCCCTTTTGCATAGTGCTCCTACCAAACATTCATTGCATGGAGGATGTTCTGTTCGACACCAGTTGGGATGATGTTACTTGTCCCATATGTTTAGACTTCCCTCACAATTGTGTACTCCTACAATGTTCATCTTATGGTAAAGGATGCCGTCCTTTTTTGTGTGACACAGACTGCTTGCACTCAAATTGTTTGGATCGATATAAGAGTGCATATGGGATATTGGATCAGTTAAAATCAAGTTTGAATCCTACAGAAAATATTGGCACACAGCCAAGGGTTTCAGAAGACGATTCCAAGCCAGCTTGTCCTCTCTGTAGAGGGGAAGTTACAGGATGGGTTGTCGTTGATAAGGCTCGTCAACATTTAGATGTTAAGAAGCGTTCTTGTGAAGAAGCCCATTGTAGATTTGCAGGGACCTATTTGGAGCTACAGGAACATGCTCAGGTGGTGCATCCCCATGCCTGTCCTTCAAAAGTTGACCCTGCTCGGCAGTTGGATTGGGAAAACTTTCAGCAGTCCTCTGAGATAATCGATGTGTTGAGCACTATTCATTCAGAAGCTCCTCGTGCGGTGGTTTTAGGAGACTATGTAATTGAATATGGTGATGAAGAAACTGGAGATGAGTTTGAAGACTTCCCTGGGGAGGAAGGGAACTGGTGGACCTCCTGCATTTTGTATCAAGTGTTTGATAACTTCAGAAGTTGTAGAAGCAGAAGAAGGTCAAGAGTAACCGATAGGAGAGGGACTCGACGTGCTGGTTATGATACATCAAATTCTGATGAGGGTTCAGTTGCTTCTGTAGATTTTGCTGAATATCGAGTAGATGAGACTGATGATGAATTTGTAAATACTGGTGGTCCGTCAAGGATTACTTCTAGTTATCAAAGGTTGGTCCACCTTCTCCTTCTTCTTTTCCACTTGTTATGGAGTTGAAGCCATTTGTGATTGTTTTGAATTGATAATTGGATGGTTCCATGGATAGCATGTCCTATATTCATTTGTTATTGGGTTCTAAAAAAACTGTAACTTGCTGCTGGATTCTGATGAACTGAAGCTTGTTGCTTGGTGTTTTTAATCATACAAAGATTATTAGTCGAGTGTTCCTCCACTTGGTGAGTTATTGTGTGAACGTAAGTTACAGAACATTGGCTTTGTCTTGACTTTTGCAGGTTGCTTACTGTGTGTGTAGCCGAAGCCTTATATATTTTCTTGAGCTAGAAGAATGATTTGTGTTTGTTAATTTGAGATCCTTAATTTTCAGAGATTATTATCTGTTGGATAACTATTTGAGTGAAGCGTTTTCTTCTTGGTATTTTCAGTTCCAGACGCCGCCGCTCCCGCTTTTATGATACTTAGGTATGGTGCCTATGTGCTCTTATATCAATGAATTCTCAAACTTGGTCAAGTTCTGAATCATTTTCACAGTTGCAATTTATGTCCAGGCCCTCCCTTTCATCAGTTTGCTGCAATGTTCTTGTAGGAATTGCTTGAAAGAGTGTAGCGCTGATGATGTGTTGATATATGGCAATTAACAGGTTGTACCAAGGATTCTTGCTATGACCTTTGTGTTTCTGCTGTCGGCAATGTAAAAGCGACCTGTGTTTATTGTTAGGATTGTGATAAAGTGCTTGGGATTAGAGTTGGATAATCAGATTCGGCTTAGTTGTAATTTTTTTTTAGGGGTTTGTTCTTCTCCTTTTCTTTTCAACTAAATTGAGTAGGCAAAGTATGACCGAACATACAATTTTTAACTTGGTAATGTTCGGGTTGAATTTTATGCTTTTGCTGAAGCGAAATTCTTTCGCTGGTTGCTTGAGCATAATGGTATCGGGTCCGGGCGAACATGGGATCTGAGACGGTAATGATGGGCAGTTTGATTTTTGTCTTCACGTAATTAATAGGTGGATTCGAGTTTGATTAAGCAAAAGTAGGTACTTGCAGAAATATGAATTCAATCTGATAATTTATTACCACTTAAACATCGCTTCGCCTGCATTGTTTAGCTATCCAATTCCAATCAGCTGTGATGCGCTGTTAGCGGGGAGGGACAGAACACAAAAAGTGAGTTAAGAGAAAGAGACAGGAGTCAAGGGTGAGTTGGTAGATCCTAACAAACAGAAGAGAGACGATCCTGATTCGCTTCTTGGGTTGTTAGTGCAGGGAGGTAAGAGAGACGAGGCCGGAGCCATACTGGAAGGAACTAACTCAGAACCCAGCTCCATTGCCAAAACCAAGTCCTGAACAACCAACTTTGTAAAAAGAGAATGGTTAGGTTACATAAAGGAGGAAGGTCTGCTAATGAGGCCCTTGGTGTACTGTAACCAGCCCCGATGACCAAAAAGAATATCAATCTCCAATATAAGAGCAATGCCATTGACAGGCGCCTTTCATTGTCTCGGATACATGCTAGTGCCAATTGCTTCAGGGAATGCGCCAGCCAGACAAATTTTATAGAGATAGGCAAATCTGGGTAAGCCAATCAAGACAACTAGATAATCCATCATCAGAACCATTTCAAGATCACAAATAGGCAAAACCTGCGCCATGTTCTTGACCAATTGGAATGAACTAATATGGCACATTCTTTGGCAGGTTACGGATAACATTACTCTTCATGCCAATTTTTGTCCGCATCACCTCCACACCTGATCTGTTCATCTCTTTCATCACCTTCATACGAACCATGTGCTCCCGTGATTGCACAGTGGCCAATCCCATGCTCCGATAGCTGCAAATATCAAAACCCATTATGTCCATGGTAAATCAGCTCCAGGAGAGAGCATTTGACCTATTTCTGTCCAAATGTCACCTGCAGCTAAGCGTCACAGAAGAGGAATAGAAAATATACCTAGAGGCCAGTGCGGCAGCTATGGCCAGGTTATTCATGGCTGAGGGACGAGGCTTCTGTCGATAGTAGCGCAGATATTCTCGGGACCCAAAGGTTTTGGTGGAAATCCCACGGTCAGTTCTTCTTGTTATAATTAGCTCTGAACCTCCTCCAAGTTCCACAGTGTTACCAGAATCACCAACTGCAACCAACTGCTTTCCACCTTCGTCGACGTAGCTGTTTTTGTGTAGTTAAGGCAAGTAAATTAAACCATCAAAACGGAATGACATTAACATGGAACACATGGCAGCAAGTATTAGGAAGGAAACAGACCTGCTGCTGTAATCGTAGAATTCTTCCAACTCCGCTTCTTCATCCTCACCACCATCACCATAGTGTACTTTGCAGTGACCCTTGGCCGCCATATGTTTTCTCACAGCTTCCAAGCTGCTGAAAGGATGGCAGCGCTCATTGCAGTACAAACACATGAAATCCTTCTTGACCTATGAGCAAAGGATACAGAAAGTTGTGAACATAATTGCTCCTGAAAAAAAAAAAAAAAAAAAAAAGGGTATGAAAACAAGCGTATATGGCATATGATCCAGTACCTTAAGGCCGAGATAAGTGAGAAAGCCTTCAGGGTCCTTCAAATACTCCACATCGGGAATGAAGAACCCATGCTGCTTATGCATGTGAACCATGCAACTTTCTATTGTATCATGCTCTAGATCGCACATGAAACAGCAAGATGGATCCAAAGCCTCTTCCTCTTCTTCATCATCACCACTAGTCTCCATGTGGTTGTGGTTGCTAGGCCCTTCCTCATTCACACTCAAACCAGTCAGGGACTTGGTCGCCTCACCAACAATCAATTCTTCAGGATCCACCTCAACCCACTCATCCTCACTTTCCACGCTCTCTTCATCATGTGCAAGCATTTGCGATGGCGGCTTAACTGCGGGACGTTGTGGAAGCGGCTTAACAATCGCCTTCTCCTGTTCTGGCTGAATGGTTCCTTGAGATACGAGCATCACGTGGGCTCTCGACTTGACATGCTGATCATAAGCCTTGGAACTCCGATACCCTTTACCACAGAGACCACAAGTATACAGCATAGGGGTCTCAGTCTGCTTATTTTTCTCGTCGGCAAAAGCAGATTGTCTGGTCAAAAACAGAGCTTCTGTAACACCCGGGACCCCAGCTACCTGATATTTTTCCCCATCCAGAACATATCCCAAAAAAAAAAAAAAAAAAAAAAAAAAGCATTAGTCGATTAGATTAGAGCTCATCAAATATGCCCTCAAATCCAAACACCAGCCCCGAATTCCTTCACTCAATAATTAACAATCAAACATTAGAAGAGAAGAAATAAAAACTGTACATAAATGAAAGATGACCAATCAGCCACCATATCAGATGCATAAAACTGAAACGCGCGACTACCAAAAAACCCGGAAAGGGGAAATTTGAAGGCGAAACAAACAATCAAGGAAAAGCGGCGCAGAAAATGAGGACCTTGCGCTTGAGATTGTAGCGGTGCCAATCGGATTTGTAATGAAGCTTTTGCGCCGCATCGTCGTCGAATTCCTTGTTACAGGCGTTGCAGGTCAGGCCAGGCATGTCGGCGAGACGAGAGGAGAAGGAGAGGGAATTCAAACGACAGGATAGGACAGGACAGTTGGGGTTGACGGCCGGACGGAGGCGATTATCTATTAAACGACGGCTCCCTCAGAGGCGGCGAATGAGAGACTGTGAATGAATGACGAATGGAATGAAATCATCCACCGGAAACCAATTTTATTAGGCAACCCAGCCCACACCCGGCCTTATCCAAATACATGGGACCCGACCACTTCTCGTTGTTGGGCTCTCAGTGGGCCTCAGCTGCACATTTTGCTTCCTCCTCCTCGGCCTTTGAAATTTAGCTGCTACAAGAAGTCCTATACATGGTCCTCCAGTCCAGTTGAGCACCAACCTTGATCATCGAGCTACCTTCCATTGTTTGATAGTAATAGTATAGAACGAAAATGTGTTGTCTACAAATTCTGGTATGCCACTAGCTGTTGTTTGGAATCAAAACACTCCCTAGCTAGGAATTAGGAAATTAGAAGAGGAATGCATATGCATGCATATTAGTAGTAACATACGCAACGCAAGAAAGGTCTGGTCTCTCCCTCCTAGGCCTAGCCCTAGCCCTAGCCCTAGCATGGCTTCCGAAAGTTAGCTAGCTAGGCTAGCTGGTGTATGTAATGTATATGATTTCTTTATGATGCAAGACTAAGGCTCACCTCACTCAGACAGGTGTTGGATGAGCAAGTAAAGTGGTTATGATAGGATCAAGAAGAGATGTATGATGCAACCGTTTCAATACTTGCCTCCACATGTTAATGCTTCAATGAATGGTTTTTATTCAAGTGATGTTACGTTACTCCAAACTAACCTAAGCTTCCATTGGTTTATAGCAACGTAAAAATATCAAGTTTTATGACTGATATGAAACATTTTAAAAAGATTCAGGACTAAAAATTGATTGAGGGTGTTTTCGTGACCCAGTTAAGCCCAAGCTCGCTCGCTCCACGGACATAGCTCAATTTCCGCCTCCCTCCCTCTCTCCGTCCGTCGCCTGGTAGCCTAGCCGACGCTCAGACGCTTTCTCATCCTCTCTCGCGCGTACCTCCAGTCTCAATCTCTTAGCTGATCCATTCCTCTTCCGTCCAGGCCCTCGCTCTCCACTCCCGGGCCTCCGGTAAGTATGAATTATTCGTTTTGGGGGTTTATCTTTTTTCTAAATCTTTAATTTGATTTACTCTGTATGCCCCTCCGGTCGAATTGAGGCACGAATTTTGAGCTTGATTATCTTGAACAATGAGGAAGCTTGATTGGCTAGTTGGATTGGATTTTTTGTCAGTTTTCCACTGCGGAGAAATAGTCTCTTCCCCTTCCTGCATCCTCATATCTGCAATACGGCATCTGTAGTAGCTTCTCGGAAATATTGCGATTGTTAGTTCCAAGGCTTATCAGGAAAAAAGGAAAAGGGAACTTTTAGGTCTTTCAAGGTACTGAGGCGTATGGATGCTTTGCCGTGACAATTTCATAAGGTATTACTTGTCAGCTCAAATTTTAGAATTCTTGTTTGAAGCCGTCTCTGGGGGACAACGACACAGCGAAGACGTGATCATACTTGAAATTTCAATCACCTTCAAAATTCCATATTCACCGCTTCATTCTCTTATTATCCTCCGATGTTCTGGCTATTGGAACTAGCTTGGTGTTTCTCAGTATTCATTGCCAAAGAATATCACTCTTACTCTCAAATACCTCTGGGGGGAAAGGAAACACATCATTTGTAAGGCAAATCTATAAAGAGCTAGTTACCCATGGTAGTTTGACTTGTGGGTTCGTAAATGGATAAAATTGGTCCTGTCGTTTTCATATCAATATGTGGTTTACAATTTATGGAGATGTTGGTTCACGAGGGGATATATCCACATGTATAAAATTCTGGGATTCCTTTTTGGGTTTATTGTTTTTGCGACATATGATAATAGTCCTTGTTTTTCATATTGTAGAATAATCAATGGCAATGGAGCATGGGTCCTTAAAAGACCCCAGCAGTGCAACATTCTCTTTGGCTGATGAGGATCACACACTAGCGAATGCTGTCAGATTCACGTTGAATCAGGAGTCAGTGTTTACTCTGTTTTGACATTATTTCCCCTTTGATTTTTCTGCTCTTATTTCTGTTCTTCAATCAGTTATTGGGTGCAGTAATTTAACTGTTTGTAAAAGGTATCTGTAGAGTTTCAAAATCTGTGGGGTGGTTATTGCAAAATTTATAGAATTCCATATACCATATGTTTCTGTTCATTCACCAAATATGAATGTGCAATTGCCTCCACTCAGATGTACCTAGTGGCACCCCTTGGTTCCTTAAGGAATTTGGACTCTGTCACCACAATCAATGAATAACCTCTGTGATGGGAATTCGGAATTTGAGTATGAGAGTACTCTAATTCATAGATATTAGGAAATGCAATTTTCTTGGTTTAGGGTTCGTGTGACTTTATTGAATGTTACATGTGGAACTATCCATATCACTCAGTGTGCGAAGTCGCTGAGATGGTGGACTGTGCTTGATTTTGCAGTTGGCCGATGCACTTCTCTTTTGAGCTTCCGGACTATGACCTAATAACCATATCATTCTGTTTCAATACCGCAGCCCCAGAGTTTCATTCTGTGGATACAGTATTCCCCATCCTTCAGATGCTCGAGTAAATGTTAGAGTTCAGACAACTGGTGAGTTTCTTTTGCTCAAAGACCTGTTCTCTCTTTTTCACGAATTCTGTCTTATTCCCATCAAGATAGTTTTCCAATGATGATTTGTTCATTCAGCACAAATGAAACAGTAGTTTCTCCATCAAGACTCTTGAGTTGTATCATTGTGAATGTGATTTGCTTGCTTAATCTTTCCTTTTTCCCCAAAAAGGCCAATTGTCTAATCAGATGACATTGTTGAAATGAACTTTTGTTATGCCAACATGCGTTTAAAATTGCAGGTGATCCAGCTAGAGGGGTGCTGAAAGACACATGCGAGAATTTGAGGCTGATGTGCCAGCATGTTCGGGGAACTTTTGACAAGGCTGTTCAAGATTTTAGAACCAACAGTTCTATGAACGATATGAATATCGACTCCGAGAGTGATTGATCTTTTTATGTTTGTGTTACCACTAGACCTTAGTTTACCATGTTGCTGGATGTGACATTTTGCTCAATGCCACTGTTCATTTACTAGTTTTACGCTTGTACGACAGTAGCAGAAGAATAACAAATCTTTTCAAATGTGATCGGTTGCTAGAACAATTGACATGAGATCGCAATGTTGCTTCAAATTTTGGTTCCAAAAAGGATTTCTCCTCCTTTCTGGATGAGTTTAGTTATCTGTTGTACCATTTTCTTATAATTTAGATATAGTGAGAATTAATAATTTAAATTGATAACTAATTGTGCAACTACTAATAAACAATGTAAATTACTACTATAAGTTAGGTAATGTATAGTGTAAATTGCAATCTGAAAAGTTGATGCTAGATTCAGCTACTAAAAAAAATGCTTGGGAGATATGTAGATTTTTAATATGGGGCCAATAATAATTTCATACAAATTTCAAGGAGTTTTTAAAGAAAATTTCGCGTCCTGATCGAAGTGTATGGTATCATAGGTAAATTTTGCCCATGGCCCCTAACCTTTAATTATTATATTATTTTAAACCCTAACCCTAATTTTGTGTATGAAAAATTTCTAATCTCATTTAATTGTTTCATTTTAGACCTTCGTAGAAAATGTTATGTGGACAGAAAATGTTACATGGCATGCCAGTGTGACAATTGGCCTCGTGTCCAAATAAATCAATTGCAATAGATGATGTTAAAAAGTAAGAAAAAAAATTAAAATATTAAAATAAATAAATAAATAAATTTAAAAACAAAAAAAAAAAAGGTGCCTCCACGAACTCATCACCCACACCGCCGCTGTCGGTCACCATTCGGATTGATTACCGAGATCGACATCCTCTTCTCTCATTAAATGGGGTAAGAGCGTGAGACAGCGGTGCGAGGAAGGTATGAGGCAGTGGCGCAGTAAGAGCGTGAGACAGCGGTGCGAGGAAGGTATGAGGCAGTGGCGCGAGGGTGTGAGGCAGCAGTGCAAGGGCGCGAGGCGGAGGAGGAGAGTGCGATGGGGGAGGAAGTGGAGGCGAAGGAGGGGGAGGAGAGTGCGACGGATGAAGGGAAGAGGGGTTTGCTGCCGGATCTCTAAACTCAGCTTAGGAGGAGTTCGCTGCCGGATGAGGGCAAGAGGGGAGGAGGGGAGGAGAAGGGGCGGATGGGGGGAGAAGCAGCCCAATCTGATTTTCTCTTATTTTATTTTATTTTACTTTTTTAATATTTTAATTTTTTTCTTACTTTTTCACATTAGGCATGCAATTGATTTGTTGTGACATGATTTGTTGTGACATGTGACAAGTCGTCCACACTAGTATGCTAAGTGTCATTTTCTGTCCATATTAATATTTTTTCATCTATAAAATATTTAAAATGAAACAATTAAATTGGTGTTAGAGACTTTTTGTGTATAAAATCAATATTAAGATCTAAAATGATATAATAATTAAATATTAGGAGCCATAAATGTAATTTACCCGTGATATCACGCATCTATAACAGTGAGAAGCAGACGTCTCTTTTTGTAATAGGTCCACTGTACAAACTATTGTCCTGGCTCAGAACAATTGAACCCACATCTAAGCCTCTAAAGGCCTAAACTAAGTAAGACTTCATGTATATCTCGTTTTATTTCTTGTTGGATGGGTTTTCTCCTTACTTAGCTTCACTTGACTAACTTGAACATTGAAGGATGTTTTTAGGTATTTTAATCTGCCAATACCATCTCAGAAAATTTGCTTTGGAATCATGCAGGTCCTCGAAGGCTTGATCTTGGCCTTAGCAAGTGCGTGAAGCCTAAGCTCCAAAACTGATACTAGTTGCTAATGACAACTTACATATATGTCTTTCTTTTTCCAAAGACTTGTAAGTCATTTTTTCAGACTAAAATTATGTTTATACAGCATTATTTTTTAGAGGAAACATGATGGTCTCCCATCAATAACTGTTCATTTTCATTAATTTTAATATATCATTGTGGATTATTTTTATATAAAATGATTATTTATCAAAATTATTTATATATTGAACCCTACACTTTAAGAATTCCAAAGTAACCTTACAATAACGTTTTGTAAAAAATATTCTTTTTTTTCAATTCTTTTAGGTTGGTTAAGCTACAAAATTAATAAAAATGCTTTACTTTTTACAAAATATCTTAAAATTACTTTTTAGACCTCTTAAAATGTAAATTTTCAATAAATTAATAATTTTGATAAACAATCACTTTATGTCATGTCAGAATGATGCACAATAATACATTAAACTTAGTGCAACACAAACTAGTTTTTACAAACACACATATAAACCAGCCTCACATCCAGGTGCTTGACTCTTTAGTGGGAGGAAATAATCCTGATAATAAAGGGTAAATTTTGTGGATAGTGTCCAACCTTTCGGTCTCTAATATATTGACTGATCTATTTTTTTCCAAAATCTATAAAAAAAAATATAAGGTTAGAGTTTTGTATGTTCCGCACCCTGTACTCAAATTCAATTGGATAGAATAGAGCGGTATATTCGAACTCCTTCAGAAGTTGGGGGACCTGCTATCGCTTTTTCCTTTTCTATTGATTCAGTGTGACGACGAGCCAATCCGATATATATAAAAGGTTACCAGAAACCGACCCGAGTCTTGATGGAAGCTCCCGGTGCGTGACCGTCTTTCTTCACTCGCTTGATCCTAAATTCTTCGATTCGAGTCGATACGGTTAAACCCTACTTGCCACGGCGAGTGCTACTTTCTAGCGCGGCCATCAATGGATTCCGCGATAGCCCAGAAAACTTGGGAACTGGAGAACAATATCCTGACCATCGAAACCCCAGACCCTTCCTCCGACGCTATCTTCTTCTACGACGACGCGGCTCAGACCAGGTTCCAGCAGGACAAGCCCTGGGCCAACGAGCCGCACTACTTTAAGCGCGTTAAGATCTCTGCTTTGGCACTTCTCAAGATGGTTGTCCACGCCCGATCCGGCGGCACAATCGAGGTCATGGGCCTCATGCAGGGCAAGACCGACGGCGACGCCATCATCGTTATGGACGCCTTCGCTTTGCCCGTCGAAGGCACTGAGACCAGGGTCAATGCCCAGGCCGATGCCTACGAGTACATGGTCGATTATTCCCAGACCAACAAGCAGGTTTTTTCCCTAAACCCTTTTTAAATCTTGGTATCTATTTTGTGTGCGTTGCTTTGATTTCGCTTAAACTAAAGAACTTGGCGACTTACTGATAACTCAGATCTGCTTTTTCTTCCTTTCGTTTAACTTGTTCGACAAGGTTTTAGGTTGTTGAGTTTTCTTGTCTATGCATTCTGAATGTGGGGGAGATATTAGCCTCCTCGTCTCTTTCTCTCCAAATAGTTAATTGTGGTAGATTTCTCATATAGCTGCTAGCGAAATCTCAAATTTCCATCTTCTTTATTGGTTTGCTTCGCTAGCTGGCTTGTATTTCCAGATCTAGGACAGTCTATTGACTTCATCTCAAGTTGTGTAGCACTTCTTATAGTATCATTTATCATCCCTTTATGTTGAGACGATTTCTTAACAGCACTGAAACCTTTTTAAAGATCATAACTCTAAGCCAACCTAGAAAAAAGATATATGCAGTCAGTCCAGCTAGTTTGAGGTCAAGATTGGTTGAGTTCAGTTAATATTGTTTTGTCATGCCTGGGTATTTTTTCTGTATATCCTTGGCCCTAATATGAATGTTGTGGCATAGGCTGGAAGATTGGAAAATGTGGTTGGTTGGTACCATTCTCATCCAGGTTACGGTTGCTGGCTTTCTGGTATTGATGTCTCAACTCAGATGCTCAACCAGCAATTTCAGGAGCCCTTTCTTGCTGTTGTTATTGATCCAACAAGAACTGTTTCTGCTGGGAAAGTTGAGATAGGGGCATTCAGGACATACCCTGACGGATATAAGCCTCCAGATGATCCCATCTCTGAGTACCAGACCATTCCTCTGAACAAGATTGAGGATTTTGGCGTGCACTGTAAACAGGTTAGTCTCTTGTCATTGGAACTTCCTTTTTGTGTTTCTTGTTAATTTGCTTAATGCTGATTCTGGTTCCTGTTTTCTGTCAGTATTATGCGTTAGATATAACTTATTTCAAGTCTTCTCTGGACTGCCACCTGTTGGATCTGCTATGGAACAAATACTGGGTGAATACCCTTTCATCTTCACCTTTGTTGGGCAATGGAGATTATGTTGCAGGACAAATTTCAGATTTAGGTAATTTCTATGCATTGTTGTTGCTTACTGCAATTGTTAAAGGTTACTACTGTTGTGCATGACTTGTTGAATGTGACTTGGAAAGATCTTAAATATTTGTAGCATGAAAATGACACATACGGACTGTTCTTGTACTGACATTTGATAATTTTATCCATCATTCAGCTGAAAAGCTGGAACAAGCAGAGAATCAGTTGGCTCATTCCCGCATTGGCCCATTGATCGGACCTTCTCGGAAGAAAGAGGTTTGTAAATTGATTGCAAAAGGCTGTCAACGCATTTAGGCAGATTTTTTTCTATATTTTTTTTAAGCTCAAGTAACATGAATTTTTAGGTCGTTTGTTATCTGAATCTCTTTCAGAAGATTTTTTTTTGTTATTTATTTATTTATTTATTATCTGAAGATCATATTACTAAGGCAAGTATAATAGAAAGATAACCACAGGTTGTGGATGTTGAAGAACCTTAGATGTTGGACATTTTCCTCTTACTGTCACCAATTTATTGCTTTTGCTGGGTGGATGGTGAGCAGGACAGAGAAGGCGCTGATGAAAATAGTTGCTAATTTCTGGATTTCCATTATGTTCTTAAGTCTTTGATTGTTGAAATATTTCTTACTTGGAGATTACCTATTCATTGTCGGCAGGAAGAATCACAACTTGCTAAGATTACCCGGGATAGTGCCAAAATCACTGTGGAGCAGGTTCATGGTTTAATGTCACAGGTGACTGACTGACTGACTCTATACTTGGATATTTACAGGGTCATTTTCTAGACAATCATGCAACAACCAATATCGTTAAAGTTTTTCATGCTCCTAAAATTCTTGTGCATTTTCTTGGTCAGGTTATTAAGGACATTCTCTTCAACTCTGTGCGACAGTCTAATAGGTCATGTGGTGAGCAATGTGGCCCTGAGCCCATGGTTGAAGCATGATTTTGCAGTCTTGGGCACTCAGCAGCTGCAATGAATCTCTTCTTGTCTATGCAGCATCCAGTGTGAAGTGAACCCCCAAATGTTTGCACACAAAGCCGGCTTTTGCTGCAGAGACTGATCCTGTCTGCACAAGTTTTGCTACTTGAGGGAATGAAAAACCTTTTCAGTCATGTTTATTATACATATTCAGGAGCTTGTATTTCAAGTTCTTGTTATTCTCCAACCGTCCCATTTCACGTAGGGTTAGAAATTGGTAGCCATTTGCTTATTTTGAAAGAGCAATAGTTTTAAGCAGGCATGGAATTAGTGGGCATGTAAGATTTACAGGATTATCATATTTCTGACTTGAAGGGCTGGCAAATTTGTGCTTACCTGATCAGATGACAGGCCGGCAACACGAGACGATCATGGTGCCTCAAGGCTATGAAATGAACGAGTAGAACAGATTTTATTGGTCTTGCTTCTTGACTAATTCGTAAAATCGATAGATATTTTTCTGCATTTCTATTCGCACTTAAAAAAAGATGTTGACATGTTCTGAATTGGCAGAAGTGATGGATCGACATCGATCATCGATGTATAAAATGCTTCAAGTTAAAATAGATACTGGTACTTTGTCTAAGTATATATGTATTAATTCAGCCCAATTCCCATCGCAGAAGGTTGTTCCCTGCAATGTGAAGACCAAGATAACAAGCAAGTGTCAGCCAGACAGCGGGCAGCTGGTTGTGTCGAATTATATATCTATCCATATTTATGATGTTCATTTCTCTCCAACATGCATGTTCTTGGTGCTACTGCTAACAAGAAATATGTATAGGCATAGAGTAGATTTCTATGCATTTTTGTACACAATTCCGTCATAGATGAAGATAGCGTATGAATGAATTGAAAAGAAAGTAAATAATTTGGCATGGAGGAATGTATCTTCCATTAGACATGAGAGGGAGGATCTGAATCCGTGAGGTAGGAGGGTCATTCTTTGGCCTAAGTACCCTGTCAGTCTCTAAACTTGACCAACTCGAACTAGTTGGTCCATCAACCAGAAATCAGCTTAAGTTAGTCCTCAAACTTGGTAAAATGTGATGACTTAGTTCTTGAAGGAAATTAGAGCATTACGTGTCCTTACGGTGATAGTGCCATTAAAGCAATTTCATCTTCTTCCTGGACCTCATCTCTATTCTGCTTAATGTGCAAGAACAACAAAACCTAATTGACCAATTGGATTTTAAAATCTAATAAAAACATGGGGCTTTTCCAAATTGAGTCACATTTTCCATCTTTCCATTGACAATCAGATGTCAATATCGTGAATTGGTTCCTGACAATGCTCGCAACCAATCCAACACCCAAGGGAGAATGAGAAAGAATGAGGGAGAGGACAGGGACAAAATCTTGGGTGAGAGGAATTCAACATGCATGAGTGCAAACCTGTTAGCATTGCTGCAATTCAAGCGCTAAAGGTTTCTCAACGGAGGCATGCTTCCTTAAATTTGCAAGGCTTCACAAAATTGACATAAAATGGGAGCTATAGGTCTTACAATGGCGAAGATGAAGAGGCCATAGTTGGAAAGTCACAATCACATGCAATGTTTGATTCAATGGCAAAGATGAAGAGGCCACACCTGGAAAGGCCCAGTCTCCTACTTGCACACTCACCTCCTAGCTTGGAAAAAACAAAGACATCTCTCTCTCAACAATGGTGAGCTAATTAACTTGATGAAGGATGTAGGTGATTGCAAGGTGATTGGGGTGAGCAAAGTTGAGCAAGTTTCATTTCTTCCACTTAAGTCACTGGGGCTAGCTTATGTGGGTTCTACTCCTCAGTTGAACACCTCTTGTAGGCAAGAGACCTATGGCAGAGATAGAACAATGCAGATGATGGTATTAGTCACGTGCCGCATCAAGTGGATGGCTTGAGAGACTAACTCGTGATAACTTATTGAGTTGAAGGACTAACTTAAACTGAGTTTTGGTTAATGGACTAACTCGTATGAGTTGGTCAAGTTAAGGGACCCCAAGGGTATTTTGGCCTCATTCTTTCTAAGTCAAGTGGGCCTGCTAAGATTGGGCGGTGAGGTGAGGTGAGGTGAGGTCGGGTCATTTGTAAGACAACGCTGTCCGTCCAATACATATTACTTTCATTTTCCGTACGTCTGAATCAATCACTGCCGGATATAAGTAAGTGCTTCCGCGAGTAACTTGACGGGTGACAATGGCTCAGAGCGGGGTAGGGAGAGAATCTTTCACGTTGAAATGAGTATAAAAAGAGTTTCATTTCCGACCAACTACAATTAATTAATGAGTTAGCTGACACATCATATTCATCTAGATTGGTTTTTTTATAACACTATCTCAGATTGGTTGATGACACTAGAAGGAAGGTATGGGTTTAGGCATAGGTATAGGTACAGGTGTAGGTGTACAGGGGAGTCACAGGGAAGCGATGAGGCTGAGGATGAGCTGCAGCTGTGTTCTTTTTTGGTCAGCTTCAGCTTTGTGTGTAATTAAATTAAGGAAAGCGCAAGCCCCCTTCACATGACCAGCCACCACCCTTCAACCACTCCACTGCATGCGTATTTCCCTTTTAACGGCTGATGTGTGCTGCACCAGGCCCATCTATGCCGTGCTCAGTTTTAGCTCCTTGTGATACCTTTTTTTCTGGTGGCCTGGTACGGGACACATGTGAGAGCATTTGTAGCTGCACGGACAGACACAATGCTCCCTACTTCCATCCATTCCGCCCACATCTGCGCCACTTTCTTAGTCTCTTTCTTTCAATCAATAAATATTTTTCATTTTTCAATTTTCTCCCTCAAATTATAAATATTGTGACACATGAATCAATTATTATATAATATTCCTTTCAAATTCTATCCCAAAGTGCTTGTCACTATTTTGTTTAAATTCGTTAACTATCACGTAATTATCTCATATTAACCTTTTAATTTTAATTTTAATTATTCAGTAACTATCTTTCATAAATTTAATCTATATCATAATTTTTTTTATATTTAACGAAATCATTTAAATGCTCTAATTTTTGTCTCTATAAATTGAGTCCATGCACAAACTCATTCTTATATAGGATTTAGGGGCTAGTATAGCAATCAATTATAATGTGTGGGGCCATTTTGTGATAAAATAAAGGTTGATGACCAATTTGTAATGGAGAATAAAAATCAATAGACTAATGGTGTTTTTTAGTCCCAAAAGAAGAGAAGACTTGTAGTGTTTGGAATGCAAAGGATGAAGGTGGGAATTCAAAGGTAGAGATGAAGTGGGACAAAATCATGAAAACTAACTAAAGTAGATCATTAGAATAGATATTATCAACTAATAAATAGCTATGTTCACTCCCGCAATCTCAGCCGCCCATCAATTATATTCATATGCATATGTATAACCATCCCCAACCCTACAATACGTCTCTTTTGAAGTCTGGCTATCTTCTTTCTTAACTTCTTGCAATAAATGGTCCTTCGAATGACTCACCTTTTTAGTCTTTACTTTATAGATTATTTGGCTTGGGAGAAATAACTGTGCCTTCTATAACACACATTTCGATTCATGATCCTTGACAACTAGGAGAGAAGCCATTATGCATCAAATCTCGTCTTTTAGAGACTTCTTGTCTGCTTAGAGGATTTTTAGGTAGATCCTCCTAATAAGCTTTGTCACTCATGGGAATTTAGGAAAATGATGACTCCAGACTGAAATCCATCTATATTTGTGTTGGATGGTACTTGGTGCAAACATTTAGGTCTAGGAGCAACTGCCTGGGTATGGGTAGGAACTAATGCTCCCCCCAAATACCATCATAGAAAGCGATGGTTGAACTACTCCTCGACATTGGAAGCAAAATTGAAAGGCTATATTGGGGGCGGTTAATAGCAAAGGATTTTTTGTTGCAATATTCCACCATACTTTTTGACTATTTGTAGTTCTTGAAGGTTTTACGCGATCAGAAGCCATCGAACTCAAGATTGGTAAACAGCACGGTCTAGGTTGTAGCTGTAATGGATAAGCTTGATCACTGTTCATTGGTGATAATTCCACAATAGTGTATTTCTTCAACACATAATCTAGCAGCTTCTTTATTCTCTCAGTCTTCTTGCCTGATTTTTTAATCTAAATTTTTTATTTTCAACATTTTAGCATATAAATAAAAAAACCTTTATATATGAATGATAAATCAAGACCTATAATTTCTAAATATATTTTTTATTTTTTTTCTAACAGACAATAATATAAATAAATTCAAGTCAAACTAGTCAAAAAAACTCAAATTGAGCAAAAAAAAGTGGAACGGGGGGAATATTATACTACACATGGATAGGTCCAAGTAGTGAAAATAATAACAGGGAATCATTAAAAAGTCCTAAAACTTGTTACCTTTTTTTTTTAGTTTTTGCTTTTTTTTTAACTTTTCTAAATCATTCCTAAAATTTTGTCAATGTGTCAGCAGTTAGTCTTAAATTTACTAGAAGAAATTATTGAATAGGAACATTATTCAAAGAATGGAAAATTTATAATTTAAATGGCCCATTGATGGAGTGAGGGTTGAAGTGAAATATATACGTGAATGCAAACTATCTTAAAACCCTCCAAACCTAAACCACAAGCGCACAATTAGTTGTCACTTATAGTGTGGTAAGTAGGGGTCAATCCCACAATGATAGATTTATATTGTTTGACAATTACCACTAATTAGAGATCTAACTTTAGCTAGACAATCAAAAGCTAAGAAATAAAATAGACTAAATTAATTTAAATTATACTACAACTAAACAAGAGAAAACATAAACAATGCAATTTTTTATTTTTGATAAATTAATAGAAGCACACTTTTTATAGGTTTTACTACTTAACTTGGTCAATTAGTAAATTATGGCTAATGTCTTTCATTTTCCTATTTGTTGGTGAAGTGATTTAATTGGGCCCTCACCTTCACAAGTTAAAAGTCACAGTTTCAAGCTTAAACTAGAATAGACTTTCATCTTATCGTAGCCTAATAGAGGCTTACAAGTTCAATTTACCTTTACCTAGTGCCCTAAACTAGTCTCCCAACAAGCCAATAGTCACTACACTCCTCTCATAGTTCCAATTCATCTCAATCTTTCTTAAGACTTAAGACTTAAGTAGAATCTAAGTTGCAATTGACATAGGCCTTTAATCAATCAACACAACAATAAACTCAAAAAGAAAAGTAAACAAGCATTAAAGAAAAATCCACAAATAACCATTTATTCAACTAGCATAACTATGTCAGATAGCTACATTCATAGAAAGTGCAAGAGAAATCACACTATTCTCAAACTAAAAGAAAACATAAAAATAGAATAAATAACTTTCATGGCTAACTACAAGGGAAGGGAAAGAAAGAACCAAAGTAGACTTAGTAGAGCTTGATCCCTCAAGTATCCAAGCAAGCCTCCTCCAAGTTAGCTCTCCAATGATAGCCTCCGCCATAAGAAACCTCCTTCATGAGAAAAATAAGAGGATAAAGAAGATGATACTCTACCCCCTCTTTAGATTCAAAAAATGTATTTCTTCTCTTTTCATCCTAACCTTCTACCCCTTTTCTAAGAAGTTGTGACCTTTGTCACCTTATAGAGGGCCAATTGGAAGATAAGTATGTGAGAATTGCAGCCCACTTGATGTAGAAATGCTCCTAAGTCCCTAAATGGTTTTTTCTTTCATGTCTAAACAAAGTATGGTCATATTTCCACATCTCTGGTTAAATTTCTAGTTTCAAAGTGATATCGTACTTTGAAAGTGCGGTCACACTTTTTGTTCGTTTTGACAGCTTCAACACCTTTACGTATTTTGAGCATAACTTTTACTACATATGTCCAATTGAGGCGATTCAAGAACCCATGTAAAGCTAAGAAGAATGGCTACAATTTTATTCTTTGACCAAAGCTTGAATCTATCAATAAGAGATCCAAAATTTGCTTGTAGCATACCCCTCTTCTAATTTTTTTTTTTGTCTTCATTTCTCTTGTCCTCATCCTTTATTTCTTCATCCAAATGTACCTCAAATTTATGTATATGACCACTCAAACTCTCAAGATATGCAATGCAACCTACAAAATATAAAATGCAACTAAGATGTAAAAAATTCAACAACAATTTAGCATAAAGGTGGGTAAAATATATGGTAACATCATGAGACTATCATCCGTTAACTGTTAAAAAATTATTATGTATATTAAATTTACTATAAAATAGTTACTGAATGATTTTAATTAAAATTAAAAAATTTTAAAGAGAGAAAAGTGATGAGTTATAAGACTACCTGTTTACAAAGTTACAAGTCTTAAGAATCATATATATAAATGAAAAGTTTTAGAACTAACTGTTTGTACTAGTCATAATGTTTGAAGACTCATTTAAAAATGTGAAAAGTTTCTGGACTAAAATAGAAAAGCAAGTGAAATTTTGAGACCAAAAGTGACCTTTCCTATAACCAGACTTTGTTTCTTCAACAATTTACTCCATTCATTCCATTTTTTGTAATTCATTTGCTTTTTTCATAAAGTGGGTCAAAGTGGTTAACTGACCCATGTAATTAAGTCCAAGGGTTAAGTTGGCCCAAGTTGAAGTTTATAGGGGTAAGTGTCTTGGTCAACCAAGTTCGGGGGCTGAAAGGGTATTTTGGTCTACTTTTTAACATCTTTTCAAAATTTACCCTAAAAAATAATCATTCTTTGTTATACATCAATTTTTCTGGGATAAAACAGGAAATTTAATAAAACGTTACTATCAATTTTAAAAAGTGTTTCATCTTTCGGACACCTGAAAAAAAAATAGCGAAAACAAACCGAAATTATGGCGGAGTAATATACTGTAGTTTAATTATCAAGGCACCTCCTCTAACTAAACAAAATCAATAAATACCTAATTCATTCAAGTAATTGCCGTGTATCGATAACTGATTAATGCTCGCTAGTGAAAAAAGAAAAGGTTAAAGGATTAATTAATTAATTAATTTGGTAACTAAAGTCATTATACAGGATTGTAGTGTTAGATGGTATCATATTCAAGGGATAGTGGGAATGCTGATTTATTTGAGGCCCTAAGAACTACAAAATCAGTGTAAATAACATTATATGGGAAAAATGGATAAGGTGAGAGTTAAACCTATGACCTCACCATTCTCTTATGTCCCTTTTACCATTCAATCAAGCAGTTGCATTAATTAATTAATTAAAGGGACTAAGCTGTTCCAAAAAGAATAAATTATTTTCATTTATGAAAATGTTTTAACATCTAACTTATCTTATTGACCTCATTTAGGTTCTTTCTACACAAAATCTAAAAAATAATCTTTTTATTTTCTAATTCTCATTTAAAAATTCACTACATAAAACCCCAAAAAAAAATTATTTTAGATTCAGGAGTAAAAATAAAAAAATATAAATTACACATTTGAATCCTCAAATCCGAAGAAACCATCAATCAAAATGAAAAAAGAATGAATAATTAATTAATCCAGCTGATTAGCGGAGTGGTAGAAGGGACGCAAGAGGGAGGTGGGATTGAGCGAATAGTTCGGCGTTTGGAGGCTCTAGCTGCCTGGGTAGCCACTCGTGCGTATTTCTTTGGCTCAAATTTTTTCTCCCCCAGCAAGGCATCTCTCCATTATCTGTGTGTTCTCCTTCCTACTTTCTTATTCAATTCTTTTTATTTTTCTTCTTCAAAAATCAAGTTAAATGCTGATTGGCATCTGAAGTATAAAAAATTTAAATTTTTCACCCTCTAACTAAGATTAATTCTCAAATAGCTCCAAATCAACCAAAATTATACTCAACTGACCCTTAGATAATATAAATTAAGTGAGAGAGGAAATGCCAAAATGGTAGAATTTGGGGGACGCAAAGAAAGAAAACATTGGTACTACCAAGAGGTGCTTTAGATTAATCATCACTCATGATTTTTTACTGCTACTAGCTTCGAAGTTTTTATACACTAAAAAGCTCCAAAAGATTTTAAATCTCAACAGCCACATACAAACGAAAACCTTATATTAGTTGGGCTACCTTGCTACGGAACGCAAAGAAAGGTATAGATATGGAACATATACGTGTAGGCCGGGGACGGAGGAATAAATTAGGAAGGGACCATTTGCATTGGGTGCGAAGCTAAGGCTTGACAATTGGGCGTGCGTGCATGAGAATATATAGAAAGAGATGATTGAGCTGCGAAAGATGTATCACTCACATCACATTTAGGATGGCAACAAGTCAGGTTGAGCACAGGCTTATCATTCCTATCACCTCTATTCAAGGACATTTCTTTACTCGTGAAGTCACAAGTATTTATCGGCAGCTAAGATTTTACACACATACTCGTAATCTATTGATATCCATAGCCGCGAGTGTACCCACATGCACGTATAGTAAACATGTTGTCAATCAAAAAAGGGATAAAAAAAAAAGCAGCACTAGCCACAATATGTTCACTCTCTAATGTCTAGCATTCCAAGTTTTCATTAATTTCCTTCCACTTTAACCACCATCTTCCACGAAATAGTAACTGATGTTGTCCTATATTCAACTTCTCAATCCTAAAGTTCAGCCAACTTCATAAGAAACTGACATTCTGATATTATAAAAAAAAAAGACTATTTCAGCTCTATTCTATGACTTGAATGAGTTTTCTCCAAAATCAATATGAATAGAACCTCATAAGTTGCTAACATTGGGATTGCAGCTTCTTCAAGAAGATAGCTAGGAGGTGGCTGGGCACCTTTGGGTGGTCACATACGTACACACACATATTGCATATACACACATAACTTCGCCCTGGCCCATTCGACGGAATATTTAAAGGAAATGGGTGAAGATCCAAAACTCGACTCTGATGGGATGGCTAAGATACACAGGTAGAGGTTTAGAGTTTGACTCCAACCTCCATTACTTTCCCCATAATGCTAGAAAAATAATAGTTTAAACACCCTCAAAGTCCTGAAAAATAGGCATTCCTAACTATATCTATCAAATAGTCTCCACAAAATCAGAACGCAAGCTATGTAACTTATAACAAGTAGCTTCCTTCTATATGTTTGTCATTGGAGACATCACAACTCTTTAAGGGGCTTGCAATATGCAAGTATCTTATAATTAAAACAAAAAATCCTTAATTATACTTAATTAATATCAATAAAGTCCTAAGGTTGAATTATGTGTCTTATAGGGAATTAGCTTTGGAATATTAAATAAGCATATATATTATTGGGTTGGCTCAAGTCTAAAAAGTTTAAGGATTTTGATTTATTTTAGGATTTGTTTTAACTTTCCAATTTGTCTTGGGTTTGTGTTAGCATATAAAAAAGACATTATGGTAGAATTTTAAGTATGAGAGAAAAACCAATATTGTGAAGAGGCAATATGTGAAAATTTTTAAAAGGGAGAGAGGTTTGAAAGCAAAGAGAAGTAAGAAGATAAGTTTTTTGTGATTTTCATATTTTGTAATTGTGTGAGAGTAAGATATTGAGATTGTCAGTAATGTGTAGAAAATACGTAGCTCAGCATGGGTGTTATGGACATACTTCTATTGTAATCTATATAGTTTGTCTGAGTAAATTTCTCTCATCTATAGATGTAAGTTAGCTAATAGTTAAACCATATTGAATTAGTATGTGCTAGTTTGTGTTTGATTTCCATTGCATGTGATGTGTGATTAGAAAATATTTTTTTCCTCCAACCAGTAGTTTCAGAATTTATGGTTTTATCCTAACATGGTGAAGCATGTGGCTCATTCATGATATTGTGGGGTGTTTCAATTATTGTTGGCAAAAAGTATAAAGATTGTTCATATGATGGTGGAGGCTAGGGAATTTTCCTAAGGGGTGTTGTAGTTTGGTAGTGATTGCGATGGGGCACCGACAGCTTAATGTGTGATTTGATGTAGTAGTAGTAACATGGTACTGATGACTCGATACAACTTTGAAGATTGAGTGTTTTGTTCATATATATTGATGTTGGTGATGATCTTGGTGCTTGGAGCCATTTTTGTGTTATTTGTAATTGTTTGCATTCGTTACTGTATTCATGTTTTGGAGATGTTTTGGAAGTTTCTGTTTGTGATCATGTTCGTAGTACTCATGTTTGCGTTGTTGCTCATAGTGTTTATGTTTATGGTGAAGGATTTGAGCCAAAGTGAAAATTGTTTGGTTTATTGTCTCAAATCCAAGACATTTAAGAATTTTAGTTTTATTTATGATTTAGTTTAATTTTCCTATTTGTTTGGGTTTTATGTGTTGACTATAAAAAGGTATGTTGTAGTAAAGTTTTAAGTATGAGAGAAAAATAAAGGTGGTAAAGAGACAGATGTGAGGATTTTCAAAAGGAGGAGAGATCCAAAAATAGAAAGCAATAGAACGAGAAACCTTTTCTGACTCAGCTATTTTGTAATTGTGTGAGGGTAAAATATTAGAATTGTTAATAGTATGTAAGAGATCCAAATGCCAGAGTGAATATGAAATACATATTTCTTTTGCAATCTTTATATTTTGTCTGAATAAATTTCTCTCATTTGTGAATGTATGCTAATTAACGGTCAAACCATGTTAAATTGATATGTGCTAGGTTGATTATGTTTACTTTCGGCTGCATGTAACAGGTCATTAAGGATTTTTTTTCCCAACTTATACTTATACTATAATCCCAAAAAAACTTTTCTTCATGGGACAGTTGCGTATCGTCAACTATGACCACCATTCCAATCTAAATCCTACCACTTAACACAAGCGAAATATTTTTATTATTAGTACTATTGATGATTTTAAGCTCAGATTAATTAATCGTTATATTAATAGCTACTATGCTAGATAACAATACATACAGACTAATCATGCTTTTCATAAACCACCTAATAACATGATTACGTGAAACTCGTGATGATCATTCAAGTTGAAAATTCAAAGTCAACCTCTCTTTTAGGGTGGTTATCCAATTAGTTCGGTTAAAATTGAACTAAAATTTTCTGTTAATTTAATTTTTATTTTTAATTATAATAAACTAAATTAATTGAATTGGAAGATGGAACAAAGTAAAACTGAAGCAAAATTTTTTGATTTCATTTAGTTTCACATCGAAATAACTGAAATAATATTTTTTAGTTTTAATCCGGTGACTAAAATATAAAAACAAGGATATGCGTACGAGTTTTAGCCAAAATTGAGTCATGAGAGAGAGAGAAAGAGAGAGAGAGAGAGGGAAGGAGAGCGATACGAGTCGTACGTATTCCGAGCGGCCGACAAATTGGGCAAACCCACCACATGCCGATTTAAGCCTCCACTCCCGGTCCCATCCATTCACTACCAGCCCTTTTTTTCCCAACTATAACAGATCGGTCATAAGCGCTCCTAGGGATGATTGCTTTTTGCTTGCTTTTATTATGGCAAAAGCCCAATAGAAGCCATCAACCTTCTATTTCCCTTCGACTTTGCACCTCTTCCTTTTCAATTTGTCAACTTACCCACTGATACCCCAAATATGACTTCAAAAATTTGGTTTTTTCGATAATCAAAATAACCGACACTCCTAAGTATGGGGTGTCTCCTAGACCATTAATTAATTGGAATATTATGGTCCCACACTAGGGGCGATGTCACATACGATTTAGTAGTGGCAATGAATTTTGGGAAAAATATGTAATTGGTATATGATCTTTTAAAAAATATTCATTATGACTCCATAAAATTTTCTATAATGACCCCACTCATTAAAAAAGTACATTAAATTAGTTTTGATTGTCCCTACTAAGATAATTTTCTAGCTCCAACCCTATCCTGCACCTAGTCACAATTGGCTAAGCCAGTACTTGGAATACTTTAAAACACTTCATGCCTCTAGTAATTACCCTAGCTCATGCCTCTTGGTATATGCATGCTTGAATTTTAAAAAGCAAGGAAACCAACAGTTGAAAACTAACAACATTCATAAAACATCTTAAAATTATATACTGAAGTCATAAAAAGCAAGTGACTTAAACTTCAAGTATCAACCATATGCACAATACAACAATTAATTTATGTACATCCAAAATCAACTTAGTGTTTGTTCACACTAGGATGGTCGATGCAACAACTTGTCCATACTAAAGGTGACACCGTGTCACAACAAGTATATCCAGCAAACTATAAGGTTTGAGACCACAAAATAACTCCCACTTGAGCTCACTCGCTCCATGGATGAAAAGTCCCTAAGTACTTATGCATCCTTTAGCTTGTAATTATAAAGGCCCTAAAACACTTAGTTAGCACATCATCAATGACTACCCAATAACTTAAAACCATTAAAGATTCAATATATAAAGATAACTGCACAAAAAAACTTAGCTTAAATATCCCTTACTCGGTGTTAGGCTCCACAATACCGATATTTGCATAAAATGATTGTTAAAATGATGAAATTTTGCTAATCCTCGGTAAGGGATTTAAAACCTACAAGAAGGATTTTAGGACAACAAATATATAAACATATATATGCATCTTGACGTGAGCTCATTACAACCCAAGGTCTTAACTAAGGTTCACTAGCTAAACTTCCGTAGTGGGAACCTGTCATCAACATAGTCCTACTTATAAGAACCTAGTTCCTAGCAAGCTTTGCTTCCTATATACATATTCTTATCATATTGTACATGGACTATTCTTAACTTAGTTGGCTTAATCTTGCCAAGTCTTCAAGTTTAGCTAGGGTACTTAGGAGATGCAAGTCTCCCTTTAAGCACTTAGCAACCTAACACACTTACTTTGGCCTCTTTCTTACTTACTTGGGCATTAAGCTCCTACTTCTTGTCCACACCCTTTTTATCCTCTTAATAAATGCATTTTAAGCTATGTAAAAATGAGTTCGGAACATAGTTTAAGGTACCAAAAGTCTTGGAATAGCCCAGGGCCAAAACCATATCAATGGAGTCTTAATGGCATCTTTCTATCTTGGGCCAAAATGCACTATGGCATTGAGGCGCCAAGGGCTGGTGTTGCATTATCACAGGCATTTTGGTGCTAAGTAGTACAAGCCCCATGACACTACAGTGCCAAACCTAGCGTCGGGGCTCGACTTACAGCAACATCCCTTGTGTAACTTTTGCACCTCCAAGGCTTACACTTTGGAGATCACTTCTATAATCCATTTGTTTTTGGATTAAGATAGAGAAAGGACAAATTTTTACTTTTCGTAAAAAAAATATTACTCTCTTCATTTCAAATTTTTTGCACAATTTCAATTTTTTTTACTTAAGTTTAACTTAAATTTATTTATACTAATATTTGCTAAAAAAATTTCAAAAATTTATATTTAGAAATTACACCCTATTTAAATATAATTCTTTTAAATTTTTTCTAGCAAATACTAGTACAAATAAATTTAAGTAAAATTTAAATAAAAAGAACTGAAATGATGCAAAGAACTTATGATGGAGGTAGTATTATTCAATATTTTCAAATATAGACTTTCAAAATTTATATAAAATGTCACAAAAACCAAAATCACTTTGGAAAATTACTCTGCCCATAGAGTGTGAAAATATAGGTTTTTAGGAATTTTAGTCTATTGATTTTCTTGAACAAATTCGATTATTAAAATGTAGAATTATTTTAAGCACAAAGGATTTAAAAAAGGAAAATTTATAATTTCCCTCTTGAGGTTTACCCTAACCTACAATTTATCCCATCTATTTTTGAAAACATACACTTTACCTCTGGTTCTTTTATACTGTCAGATAATGACTTCTCAAACTGTAATTTAAACTATATGATAGTCATCTTTCAGTAATGTTGGTATCTCCAATATTTATTTTATAGTTAATAGACATTTTAAATGATCAATTTTTCCTTTCTATAAATGTATTTTTCTTCCTATGAATGCATATCAGTATTTTTTAAAGGTCGGTTAGCTATAAAAAAAATATAAAAATTTTGAAATTACTGGAACATAGTTATTGTACAATTTAATTTAGAGTTTTAGAGTTATATTGGTATAACTAATACGCAAACCCTAATAGGTTTGTTTTAATGCACACTTTACCCTTACTTTTACGGAAAATTTACAATTATTATTTTTTTTTGTTATGCCCTGACCTACAGTTTACCCCATTTATTTTGAGAAACTTATATTTTGCCTTCTATATTTTTTACACTATCTGATAATAATTTTTGACATTGTATCTAAACTATATGATAATCATATTCCAGTAATTTTAATCTCTTTAATATTTTACCTTCCAGAAATTGTTGTCTGACATCATAAAAAATATAGAGAATAAAATGTAAATTTTTAAAATAGAGGAGTCAAAGTGTAGATTAGATCAAATCATAAGGAGCTTTTATAATTTACTAAAAAAAAGTGGTTGTAAGGTTGAATTTTAGGACGTTAACTCGACTCTGCAAGGCTCCAAACAAGTACGAAGGGCATGTCCATTCCGTACACATTATGCACATTCTTGTCAGGTCTGCGCCCACATTTTTATATTGGTATAACTAATACGCAAACTCACACTTACCCTAATAGGTTTGTTTTAATTCACACTTTAACCTTACTTTTACCGAAAATTTACAATTATTTTTGTTTTGGTATGCCCTGACCTACAGTTTACCCCATTTATTTTGAGAAACTTATATTTTACCTTCTATATTTTTTACACTATCTGATAACAATTTTTGACACTGTATCTAAACTATATGATAATCATCTTTCAGTAATTTTAATCTCTTCAATATTTTTTTTATAGTTAATAAATATTTTAAATTATCAGTTTTTCTTTCTATAAATATATTTTTCTCTCTGTAATTACATATAATTATTTTTTAAATGTCGGTTGGCTGTGAAAAAAATATATATAAAATCTTGAAATTACTGGAATATTATTATCTTACAGTTTAAATTAGGGCTTCAGAAGTTGTTGTCGGATACTATAAAACAAACAGGGGTAAAGTGTAGGTTTTTTAAAATAGATGGGGTAAATTGTAGTTTAGACCAAACCACAGGGTTTTTTTTTGTAATTTTCCTATTTTTAAAAATCCTATACTTAACTCTTTCTTTTTTTACTTTTTTTTTATAATAATTTATAAAATTATAAGTTAAATTATACGATAGTCATCTTTCAATAATTTTATTTTTTACAATCAACAGATATTTTGAATTATCAATTTTTTCTCTTTGTAAATATATATTTTTCTCTCTATAAATACATATCAGTATTTTTTAAAGGATAGTTAACTGTGAAAAAATATCAAAAATTTTGAAATTACTGTAATATAGTTATCAAACAGTTTAAATTAGTTCATAAGTTATTGTCAGACACTATAAAAAAAATAGAAGATAAAGTGTAGGTTTTTAAAAATAAAGGAGTAAAGCGTAGGTTAGACCAAATCAAAAGAGGTTTCCCCGAGTGTTCCTAAACACATATATAGTATAGAAGACTTTGAACAAAACATTTACCTCCTAAATCTACAAAAACTTTTATAAAGGTGCGTAGTAAGACGTTCCATATCTTCTTCTTTTTTTTCAATATTAATTGTATAATTTTGATAAAAAGAAGTTTAGGGATAATTAGAATTAACGGAATAACATGCGATTTTTGGCCTATAACAAAGGGTGAATATTATTGGATGAATTAACAATAAAGGTATTTGGCAGAAGGCGGGGGAAAAGAAAAGAAAACAAAAATAAATGCTTTGATTAACAATATCGAACCGAACCACAAAAAAAAAAAAAAAAAAGAGTTTGTAATCTTGTTAACTACGAAACGTTGGATCATGAGTGATAAACTACTCTTGGTTCATCGTATATGGAGAAATACAGTGAGATGCCGAATGTGGCAACGTATAAAGAATAAGAATAATAGCTATCTCTAATCGAATGGTGCGAAATTGCCTCCAACCCTCTTATTATCTAATATCACATTTGTGCAATAAATGTTTCTATTATGCATAATGAAAAAAATGCAATGCTCATTTTTCTTTTTTAAACGATAAAACAACACGATTTCATTACACAAACTCTAACTCCGTTAATAACTTACTGGATTTTCGGGTGGTTATCTCGCTAGGATTCGTCAACCCGCCACAACTCAATGTTGGAATATGCCTTGCTGTACTTTTAGCTGTAATAAACATAAAATTTTAGTACAACTACACTGCAACCAGCAACCAGCAACCAGGGGCATGCCCATGAAGGTGGCCATGGCGGAATAGGACTATGAATTATACAATATATCATTTCAATCAAGCATGTCATTGTTACATTCAATGGAATATTCTGGCCATTAACTTCCCTAGGTAATTTATTGTTATCATAAATATAAGTGGTTAATATTCCTAAAAAATAAATTTAGATGACAAATTTAACTATAAAAAAAAATAATAGTGAGTGATTTACGCTGTATTACACAAATATGAATGAGTAATTTGTTACCCTTTTGTATGAAGCTTGTGGTTGTGAGGAACTGGGAAGGGACCGGCGCAAGCTTTGCGGGTCAATCCAGCCTACGCGCTACCATTCCATCATCGATCGGCGTTGAAATTAATCTTGGCAGCCACACAGACGTTTGGATTGGTTTGGCTTTCACACTTCTGTTTTTATTTTTCTTCCTTTTTTTTTTTTTTTTTTTTTTGTAAGAAAGTAATAAGTCGTACGTATTTAGTTGGATTTTGACCTCAGGCCCTGGTGGGCCTTGTTTAAAGATACAATGTACCCACATTTCTGGGCTTGTGACAATCTTTTCAACACCACCACCGGTAGTTTTGTCTCTTTTCTTTTACTTTACGTCGCATAAAATTCTTGGGTCTAAACTCAGAATATGGTTATGGAGTACATCAAACTTCTGTTTTTTTGTTTTTGTTAGAAGAAAAAAAAGAAGCTAGTCGTGAGAAAAACTTAAATCTTTTTTTGTCTGGTTAATTTCATGAAATGGGATGAGCAAAATAAATAAGAGGAAGACTGGTATGCTAGTAGCTAGATAGAGATAGAATGGTTAGGCGAGTGGGGCCAACGCCAAAGGAGGGGGAGGTGGTGGGGGCCTATAAAAGCAGGGTCAGACAGAGGGGTTCAAACCGTCGCCCCTCCTGGCTGGCTCCTTTTTCTCAGGGTCTTATTTGTTTATAGAGTAGGAGAGTAATTAATCAGAGGGCCGGGGAGAGTTGAGTTGGGTTTGGTTCAGAGACACAGACCCCTGTCTTGTGGTTCAAATTCTTGGAAATCCAATACGAAATTATTCTGATTTGGGTGACTTGAATATATCGATCCAATCTTGAGCAGGCCATGAGCATGGGCGGGGACAAAGGCCTCAGTCTGGAGCAGATAAAAAACGAGTCGGTTGATCTGGTAATAAGCTATTACCCTGCAAATCTTCACCTCCTATCTAGTTCTCTTCTCTTCTCTGCTGGCTTCCTAGCTCAGAGTCAGAAATGAAAGTAAAATACTAGAGCAGATGCCAGATGGAGATGGAGATGTTACTTGGCGTTATAATTTATTACTTTGCTTTGCTTTGGGAATAAGCCCCGCCGGCCGGTTTGCTTTATGTACAAGTAGCAGGCTGGCTGGATCGCAAATGATTTAGTTTTTCTTCGTCGTTAACTTGCCACTTACTAATCCCCACCGCATGCATGCATGCAGTTGGAATTGGATCCTCTAGTCCAGTAGGGTCGTTTAGTTCTCAACTCAATCGTACACGCGTGTTGAAGTAATTAGACAAGAGGTTATTATTATATATTCCCATCGCTTCATTCTTTTGATCTAATACTATATACTATACTATACAGTTGTTAATATATATATTTATTTATTTAGTGAGAGAAAGAGAGGAGAAATATTCCCACGGAACCAGTATGAGTATGGTAGCTTAATAATTGGCCTGAAAGACAACCTACCAGAATGATTCCATTCCATCCCCTTAATTTCCTCATCTGGATCCGTTGTGTTTTTAAAGGATCCGTTGCGTTTGAGAATCTGTTTCTGGATGCAGCAAATTTTCTGTTTTTGTGATAGATAGATGGATAGATAGATGACTTTTTTTATTTTCGATTAATTTATTTGCGGCTACTGCTAGCCCTGCCTGCCCTTCCCATTCTATTCCTTTTCCTCCTGGATATTCGGCTACTTGCTGGATCGTTAGGAAAAAAACTTTCCTTTTTTCCACTAACAATTTAAGGGGAAAAAAAAAAAAAAAAAAAGGATGTCCGGCCGGGGGAGCCGTGGGAGATTAGCAACCAGTAAGATGATGCAGCGATGCTATGCATAGGCCTGGCACCAACCAAACCAAAGCACATGCTTCATGTGTCTTTCTACTTTTCCGCTCATCTCCACCAAAATTGGACCCACGCGCTATGGCGGCGCGTGTTAATAGCCGAAGATGATCCATATTTGTTATACTAGTTGGTTTGGTTGGACTTGGGTAACAATATCAATATTATGAATGGATTAGCTAGTTGAGTTCGTTGTGTTAACAAACTTGTTTCCAGGAAAGGATACCCATTGAAGAAGTGTTCGAGCAGCTCAAATGTACCCGAGAAGGTCTCACTTCCCAGGAAGGAGAAAACCGCCTCCAGGTCTTTGGTCCCAACAAACTAGAAGAGAAAAAGGTCCACTCCATTACCATATGCCCTGCTCTGATTCACTTTTGATTTCCTCTAATACTTGTCCAATCAAACAGGAGAGCAAAATCCTCAAATTCCTGGGATTTATGTGGAACCCCTTGTCCTGGGTCATGGAAGCTGCTGCCGTGATGGCCATTGGCCTCGCAAATGGCGAAGGCAGGCCTCCCGATTGGCAGGACTTTGTCGGTATCATTGTCCTCCTCTTGATCAACTCCACTATCAGCTTCATCGAAGAAAACAATGCTGGAAACGCTGCCGCAGCCCTCATGGCTGGTCTGGCTCCTAAAACCAAGGTCACACAAATTAAAACTCCCTCTTTTTTTCTCTCTTTCTTTCTGTACACGACACACTATACTATACTATACTATACTATATGCTACTACCATACTAGCCAGTCGTACACTACATACCATACTAACCATTCCTCTTCTCCTTGTTCTCCTGCTGCTTAATTGTCAGGTTCTGAGAGATGGTAGGTGGAGCGAGCAAGACGCTGCAATCTTGGTTCCAGGGGACATAATCACCATTAAGTTGGGGGACATCATTCCGGCTGATGCTCGTCTTCTTGAGGGTGATCCCTTGAAGATTGATCAGTCTGCTCTCACAGGAGAGTCTCTGCCTGTCACTAAGAACCCTTCAGATGAAGTGTTCTCAGGTTCCACATGTAAGCAGGGTGAAATAGAAGCTGTTGTTATCGCAACCGGTGTCCACACATTCTTTGGCAAAGCTGCTCATTTGGTGGATAGCACCAACCAAGTTGGCCACTTTCAGAGTGTTCTCACAGCTATCGGTAACTTCTGCATTTGTTCCATTGCTGTTGGAATAATGGTCGAGCTAATAGTCATGTACCCAATTCAGCATCGCAAGTACAGGGAGGGGATCGACAATTTGCTAGTCCTCTTGATCGGAGGAATCCCCATTGCTATGCCGACCGTGTTGTCGGTTACCATGGCTATTGGTTCACACAGGCTCTCCCAGCAAGGAGCTATCACTAAGAGAATGACGGCCATTGAGGAAATGGCTGGTATGGATGTCCTCTGCAGTGACAAGACTGGAACTTTGACCCTCAACAAGCTTACTGTCGACAGAAACCTTGTTGAAGTTTTTGCAAAGGGTGTTGAGAAGGAGCAGGTCATCCTTTATGCAGCAAGGGCTTCAAGAACTGAAAATCAGGATGCCATTGATGCTGCAATAGTTGGGATGCTTGCAGATCCCAAGGAGGCTCGAGCCGGTATCAGAGAGATCCATTTCCTTCCCTTCAATCCGGTGGATAAGAGAACTGCTTTGACTTACATTGATTCCAATGGCAACTGGCACCGTACCAGCAAAGGTGCCCCTGAGCAGGTAATGGTGCTTTTCCAGCAGGAATATTTCATTTGATTCTCAAGTTTGAGGTAGATCAATGCTAAAGAATGCAAATTCCTATCTTCTAAATAGATCCTAAACCTCTGCAACGCCAAGGAAGATGTTAGGAGAAAGGTCCATGCTGTTATCGACAAGTTTGCTGAACGCGGACTCCGATCTCTGGGGGTCGCTATACAGGTCTGTAATTTCACCTTCTGCAGAAGCTTAAGCTTGTTCCTTCAACAAGGTAAAATTTCACAAATACTGAACTAAAAAATTGTTGCTGCCTTATACTTTTGTAGGAAATACCTGAGAAAACAAAGGAAAGTACAGGTGCCCCATGGCAGCTTTTGGGTTTGTTACCACTCTTCGATCCTCCAAGGCATGATAGTGCTGAAACCATTAGAAGAGCTCTGAACCTAGGCGTGAATGTCAAGATGATCACTGGTAATGCCAACCTCGTCCGAAGCAATTTGAGTCCTTCACTAAACATCATTCACCGCTTAATTCTATGCCTTTTACCTATTTCCAGGGGATCAGCTTGCCATTGCCAAAGAAACTGGTAGAAGGCTTGGAATGGGTACAAATATGTACCCTTCTTCCTCCTTGCTAGGTCAAGATAAGGATGCTTCCATTGCTTCCCTCCCTGTAGATGAACTGATAGAGAAGGCAGATGGATTTGCAGGAGTTTTCCCTGGTACATGACTGACTGCGTTCCCCGTTTAGTGTTTTTATTCCAAGTAGTTGAATCTCATCAAGTCATCCTTCAGGTATTTCGTTTTGTTCGATCTTGATTCCTGTGCTGTTTCTAACTAGTTCAATTTTCTGCCTGCAGAACATAAGTATGAAATTGTTAAGAGGCTGCAGGAGAGGAAACACTTATGTGGCATGACAGGAGATGGTGTAAACGATGCCCCTGCTTTGAAGAAGGCAGACATTGGCATTGCTGTTGCTGATGCAACAGATGCTGCTCGAAGTGCTTCAGATATTGTCCTCACTGAGCCTGGCCTTAGTGTGATTATAAGTGCGGTCCTGACAAGCCGGGCTATTTTCCAAAGGATGAAGAACTACACAATCTATGCAGTTTCGATTACCATCCGTATTGTGTTCGGCTTCATGTTTATTGCCTTGATATGGAAATTTGACTTTGCTCCATTCATGGTTTTAATTATCGCCATCCTAAATGATGGCACAATTATGACCATATCAAAGGACCGAGTGAAGCCTTCTCCCCAGCCGGACAGCTGGAAACTGAGGGAGATCTTCTCTACTGGCGTCGTGCTTGGAGGTTACTTGGCACTAATGACAGTTCTATTTTTTTGGGCCATGAGAGACACTGATTTCTTCTCAGTAAGCATATGACCTTCCTCTATCTTTATCTACGTGGTTTCATTTCCATTTCACGGCCCTATTTTTGCTAACTTTTGTATCGATATGGCAGGACAAGTTCAATGTGAAGTCATTGAGGGAAAGTCCGGAAGAAATGATGGCTGCCTTGTACCTCCAAGTCAGTATTGTAAGTCAGGCGCTCATCTTTGTAACTCGTTCTCGCAGCTGGTCTTTTGTGGAACGTCCTGGCCTCCTCCTAGTTAGCGCTTTTATTGTTGCTCAGCTGGTGAGAATTCAAACCAAAAACTATATTCTCCTCTAGTCTAAGAGTGGAATTTGTTCAATAGCACTTCACCACCTGATAAGTGCTATATTTCAGGTGGCAACCTTAATAGCAGTCTATGCAGATTGGGGGTTTGCAAGGATCAAAGGCATGGGATGGGGTTGGGCTGGTGTGATTTGGCTTTACAGTGTCGTAACATACGTCCCGCTTGATCTTCTAAAATTCACAACCCGCTACATTCTGAGCGGCAGGGCTTGGGATACACTCTTAGAGAACAAGGTAAGGTTTGATGTTTGGGGAAGGCTTTGCCTAGCCTCCTTAAATCTCAGTTAGCTCCATTTTGATTCTCTGATTCCTTGTAACAGACTGCCTTCACTACCAAGAAAGACTACGGAAAAGAAGAAAGAGAAGCACAGTGGGCTGCTGCACAGAGGACCCTGCACGGTCTTCAACCCCCCGAAACAACAAACCTCTTTAGCGATAAGAGCAGCTATAGAGAACTTTCAGAGATAGCGGAGCAAGCCAAGCGCCGAGCTGAGGTTGCCAGGTGAGTGACCCATCTTTTTACCATCACCTACTACTACTAGCAGTCAGAACTGAGACACCACCAAAATCTTTGCCCAAAAAAATGGCTTACAAGTGGGTTAACCAGAAAGGCGTGTGATATTTTTGCAGGCTGAGAGAACTGAATACACTGAAGGGGCATGTAGAATCGGTAGTCAAACTGAAGGGGCTTGATATCGACACCATTCAACAGCATTACACAGTCTAAAGAGCGGGACAGTGAAGAGTTTCACACATATATATAGAATAGTACCATACCCATATCCATATGATGACGAACAAGGCGACTGCCAAAGTATTCCCTTCCCTGGATCATTAGAATCTTAGTTACGGCCATCAGAGTAGCTTAAGCTTCATGCTTGTATCTTTTTGGATGATGAAGAAAACACTATAGTACAAAACTGATGCTTTTCAGACAGCCTAAAAGCTAAAAACACAATTTTTTCCGGCTGTTTTTTTTATCTGGTCCGGGCAAATTTTATTGCTTGAGAAACGGTCATACACACACGACATCTACAAACCAAAAGCATAACCAGAAAACTGAAACTACACAGCCTGGTATCTTATCTTCTGAAGCTTGCTGAACAATACGGATGGATAGGCATGTCAGCAGCACAGCACTGCATGATGAAGTCAATCTGTGCACGGGCGAAATGATTGCCGTAGCAAATTGATAAATGAAAAACAACCAACATACACAACTTTGTTATCTGTTAAAGAATCTGCGCAGATAACAGCACTTATCCAACTTTTCATGCACAACATTCATATAGACTGTAGTGTTCCTTCTATACAAAGGTTTCTCATGCCAAACACAGCTTTGTACATAATTCATCATGGAGTGAGTGCTAGCTTGCATTAGCTACCAACTTGATATATTTGCTTCAGGGCTTGTGGCAAATTCAATACAATCTCCGCATAAGCTGGCACAAGGAAACAATTATCAATGCGATACCTTAAAAGAACAGGTCATCCATGAAACAGAAAAAATCGCAATGTATCACTAATGAGCAGGACTCGTTGCTTCTTTCCTTGTTAGAGCAGAACTAATGGAATGTGAGAATTTTCAACCAATCACTAGAATATTCCTCGGGAGGTACTCCAACCCATAATATAGTGCCAGTTATTCAATTAGAGACAGCAAAACAAATGAAAATACCTTCTGGCAAGCTCAAGGTCCGTAAGGCATCCTCTGCATAAGACAGGTGAGCCGGAATATTACCAGGACCAGCAGTTTCGTTTTCATTCTCATTTGCCGCACTAACAATATTCTTCTTCAGTTGCTGTGTTGGCCATGCCAGAACTCTCACTCGAGATGGAAGTACAGATAGAAGGTCAGCATACCTAATACTGACAGTTATCTTGCTGCAACAAGACATAGCATGTATCAACAGTCAGCATCACCTACGCAGCAACTCCAAGCATCGCAAAGGAGCAATTCAAGTGAGGTGCACCAACCAATCAGAATCATCCAGTGCAAATTCAACCATGTGGTACGGAAGGCTATGATAGAGCTCCCGTATCTGATTTCCATACAACTCCTTGATCAACCGAACCTGCAATAAGTAGGTAAAGAAGTGAAGATTTTCAAGATGGATCATATAGTCGGAAGTTCGTCCATACTGAAACCAAGCAACTGGCAAGATGAAAAAATTAACTGCGTAATATAAAGATCTTCATGAACCTACTCTTCTGCAAAGAATATTTAAGCATGTATATGGAGCATAATTACATTTTAGAAGTAAAGAAACATCATGTGTTCGGAACAAACCAGAAACTCATGCATAGACGTCAAACTCATTTGATAATGCTATTTAACATGAAAAATACATGTCTTATTTGGAACTAGAATAATCTCATCTACATGCATCACAAAATCACCTGCTCTCGTCTTTCCACATAAGCCTGCAGTAGGTCTCCAATGTAGTCTATAAATCTCTGGAAGCAAACAGAAGAACTGCAACATCAAAAGCAGGCTTCCAGTAATAGGAAAATTCTAGTTAATCCAGACATAGAACCACACATGCCTTAGCATTTGAAGTAAGAAGATCAGTTTCTGCTTCTCGTATGGGTAGAAAAAAGGGAACCGTATGTTCATGGACAGTCATTTTTTCAAGAAATGACTTACTCTCAAGCACACAATGATATAATTCACAAGGCTCTCCTGCGGAATCAACATACCAGAAAACAGAAATCAAATCTAATGATGCGAATAACCTTCCAACAAATAACCAGACACTCCACAAAAATTTGATACATCATGGTTAGAAATATCAAGAAGAGTTTAAGCTCTTCTTTTACCAATCTATCAGATAAGCTTATATGCTTGTTAAACCCACAAAGGCTCTCATTTGGGACCATTACCAGAGAATAACAATCATAATGCCTAAAATAACTAGTTACCTGCAAAAGATGTCTCATATTGTATCCCAATCCGTGCTCCTCCCAAACAACAAATCACCTGCTCACTAATATTTATGAGAATACTAAAAAAATGCATATTAACTGCAGATAATCACATAATGGTACCAAGCAAAATTACAGACACTAACAAACTATACAAAGATCAGTGACACTAAAGGCTGACCAATCACCAATCAAAGAGATATTCCACATGCTCCAATCAATAAACAATTGGCAAAAACAACAGGGAACGGGAGATGCAGAAACTGCACCACCTTTTAAATAGATTTCACATGAAGATGCAGAAAGCCAAACTTCAAAGTTACACTCAGAATATTCAAAGAAAAAGAAAATCATATTGCAGCTCTTTAGCATCGGTTGCTTCTAGCGGAATCTCATAATCTTGCCCTGGAAAATGGTTTATTTGTGCACTTGAAATGGTTACCACGGTAACAACATGAGCAACAATGAAATGGACTCTGCAAATCTTACCTTAGTTCCAACCTTGTAGGTAATATTTTCCAGGACCAGAGGACCAGCCAAGCCATTTGATTCTCCAGATGTTGCCTTTCTGTCAGCTTCCATGTGAACCTAGCAAAACAGCACCCAAACTAAAGAATCAATGCTTCAGCAGATAAAACATAATCTTACAGTAACAGACCATTACATGCTGTCTAGTGAAAATAAATGGGGATGAGCTGTATAGATTATGAAGACTAACATGACCCTTATCACAAGAAAAATCGCTGCCTCAATCTCATAGTTGGATCAGATAGAACTCTTAATAGGTCCAACATTTTAGAAATAGTAAAGACATACCCGCTCCCTTATGGTAGCCAGCAACCCATCGTTCCAATCTTCACCATCTAAGCAGATCTCTGTGGTTTAAGGGAAAGAGAACTGCTTGATTAGAACCACATTCCAATTAAAAAATGAAAGCTGCTGATGTAAATGAGCAAGGCAATATAAATAACACTATAAGACTGTCCACTTTGGATGACAGAAACACTAGATGCCTACCAGCCCCTCATAAGATGCCATGCAAGTAATGCAGGGAAATTCTGACGAATCAGTCATGACAGAACATAATAATAAAAGGTGCACCAGCCTTCTTTCATACTTGGAACGCTACGAATAATTTCACCAACATAATTTCCTCCCAACTACCAAGTACACACCAATCATCAAGAATTCACAAGCAAGATGAATCTGAGGAAGAAGATAAACCTTCCTGCACATGGTATGCAGTTCACAGAATTAAAAGGTATTTCTGGTCGGAAAATATACCTTGAGTTTGGGAAGCTTTCGATGCTTCAAATTCTTTTAGGAGACGCTCAAATATCATCTTATCAGAATCCCTATTAAATCAATATTTTTCAGAACAATGACAGCGAATAGAAAACAACTTTCCAAGTGACAAAACAGATCAACAACCAAGTAAAACATACCTGGACAGCCGTTCTGTGAGCTCAACATGCCGCTTAAGAACATTTGCAACTGTAAGCAATTAAAAAAAAAACACAAAACAAAAAAAGCCTCTTATTTCTTTCAGAAATGAGCTTATCATCCCAGAAGAATTTGAAACACCAAAATGGAGAAACAATGGTATGCACATCTGGTTCGCGTAGCCTCCAGTCGAGTGTCTTCTTCTTGCATGAAACTCTGTGAATTAACAAAGTAACCGAATCTTTTTTTAGCGAAAAAAAAAAAAGGCAATCTAGAAGTTAGAAAGCAATCAATGCAAGATCCACGAATGAACCACTTGAATACAAGAAATGATTTTTGAACTGAAGAGATGCAAATTACCACTTCTCCCATTGCTGTAAAACCTTCAAGTAGTTCAAATTTCTGCAACCCAGGAGTTGGACTTTTAATTAGCATTTTAACCTCAGTGAATTATGCAGAAATCAATACAGGAAAAAGCATGCTCTAAACAAAATCATGGGACCGATGAAATAAGGGGATTCGTAAAAAAATGCACAAAAACGATATGCTCCGATCTGAACGAACGCATAAAAATTTCATGCTTAGTTTATTAACATTAAGAGAAAATATACGCACAAAATCAGTTGTTACTTACATTGGTTGCTGGTGGAGAGCAGACCGAGAGCGACAGTGATACGAGGAGAGACAGAGGAGTCCGAGAGAAAGTGGCTGGACCTCGATGGAGGCAACTGGCGTCTGGCGAGGCGACGAGGAGGAGGAGACTGGTCGAGTCTGATGTGACGACAACGAGGAGGGCGACTGACGACAGGGCGTCAGCAAATACCAGTGAGTTAGGGTTGAGCAAACGAAGAAGACGAAGGCTGAAGGGATCTCTGAGGTGAGTCGGAGGCGTCCGTTTCGAAATTGGGGAGAGACACGGTAGTTTGGGTTGGGTTAAGGGCCTTTGGGCCCACTTCGTTTTACGTTCCCACATTTTAAAAACGCGTGTGCTTCAATTAAGGATACGGGCCAATATTTACCCAAATTCTAAATGAGCAAAAATAATTTTGTGTTTCCATGAAATAACGCTCTTATGCCACTCCTCCTCTATTCAAGTTTGTCAATCGCTCGACTAAAGCTCAACTCATGCTGCCGCCCTTCCCGCTGCCCTAAGTCACAGTGACGACTGTCATAGGTACGGCTTTTATTATGATGTGTTGCATTCTCCTACTCGTGGTTTGTGATTCATTTGGGAAGTCCAGATCTGATATTGATGATCCTTACTTGGATTCGTTCACGAAGATGCAAATCTGGAATCGATTGGCTAGGAATTCAACGTTCTCAAGGTCTAGCACTTTATCACTATAGGGAATTCGGCATTCTTGCGGTAAGGAATCGATCAGTGCTTTATTACGGCAGAGAATCCGGTGTCCTCACAGTTCACCGACTTGAATTTATGGATGAAGGCGTGAAATCACGTCAAAACTTTGAAACTAAGCAAGGTTTGGCAGCGCGGTGCGAGAGGGGGGTCAGAAAGTAAACAGTGAAATGGATGTCATCTGATTAACAATGGGTCGGCGGGATGGAGTGGCAGAGCTTCAGTTCATGACAAATTTCGAGCGAGAACGAGACAGGTAAGGATGACAAGGGTAATTTGGAAATTGCAATATGACTCGCAAATTAACCCAACTCGACCTAGTTTTATCGCGTTAACACACACCCCTATATGCAAAATGAATTGCCCCTTAATGAATAGTGAGGGTTGGGTTAAAGAGTAAGGGTAGGTTGGGCTTAAATACTTGAGCTTAGAATAGTCAATAGGTCATCATTCATGTTAGTTGAGTTAAAAGCCAAATTTGACCGACTTCTGAACTGCATATTCAAGTTAAGTCAGGTCAGATTGCATTGTGATAACTTAACTTTAAAACCTGACTCAAACCTAACATTTTTTTGCAGCAATCGAGCCAATGGTTATACTTCACTCTTAGAATTGTGGCCACACAACATGAAAATTGATGGCTAAATGAGTGTTGAAACCAAACCTTATAAATGTCTTCTGAATTCTAAATGAAACCTATTAGAAAAATCAAAATGTGAATTCAACTATGTTTAGGTCCAAAAAATAACAAGAGTTATATATGATATGAGATAATAACTAGAATTTGCCTAACCATTCGAAAATGAAAACTGTACTTTTTTTTTATTATTAAGATAGGAAATATATAATAGATGATATGTGCTTAAATTTTATGTTAAATTATGAAGGAAATAACATTATTTCCTCCATCCATAAAGATTAGAAACTATAAATTTTTTGTTGTTTGCACATGAAATTTATATATTTACATATTATTCACATACAATATTTGCAATGTCCATCTTTGGTTTTGGGGAAGAGCCATTTTGTGTCAACAACCTTTAATCTTTTATAGGCTTCCAACAAACTATGCTCATACTTTAGAATAAGGGGGAAATGTTTAAATAATGATAATATACTTACTACATGAAAGCATGTCATATAAGTTACTTTGGTTTCCTTTGGGAATGATGTCTAACATTAGTACTAAAGATTGGTATAAATTATCAATGGCTATTATAGCTTTTTCAAACCTTTAAAGCTAAAAACTGCAATCGGATAACTTTTCAAATATCTATGCTAAATGTTGACATTATTCCTAGACGAAGCCATTATACGAATAAGTATTTCATAAAATATACTGATATGGAAATCCACCTACTAGAGGTAAAACTTGATGAGACATACTTTGTCAATATATCTTTGCCCATTTTTAGGATAATTCTTCATATTTTTATTTGTTTCTAGGTTATTTTGCCTGTAGATTTTTTTTTTTATTTATGTAGGATCAAATGGATCAAATGGAACTTAAATGCCAAGAAAAGTTTGTAATAAGCTAGCCATAATAAGGAAATTTCTAGCTATAACGTGATTGCATGCTCTACTTTTAAATGTGTTGTTTGTTTATATTGGAGAGAATTCTAAAGTCCAGACCTCTTATTTTGAGTTAAAAGCTTTACTTAGATCTTGTTGCTATGAGGCCAAATCATAGGTGATTTTTACTTAGATTGGAACATAAGTTCTTCTACAACAAAGGTCTTTCTTTTGCTAACTCTCATTTCTCTTAGATTTTGCTAAGTTATCATTTACGTAAAACTATGAGTTGATTTTTTGCTTCATGAGAGATTGGGAACCATTTAGAGAGCTTTGACATTTTAATATAACTAGAACTTTGATTATTTCCATGAATTGTTGTGAATTGTTGGTTTTTTATTGTATGCTTAATATGTTGTTGATTTGGTTATTATCGTGTTAATCAACTTGCTAGACTTGGAGAAGACATTTTGCAAGAGGTTGTTTAAGTTAAAAAAGGGTTAAGATAACATTGGCATCATAATAGAGCTATGAGGCTTTTGAAACCTATGAAACTTATTAATAGAGAATTTGAATTTGAAACAGTTCTTCAAGTAACATTCTTAGAATAATAATATAAGTTAAATTTGGTTGTAAGAGACCAATTAGATACACTTTAGAAGAAGAGATTTAATAACTAAACGAATTCACCTAGGACAAGGGATTTAGATTGTTAATTCTATCTCAATATACCATATGAAAGCAACTCTCCAATGAAATTTGTATTGGTGTTACTTCTTTAATATATTTGCGTGTTTATCAATTGATTATTAGTTACGTTTGGGTTACTTCTTTTTCCATCTTTTTGTTAATTATCTTCCCTCAGCTAAAGTTGAAGTCACGATAATTTGATATTTGGTTTGTTATACATCTTTTTTTATTTTTGTGGTTCACCATTATTACTAACAATGTTGTGCATTTATTGGTATAACTGAGTTTGGTTTTAAACTTTATCATATAAGACATATGAATCGTTTTGTAAACCAGGAATGAACCATATGTGTTCGTTTATTTAATTATAGAAAAATTATCAAAATCCCCATGAGGTTTAAGTAAACTCATAGTCATGTCCCCCTTTTACAAATCATACCCCCTCCCCCTCTGCAATAGTTAGCATACCTATTCTTATCCCTTCCGGAGCTAGCTCTGTTAATGATTATAAAGGGGGAAAAAAAGGAAAAATTTTGTTTTAACCTCCTAGTCTTTGTCACTCAATTACTTTTGCCCCCCCCAAACTTTGTACACATTGATCTTTAGCATCATTTGACAACAACAAATACCCTAAGAAGCCGATGAATATGATGAAGCACAATGAACTCAATGAACAACACCAAAAGCATAAAATCAAGAGAATAATTGACTCAATGAACACAATGAACATAAGAAGAAACAATTAATTTGGAAAAAAAAATCAAAAGAAACAAAAGCAACAAATGAACACCAGACACTTTCACTCGAATTGAACCTTTTATCGACACCGTTTCACTTCGCTAATCTTCAATTCCGCCAAGCGCCACCAGTCGGAGTCACTAATTTAAAGTCCGATTCGTCAACGGTCGCCTGGTAATTACACCTCTGACTCGAATTGCGCCTCCAACGACATGAATTGCACCTTTAATCAAATTGCGCCTCTTACAATGTGAATCACGCCCCCAACTCGAATCATTCCTCTAATCGTCAACTACTCCAACTCGACTCGCCTAGGAATCGCACCGATTTAAAGCCCGATCCACTACTCTGATTCACTGACTTGATTTTGCTCTCCTGCCCCAGCCTCGTCCTAGTTTCCAGCCAATGAAATTGGATCCCACTCCCTGTAAGTGAGCTAACCCAGATAAGTGTGAACCCAACACCATCGAGTAGATGAAGATAAAGCCAGATGGTCAAAGATGGTGAGTGGATAAGATCCCACAATAGAGCTCTTGAAGCCATGAAGGCCATGAAAGGAGGTAAGCCAGAGGAGAAAACTGAGGATAAAGAGAAGACGAGTGAGATGAGGGGGGCGGATTGAATTTTGGTTGAAAATCTGTTAAAAAAATGGGTAAAATCCACCATGGGTCACCTAACTTATTTTTTTGTCCTATACAGGTACCTTACCTTTATTTTGTCCTATCGAGGTACTCATGCTGTTATAGCGCATCCTACTGGGATACTTTCTGTCACTTGCGTCGTTAAGGTTGACGAAAAATGATGACATGGACTCATTTTCCCCCAAACCTGGCCTCAAGATGCCACAGTGAACCATTATTGAGCGGGAAGAAAAGAGATGGTCATTTAATGTGGCAATCACCCATCCTTCCCCAGCCTAAAACCGTATCTGCCACTTCCAAATCGATCGTTTTCAAACCCTAAACCTTGTAGAAGAAAACATCGACAATTGAAGTTATTGATTTGTTAATCAAGCGTAGTGGAGCATTGCAGAGAAGATGAAATGATCAATAAGAGGGAATTCGAAGGTGAAGGGTTCCAGACTCAAAGATTGGGTTTGAAGAAATATAGACTATAAGGACTGGCAATATAGTAAGTGTTTTTAATCATGTTGTGTTGTAATTGTTTGGTGATGTGATCGATGTTGGTGTTTTGTTTGGTGTGGAACTTGGGGAGATGGACAATTGTGGGGTTGAGTGGGGGACCAGTAGATTAATTTTTTATGGAAATATAGTTGACTGTTTGTTTTTTTGTCGTGTTCTAAGATGAAGTGTGTTTTGTTTTGTTTTGTTTTGTTTTTTTGTTAAACTTGCAGAGGAATATGATCCATGGTTCAGTATAAAAATCCATCATGGAGGGTACTTCGCCAAGCTGTCATAGAAGGCATATGTTGAGGGATATGTAGATCATTTTGACTTGGTTCACATGAAGGAGGTATGCATGGTGGACATTGACGAAATGGTTGAAGAATGTGGGTATTCAAGGTTTATGAACTATTATTGAATGGTGGCTAAGGCTGATGAAGTAGATTTGGAGGAAAAGCTGAAGGACTTAAAGAGTGACAGGGACGTTATGGATATGGTGAATGCACACCTACCACAACAGCACAAAAATATTCGTGTATGTGGTAGCATTAACTTGGGAAGAGATGATTGAGCAAGAGAAAGCTAACGTGGAGTATATTAAATCATCCTTGACACTCCCAAAGGCTAGGTTAGTGGAGTTAGACAGTGAAGATGGCTCAGAGGAACAATCAAATATAAGTTTCAGAGGGGTTAAAAGTCAGAATAATGGAAAAGCTAAACTTTCAGTTAGAGGTAGAAGGCTCAGTCTGCCTAACTGTAATGTGGGATTTGAAGGAAGAGATGAGGCAGTGATTGATGATGTTGGTAACGTTGATGATAATAGTGAGTATGGGTGAGAGAAAAGTGATTTAGGGACTAGTCAGGGTGTTCAATCAGAGCAGGTGGAAGAAAGGGTGGGGAGTGTTAGAAGAAGTGATGATGTGAGTACAGAAGGGCTAGAAATTGTTGCTGGAAAAAGAGAGGATGATGGGCAGGGCATAAGTGGGGAAAAATTGGACAACTCAGAAAGAAAGGATGAAGGAAAGTGATGATGTGGACTATGAAGGTTATAAAGGTGACGAAGACAGTGGGAGTTGCACAAGTGAGTTTTATGAGATAGATAATGAAATTGGATAGGAAGATGAAAATATGAATATCAGAGTTGGGATTGATCCTGGTATTTGTAGTCTGCGGATGGGAGGTGGTAGTAATGGGCCTGAAGAAAACAGGGCTTCAGAACAGGGCACGTCAAGGTCAGATGATCATAGTGGTCAAGCCAACAGGTGTATGGGGTACACCTTTGATGAAATGTCCTCAGATGATGGCCTGGAAAGTATGCATGAGAATAGTGAGGATGAACTTGAAAGTGTTCTCCTATTTAACCCTGAAACAGATATGAAGGATCCTAAGTTTGAACTGAGAATGGTGTTTCCATCATTTGAGATTTTAAGGAAGGCTGTGAAGCAGTATTCAATAAGGAACAGAGTTGGAGTGGAGTTTGCTTATAATGATAAGAGGAGATTAAGAGTTGTCTGCCAGCTAGGGTGTCCTTTTTTGCTAACAACAGGAAAGTATAAGGATGGGCCATAGGTACAAATTAAGAAATAGACCATGATCATTCATGTGCCAGGGTGGTGAAAAATAAATAGGCCAATTATAAGTGGATAGCTGATGAATACTTTGAGGTCATAAAATCACATCCTGAGATACCACTAGCAGCCCTTGTAGACCATATCAGAAGGGATTTCAACATCAAAATTCATAGGTCAAAAGCACAGAGGGGGAAGAAGCTTGCATTACAGAGGATAAGGGGGGATGAGAAAGAATAGTATGCTAAACTCCCAGATTATGGAAGTGAACTGATAAAGACAAACCCTGGCAGTGTGTTGATGTTAGGGCTTGATAATTTGTTTTTTTAGAGGGTGTTCATATGCATAAGTGGGGCTATAAATAGCTTCTTGGCTGGTTGTAGGCCAATTATAAGTATAGATGAATGTTTTTTTAAAGGTGTTTATGAAGGACAATTGCTGTCAGTAGTGGGGATTAATTCTAATGATTGCATATGGCCAATTGCATATGCAGTAGTAGAAAGTGAGAGTAGGGACTCATGGGGTTGGTTTCTGTATCTGCTATCAAATGCACTAGAGATCTTTGAGACACACTAGTCGACTCTAATGTCATATAGACAAAAAGTAAATTATATCTTACTTGTTGCCAGTTTCTTTTAAATTGCATCAATGATCTGTTGTAACATATTGCATGCATGATGGTAGGGTTTAATTCCTACTGTGGAGGAACAATTTCCAGATGCAGATAAGAGATTCTGTGTAAGGCACTTGTATACCAACTTCAAAGGTAGCTATCTTGGGGTTGCACTGAGAAATGCAGTGTAGGGAGCAGCAAGGGCAACATATGAAGGTGAGTTCAAATGTAATATGGAATTACTTAAGGGATTACATTCAAGTGCTTGGGCATGGATGAATGAAGTGGATCCATGCTATTGGTCAAGCGCATTTTTCATGGAATTTCCTAAATGTGATATCTTACTAAATAACTGTGTGAGTGTTTCAATCGATTCATCATTGATGCTAGAGATAAGCCTATCCTAACAATGTGAGAGATTGTTAGATGTAAGATAATGGTGAGGATTGCTAAGAAAAGAGAAATTTAGGGTAGGTGGACAAGGAGATTGTGTCCAAAAATTTTGAAAAAGTTGAATCGGAACATAGAATTTTCAAGGAATTGTTGGCCTATGGAGTCAGAAAGAACTAAATACCAAGTTACCACACCAACTGACCAGCATGTGGTTGACATAGAGGATAGAAAATGTTCTTGTAGAAAGTGGGAACTTACTGGTATTCCATGCATCCATGCATGTTCAGCACTAGCCATGCATAGGACCAATCTAGAAGAATATGTGGATGAGTGTTATACTGTGGACACACATAAGTTGACATATGGGAATCTCATAAATCCAATAAGAAGTGTTAATCAGTGGGAAGATACGGGTCATAACCCTATAAAACCTCCAAACCATATTGTTGTCAAGAGGGGCAGACTTAAAAAAAAAAAAGGGAGCAGGGTGAGCCGGAGTGCACAAACAAAATGAGAAAAACTGAGATGCTTGTGCATTGCTCAATTTGCAAACATCCTGGCCACAATAAAATTACTTGTAAGGGAAAAGACAGCAGCAGTGCACTATCTGGACAGAGGACAGCCAGAGTGAGAAGGGGGACAAACTCTCAGTCACAGAGAAACAATGTAAGTGAACTACTAAACAAATTAACATTTGTTTAACCATCATATAAGACTGACATTCAGGTGACCTGTAGGTGGAGACTTCAAATGTAGGCCATGTAGGCAGTTTTAACACTCAGCATAGCTAGACAGAGCCAATAAGCGAGCCAAGTCAAGACGTGAGGCACACAGAGCCAAGTCAAGGAGTTAGACGCACATATGTATTTGTTGATAACAGATCATCACAGGAAAGACAAACGCCAATGGATGGAAGTTCCCAATCAAGAAGAACAAGGGGTCATCCAAAAGGAAGCAGAAGTCGCCCCTGGATACCAGCTGGAAGGAAATATTCCAATATCTTGTAGTCCTAATTTGGGTTCTAGATTTTGATGTCTGTTTAGGTCAAACTTTTGCTATAATGTGGGTAGGGAAAAACTCTGTGGTTGCACATTTTTTGTGCATATGTAAGGCACACTTTTGAGTGCATTTTGGATATGCTTAAATGTTATTACTTTTAAGCCTAAGTGTGTGATGAATCCACACTTTGGAAATGATCAGATAATGTCATTTGAGCCAAATTAGTTGTTTCTGCTTTTGTGTTTTAGCTGCATCTTTGTTTATCTATAACTATTTGACTTAACCCCAATAGCGCAATAACCTAGAAATGCATTTTGTATAACGCATAAGTGCTACTTTTATAGCCAAACACAAACACACGCCACTTACAAATGCATATTAAACACCCATGCCACTACCACTACATTGCTACCTCTCACTTTCTCCACCTACACATTACACCATTCATACTTCGCTATTACTCTCACTTACTCCCCTACACCATCGCACCCAATTGCCACCTTTGAAATGTAGGAAAAAAAAAAACAGCACCTATGATAGAATCAAGGCCATCTCTAATTGTTAGTGTTGTGCCCAAAAGCCAATCATGAGATGATTGTATTTTTGCATATTAAGTCATGATATTTTATTAAGGCATTAATCCAGCAATTATGTTCGTTGTTTTGTTTCTGCGTAACGTAATAAACATAATTGTAACCCTGGAATAATGATATTCTTAAACATCCCTGGTCTAGTATTATTGTGGAGTGAGTTACAGTAATACATAACGACTAGCATATGTGGAGACTAATATGAGATATGTAGTCTACATATGGGTACAAGTTGGAGAACTTATGTACTGGACCGACCCACCAAGAGAACACTACATGGATTGTTAGATGAGTGTCATACGTGATTCTCATAGTAATCATGGTATATGTAGTCCTTCGACCTAAGATTATCAAGGTTCCCTACATGTGAGTCACATACTTTGATACTTTCCTTTGTTGCTCGTAACTGAGTGAACTTGAAGGAGGTCATTGGGTATGCCATATATCATGCGGAGGGATTTGTATGATCAAGATGGGATTTGTCCCTCCTATGTAACGGGAGTGATATCTTCGGGCCCCTTAATAGAGTAAGACTTAGAAAAATGCATGGCCATGCTCGGATGAGTTGATATACGATATCAATGTCATCAGTTTAAGTTGGTCTACTCGATAATCAAGAAACCAAAGATTGGTCTATACGAGAGTGACACATTCCATGTTTCGTGCTTAGTTTTGATATCTTGGACAAAGGGACAATGACATATATCAGGGATGATCATAAAGGTTTAGTCGAATCATCGACAATCTTGTCACTTTGGTAGCAATGATGTGTTGCTAGACACCGCTCATTGCTTATGATCATAAATGTGATTTATGATCATTGCCAACGTGGTAAGAGCCTTTTGGGTCGCACACATAGAGCTATTTGGATCATTAGAGTGCATGGGCTAATAATTTGGGTTTTTGGTTCACAATAATTTCGTATTAATAATGGGCCCAATAGTTGAGCCATTATTAAGTCCGAAATTAAATCCTAATTGGATTAGGGCTTTGAAACTCATTAGGCCTGGAAGTTGAGTCTCACTATAAATACAACTTTTAGTGAGAAATTCGTAGGTCTTCTTGCCCTAGCTTCCCAAAAGGACAGCCGCAAGAGAAACGCATCTGCCGGGACGTGGTGGAAGCGTGGTGATCCCGAGAAGCTCGTGTGGATATTATAGAGAGCTTGAACACATCAACTGTTCAAGTTTTGTGATTCGACTCTACAGTTGAGTAAGAGATCTCAATAAAAAATTATGTATGAAAATTTTCGAACACCTGGTTTACCCCGTTTCACTTGGATCCTGGAGAGTTTCGGTTAAATTCCACTGCACTGTTTGGCTCCCGAAACCCAACACTAATATCTTCATATTTCTTTCCACTTCTTTCACATTCCTCTTCAATTTATCCTCCATTTCTGTAAGTCTATAGACCTCTGCTTGTGTTTCCTCAACTCTGTCGATCTCCCTATTCAATTCTTTCTCAGCTTCCTCCACCATTGACTGAAGCCTTTTCCCCTATTTCTCTGACACGTCCATCCTCCTCCGTAGTCCAACTATCATAGCCTTCAATCTCTCTGGGATTGGCTCATCGTGCCACTGGTGGAAGCGACAACACATCCGACTCTACACTACAAACACAAAAAATTTCAGTTTCCAAACAAAATCCCCATCCTACCAACACAACAATGACACACATACCCTATAATTCTTACACCCAAAGAATCTTCGTCCAGTGTTTTGCTCTGTCCAAGCTGACCTTAGCTCTGCAGGGATGCCGCATCTACAGTAAGGCCACGATCCTCCATTTCCTCCAACACTGGCTGATGAACTCTTAGAACTCGCCATATCATGTAAGCTTCCTCGGTCTAACAGCCTTTTCTGCCTTTTATTTGTCCTATTCTTCAACAGATATATGGATACCTAGCTTTATTTTATCTTTTACTTCTACAGCTAAAGTCCCGCCACTTTTACACCCCAATCTCCCGCTTTAAAAGAAGCCAGATCTTTCATTGTCCTTGTCATCGTTCTTTATCATAAATCGACTCCACTGTGGTGTCCTGGGGCTAGGTTTGGGGGCAAATGAGTCTATGTCATCATTTTTTGTGAACCTTAACGACGCAAGTGACAGAAAGTATCCTTGTAGGACGCGCTATAACAGCTTGGGTATCTTGATAGGACAAAATAAAGGTAAGGTACCCGTATAGGATAAAAAAAAATAACCTAGGTGACCAATGGTGGATTTTACCATAAAAAAAATGTTCATAATTAATTTGGTCGGTAAATTATTAGACGCAGAAGTTGAGGGATAAATTTTTTATTAAAGAAGGTTAAAAGACCAAAATAAACATTTCTCTTCTCAGTGGAGGAGGTGGGGGTAAGTGTAGGTAAATTTAGATATATTAACGACAGTTAACAGTGGAAGGGGTAAGTGTAGGGATGTTTAACTTTTAAGGGGGTTAGGGTAGGTTTCTGAAAGATAAGAGACAAAGTTGTAGGTTCAACCAAACCTAAAGAGATTTTTGACAATTTTCCCTTTAATTATTACTCCCTCCATTTAGCATTAGTTGACCCTTTAACATTTTTTTACTGAAGTTTAACATAAACATATTTATATTCATATATATTAAAAAATTCTTAAAAATGATATTTTGCAACTATAATCTTTAAAGTTTCATTTTATTATAAAATATTCATATTTTTATAATAAATTTTAAAAAAATAAAATTATAAATTAATTGTTGTGAATAGTAAAAAAGTCAGCTTTTGTGAAATGGATGAAGTATCAAAGTTGAAAATGAACACTAAAAGAACATCATTTTTCTATTCATGTTCATTCATTTGTAAATTGGCAGTGTTCGTATTGTTCATTTAGTGTTTGTGAACAACATAAGCAAACATGTTTGTAAACAACATAAATGATCAAATCATCAAATATAAACTAAAATAACAAACAATCAGACAAATCAATAAGTACATGAACATTCACAATATATTGATACTAAAAACAACAAGTACTAACAAATATCTAATAAGTATCTATAAATGAAAATGTATATCAAAATTGACAAACTCACTCTAGAATTCAATTAAATAAGAAGTATATAAATGAATAGTAATTGAATGAACAAATAAGCAAATGAACATTAAGTAATATGTTCATGAATATAAATAAACGAACAATACCATTGTTAGTGTCTATTCATTTAAATAAATGAACAAAAAATTTTGTATGTACTCATTTGCTTAACTAAATAAACAAATTTTTGTTAAACTATCATCAAACATTGTGTTCGCTTACAACACTATGTATGAAGTCTCCTTCATGAGAACTAAGAACATTGTTGATGGACTTCCATCACATTTACAAATAGGGTGTTCTTCACAATGCATTTAGTGAAAGGGAAACAACAACAAAATAATTTTATTATAGGTATTCTTGATACATTGAATAAGAAAAAATTTAGATAAAACCATTCCAATCTACTTAATACAAAGGATCTAATGTCCCAAATTGCATTAAGTAAGATGATTCCAAAATAGTTAGTAAGAGATTAATTTAAATAAAAGTGATTATAAAAGAACAATTCCAATCTCATTGATATGTGTGTGTGTGTGTGTGTGTGTGTGTGTGTCCCGCGTATTACACTTGGTAAAATACACCATTTATGATATAAAGTACATCATGCAAGGTGGTTCTAATTCATTTGGTAACAGGAACTATCTAACATTAAAAATGCATTGCACAAAATGATCTTTGATATATTTACTGTTGAAGGAATGATGAATAATGCGTCAAATTTAATAAAAACCACTTAGATATGAATAGAAGAAAGATAATGATGCAGACAATTGAATCCATATATCACAACCATTAAAGTTTAAAGGAAAAATCTCATTATGGTGCACATTACTTGTAACAATAATCTATGGGAAAATCCACTATATATTTGATAAGTGAAAATTTTATATGAAAGAGTTTGGACACAAGAACAAATAAATGTAATGTCCCCGTTCAATGAATATTAATAAGCAAGCATGAAACATGTTAAGTTTGGTTGGAATTTGTTCAATAATACTTTTTGAAGCTTAGTTAGCTAAAACTTCATAAGAATCATTTTTAGATGTCATATTAAATTTATCACAACCATTTTTATTGTGCATTCGATCATACAATTCAATTGTGACATGAATATCGGATAATTGTAGAAGGTGTCCAAAAAAAATAAAAAACTAAAAATAGTACAAGGAGATATTTTCCTTTAAAAAAAAAAAGTAAGTAAAACATGTTAGCTCGTTGTTAATTTGTTATAGGAAAATAGAAATAGTAATAAGAGTCGAGGCAAGCGCACGACATTGTGAGAGCAATCGAGACACGAGAGCGAAAAGGTTTGCCAAAAAAAAAACAAAAAAAACAAAAAAAACAAAAAAACAAAAACAAAAGAAAAGGAAGGAAAAGAAACGAGTAGGAAAAAAGAGAGAGAGAACTGAAATAAGCAGCGATCGAGCTACACGAAGCGAAGCTGAATACGAATCAACCAAGCTCTCGTGAATGCACAACGAATAGGCAAAGAGAAAGGATTGATTTTGGAGGCCAGCAAGTGAATCGAGGCTGCGAAGAATCGAAACCAACAAGTTGCTGGACTCGATTCCTCCACGATTGCTCGAGGTGGCGAAGGTCAGGGCTTCATCAATCTCCCGAACTTGTTTCAATGCTCTAAAGCTTCTTTTTTTCTTTTCATTTCATTTCATTTCTCTGCAATTCTGTTTTTTTTCTCTCTATTTAATTGTATTCCTGCTTTCTTCTCTCTGCTCACAATCCCGCGAACTCGACTGATCTTTGTTGCTCAACTTCAATTTTCCAAAATTTTGGGCTCCAATGTTTCGACTTGGATGTTTATAATAAGATTTGATTGGTGCAGCGATATAATCAGCGGTTCGTGCTGTTCGTTGGAAAAGCTATATTCTTTGGCGTAATTTGGTGAATTGAAGTCTAGGGTTTTGATTGGTATGAGTTTGATTTGATTTTTGGTGCTTCCATATAAGCGCTGGACAAAGTTTGATCTCTAGGGTTTTGGTTTGACCAACATGAGATTTGGGCTTGCATTGTATGCTTTCTGGGTCAGTGAATTTAGGGATACGCGGAAACGAAAGTAACGGTACTGTTGTTGGGAACAAAGGTTATTACTTTTCTTGGAAGCTATTTTCAGTGTCTGACTCACAGCATCTGGGAATTCGGAGCTTGTTCTGCACCAATTGATAGGTGGCCTTACTGAATAAGGACCCCTTTGCTTCTGGAAATAACATTAAATTGGCGTGCCAGGAAGGTTTAGGAGATCTTGCTCTTCTGTGAATGGTGTAGGAGTCTGTTCATTGAGAAATGCAACCTCAGCAGGGTTCGAGAATAGACTTGGGTGAATTAAAAGCTCATATAGTGAAGAAGATTGGAGCTGAGAGGTCAAAAAGATACTTTTATTATTTGAGCAGGTTTTTAAGTCAGAAGCTGAGCAAGAATGAGTTTGATAAATCATGTTATCGTGTACTTGGAAAGGAGAATCTCCCACTGCATAATCAGTTGATACATGCAATCTTAAAAAATGCATGTCAGGCGAAGGCCCCACCACCAGTTCATGAAGTGAGTCCCCCGAAATCCTTGACGCAAGCTGCTAAAATTGCCCCTTGCAGAGAAAATGATCCCGAACAAATTGAGCCCCTTGTTCCAAATCAATATCCAAGCCTTCCCATTTGGTCAAATGGTGTATTACCAGTTTCCCCGAGGAAAGTTAGGTCAGGAATGCGGGATAGGAAAATGAGGGATAGGCCAAGTGCACTTGGGCCAAATGGAAAAGTTGCAACTGCCTTGCATCAATCTGCTAGCTTGGAAGAAAATGGCAACAAACTCCCTGTTGAAAATGGGGAATTGGCTCCATATGATTATCATAGGCCAGTGCAACAGCTCCAATCCCTTGCTGAGCAACCAGAGATGGAAAACCAGAAGTTAACTGATAGAGCTGATGCTAAAAGGACTGTCATTGAGGAAGGGCAGGAAGTAGAACAGTCCAACATCTTTAATTTCTCTAGGAGTCCTCTGGTTGCACCACTGGGAATTCCTTTCTGTTCATCCAGTGTAGGTGGGGCCCGCAAGGCTATGCCAGTGCCAAGTGCAGAGGGCTTTGTGAGCAATTATGACAGTGGTATGTTATCTGACACGATGACGTTGAGGAAACGTATGGAGCAGATCGCAGCAGCACAGAACCTAGAAGGGGTATCATTGGAGTGTGCTAACATGTTGAACAATATCTTAGACGTGTACTTGAAAAAATTGATTAGGTCATGCATTGACTTAGTTGGCTCGAGGTCTTCACTTTGTCTGAGAAGACATTCTGTCCACAAGCAGCAAGTTCAAGGCAAAGTTGTTAATGGCTTATTGCCAAACAATCACTTGCATTTGCAGAATAGTAATGGGCCTGTCGAAGTAGTGCAGGAACAGAGGCCACATGCATCAATATCTTTACTTGATTTCAAAGTTGCTATGGAGCTAAATCCCCAACAGCTTGGTGAAGATTGGCCTTTACTGCTGGAAAAGATTTGCTTGAATTCATTTGAGGAATAAAAAATAGGTGAAAATTTTGAATATTCTGCGGCCTTTGTTCAGTCTGTCTGGTTCAAGGGGCTTGATTTTTGTTGATGAATATCGTTGAAGCACCCCAACGTTTCTCTCTCTGAGATGAACTAGATGACTGCCTCCATGGTAAAGCTTTTGCCCATCGAATACGAAACTAAGAGCTTACCATCAGAGTGTTTGTACTCCTGCTGCAGGATCTGGAAGGATCTGATATATCGCAGAGGTCACGCATGTCCTGTTTCTAAATGGGAATACCGAAGAAGATTGGCCGGCCTGTTGTAAGATTATTGCTAAGTTTAGCATCTCTGCCATCGCTAAGAGAGAGCTTCTGTTGTAATTATGGCCATTGAGGAGGCGATTATGAAAATTTTGCCAGGATGCTATTTCTAGCTTTGGTGAAAGGTAAAAGTACTTGTGAAAGAGCTGCAGGATCGCTCTATTTGTAATTTTAAAAATCGAATATTTATTGGAACTCTGATTTGAATAACAAATTGACATGCGCCCGAGCATCCTTGATGTTCTTTTTAAATATTCTATCTGAATCACACCAGAAAAATGCATTTACTTACCGTAATGCCACCCTTACAAAGTCTCTTAATTGATGTGTGGGTGTGGAATAAGTTAACTCTGTGGTATTTGACCTGCCCTGGTGCTGGAGCATAATATCACATTGCTGGCATGCTGAATACTGTGTGCCAGGCAGGATGAGTAGACACACTGTAAAAATTCACAGCTAAATGTCCAGAAGAAACAAATTTTATGGCAATAAAGTATGAAAATCCATAGTGTTGGCTGAAATTCATTAGAACCGTTTCAAAATTTCTGTGGCTAATGTGGAAAAGGATTAGTAATATCAAGTTATTGTATTTTTTGTTGTAAGTTTTGAAGATCCCTGACTGTTTTTGTTGCTCTCATTTTTATATCATGTACGTTAAGATTGTAAGTTTCCTCTGTCAGAAATGCTTAATCATTAATATGTCTTGATCTCAGTTAGTGACTAATTGCAGCTTTGTTGCCGTGTTGCACTAATCCTACATCTTGATCTCTGAGAGTTCTTCTGAAGGTACTAATTAAACATCCTATTCACGGTATATGCAGAATAGGTTGATTACATGATTTCTAGAAGTTCTAAACATTCTGGCAACCTACCAACTCTTATTGCCTTGTATAAGTTTCTAAGCGCTCTATTATCAGTTGCATTGCATGAGGCAGTGTATGTTGGTCTGCGTACTTGTGGAGAAAGATTCTGATGACTTTTTTGGTTAGCGAGTTGCTAGTATAATACTTGTGCTTTTGTAGTGAAGATAATTGTATGGGCTACTCTAGTTGTTATTTCTCCTGGAAACTCGTGCAGGACAAGAGCACCTTCCGTTTCTCTGGACCAATGGACTAGTGGTTACTGTAATGTCTCTGTTTTGATACTATATTTTAAGCATCTAATTATTCGGTTCAAGATGTAGTTCCCTATTCTGGATACACATGCAGAAACACGTGCCACTCGTAAGAATTCATGTCTGATTTGTTTTTATTATGCTTACTCTTTTATCGCTCAGATGTCTTGGAGTTTGTCTGTTTTGGGAGGTATCATGTTGTTGGTTTGGAGCCAGCTATAATAATAAAGCTGTTGGTCTTTTTTTTTTTTTTTCCATTCCTGAGCCAGGAATTCGGACAGTTTTGTCGTACTTGTGATTCAGGCAGGCGAGCTTTTCTTTTCTCCCAGAGCTTGGTGTTCCTCTGAGCGCTTGAGAGATAGGAGGGAGTGCCTCTGTAACCAGGACAGATGGTTTGGTCTGCTGGCCACACTTAGCATTCGAGTTTTTGGGGAGTGTTTTATTAATCGTAAGGGTGATTTCCTCTGCCCATTTAAACTGAAAGTACAGCAACGATTGCGTTTATTACCTAATATTTCCTCTGCCCGTTTATTAACGATTGCGTTAAATCGTCAATTTCCCATCTACTGTATTTTATAGTACTTGGGACTTTAGGCTCATAAAATATTTTTCAGTTTCCATTAACTAATAAAATCTTGCGTGGCTCCATTTATTACAAGTCTTTTAGACTAAGCTCGAAAACCTTTTTGGTTCCTAAATTTTTCTTCAAATAAAATTAAGGTGAAGAAGAGGTTCTTGGCGCATAAACCATCACGAAGATTTTTACTTTTATAAATATATTAAATTAATGCTTAGTTCAAAACAATTTCTTGTTAGCCACATAATCATCTACTGATGGACCACATAATCATCTACTGATGGAATATTCTAATATTTAATAGAAAGCTTCTACCGTCAGTTACATCACCAATGTAACTAGTCCCATTTTAAAACATTAATGTTTGATTTGGCACTAAACTTTATCTTTACTAATGAACTAGTTTAATAACCTGCTAATGGATGGGTTGATATTTCAAAATGAAATACTTTATATCACGTGAAAAAGACAGAATCATAGATTCAAAGTATAATTTGTGATTTCGCACACTTTTATAAATATATTAAATTAATGCTTAGTTCAAAACAATTTCTTGTTAACCACATAATCATCTACTGATGGAATATTCTAATATTTAATAGAAAGCTTCTACCGTCAGTTACATCACCAATGTAACTAGTCCCATTTTAAAACATTAATGTTTGATTTGGCACTAAACTTTATCTTTACTAATGAACTAATTTAATAACCCGCTAACGGATGGGTTGATATTTCAAAAGGAAATACTTTATATCACGTGAAAAAGACAAAATCATAGATTCAAAGTATAATTTGTGATTTTGCATAGTTAGCCTAGTTGGTAAAGTGTAATAAATATTACAGAAACAGCCTGAATTCGAGCAGCGGCTTTAACACTCTTCTCCAACTTTGACTCCTTAACAATAGCAAATGCAGTTGAGGTTCTCCAGGTTTTGTGCAGCAGCCACTTCCTATCTAACTTTCCTAATGTATTATCTAGCTCCCTATACTTGTAATGTTTGTGAATACAGAAAAAAAAAGTATAATTTGTGTTTATCGAATTACCAACTTTTTCCTCGCATTTTAAAGTGGAAGAGATCTTAATTAGAGACGGGATTGCGTAAGAATGTGTTTTCCATCTCTTGTAATTGTCGAGGAAAAACATGAAGTGGTGCATTGGTATTGATGGAATTAAAAATGATGCAATATTGTGAATTATTTTGATACAAACTGATTATTTTTTAAAATTATCAATTTTTTTTATGGAAAAATTATCAATCTTGAAAACCTTACACCTTACGAAATGCAAAATATAATTATAATATTTTTTATTGAAAAGCAAGTATTTTTTTTGTTTCTTGTTGTTAATGTATAATTTTTAAAAAAAAGTTTATGATTTGGTCATATAATAACTTTAAATAAAAACAGTGAATTTAACAACTTTTTAAGTCAATGCATAATTAATTAGTAATAGTATATTACTATATCATATGCAATAATTAGAAATAAACTATAATTGGGCTTAATTTAACATCTAAATCCAAACATGTGAAACCTAAAGTATGAGAAATATAGGCCTAAAGAAAGTAAAGCATAAATTTGGCCGATTGGTTCATTTTAAAAAATACGGCACTGCTATAATTGTAGCAATAAAGGAGTGTAGCCTAATCCATTAGGAATGCTGAACCATAAAGGGAGAATAAAAGAAAGTTGACCCAACCCATAGTTGAAGTATAAAAGAAACCCTTGTTTTACAAAACCTCACATTTATCTCACTCTCGCCCTTTCTCTCTTTGACTCCGCCATCAATCTCCATCATGTATAGCAACCCGAAGACTTTGACCCCTTAACAAATCCTTAACATCTTCTCCACCATAACCATTGTTAGTCCAAATGCTCTTTCTATCAACTATAAACACAGATAGAAGCAAAAAACCGTTATGGGTCTTCCTCAACAATCACATACGATGGCACCAAAAGCCTCTAAAACCTCTAAATTGCCAATATTTCTAGACACATAACGCTTTGATCTGCCAATTTATGTCCTAAAATGACCCATTTTCTACAGTATTCTTCACATCCCACGAAACCATAGCCTCTAGATGTTAAAATCGAAAGGTGTGTCAATGGTCAAAAATTGAATTATGCACTGCAAAAATAAAAGATCTCAAGATTTCTCTTCATCCAAAAATTTCTAAGTTTTAGCAAAGGAGAAAAATATGAGGATCCGCTTCCTTTATTGAGAGAAAAGGTAAATGATGAAAATTAATTTCAATTTAAAATTATTATATACGATTTACTTAGTTCAGGTTTGTTTTTTTTCCTAATAGTGTAATGTACATTATTGTTTAACACTTAGCAACATCTAATTTGTTTTTTCTTTAATGTTTGTCAAGTTGTTTGAGAGATAACTGATGGGATTCTCATAGAGGAATACAGAAAGAAGGTTGACGAATTCAACTGGGACTATCAATGCATGTGCAACTTTGACCCTTTTTGGCTAAAAGGTATGAATTGTGTTTTTTTTGTTATTATTATTTTTTGTTTAGGACAAATCAGTCTTGTATAATTTGCATATATCTTAGCTACCTAACAATTTGTCACCGAACATGCATTCTACCATTGTTTTAAGTATGTTTCTATTTGGCTAGAAGGTGGAGCTATGGATTCAATGCCTAAACTTGCTACAATAAAAATTTGCACTTCATAGTATCATCTTTACTAAATACATGTATTCTTGCATTGTTTTATATCACTATTATAGGCCTCTAAACTATATCCCAAGTAATTGTAGTTTCCCAAGTATTTGGTAAGTACTTGTACTGAACTCATTTTATTATTTTTAAAGGATTTTCTTAAGTAACTTTATTTTAGTATAAATTAATTGTTCCAACCTTAGTACAAAACTTTAGTATTGATAATACAACTCAACTTGCAAAAAATAAACTACTGTTGTTCAATTATTTAAAGTATCCTAATTGAATAACCTCTTGCTAGGTATACTTGGCTTTTTTAATACATTCTTCTATTTTTTCATGCTAAATATTTAAGATTTAGTGGGTATTATAAAGCCTTATTTCAAGTTGGTGCTATCTCCTAACTTGTACTTACAGATTCCCTCATACATGCAGAATAAGCAAATTGCACATAGCTCCCCATCTAATTGCTAGGCAGGATTCTTAAAAGCATATAGAAGTGCCTTACTTGCTAAATTCACTTGACTTCTTTCTTGGTTACTTTGTTTACTGAGTTAACCTTGGATTCGAAAAAGTGTTGCAGAGTTATAAAAATTTCAATGTCAGTGTTGTTATTTCTTGTTAATAAGCCATAAATGGAAATAGAGTACACATGGGCATAGTTACCTACTTTTGATTTGGTTACTAGACCTTCTTTTTTCCTTAAGTGAGTTGTGCTTTTTTGTTCTTTTGAAATTTGAAGTAGGAATAGTTTTGAAAAATCAGAAATTAGTGAAATGAAAAAACATATTGTTTAAGGTGCATATGCATAATGGAAAAACATGTGAAACATAGCATATTAGTAAAATCAATAGATCAAGACAATTAGAAATATACTAGAGATCTACAACCAAGACCCTAATACATGCATTCTACTAGCATTAACAATCTCACATACATGTAGACTAAGCACGAGTAAATAGCAACCAGTTTAATTTTTGGGAAAAAAATATTAAAAGCATATAGAAGTACCTAATGTGCTGAATTTGCTAAACTTCCTTGTTGGTTGCTTTGTTTGTTGAGTTCTCTTTGAGTGGAAAATTTTGAAGTCTATATTATTATTTCTTGTTAATAAAAGCTATAGGGGACAATTACTTGCTGAACATGCTTCTTTCCTAAAGTTTGAAGTGTTTAGTTTATCCCTACATTAGTTGAACAATTTATATAATTTCAAGTCAATGAACTCATCTCAACAATTTGCAACACTAAAAAAGTTCAAGGGAATTGGTAATTCACAACCTGATTTGTTGAAGTTGCTACATTTCTCTTGGCTTTGTTGGAACACCGTTGTCAAAATGGCAAAAGGTAATTTCAATTTCCTAAATTATCTGATTTTAAAACAGAATGAAGAATTGAGTGCACTTGAATGTAACTAGTGATGTTTTAACTTCTATGTAAAAGTTGCCACATAATGTATTTGGAGAATTGGAGTGATCCCCTACTCCACAATGCTGCCGATCTTCATTAGTCACTACTTAATGTGCACTGCTTGCTCGGAAATGGTAGAAAAGAAATGAAAAAAAAAAAGCCATCACTGTAGTTCCAATAATGTTTTTATACGTGGTAGTGAAGGTATAGCTATATCTATAACTGGCAATAGTGGGTTAGTAGTGGATAATGTTTTGTAGCTGTAGAAGAGAGAACATAGATTCTAGAAGGAATGGTGGTGGATTGGATGAGACTCACATCCTAGATACATGAAAAACTTTTGAGTTATTTCTGTGGTAAAAAGATAAAAAAGACAATAAATATTTAGATGACATGTGGTTTACATAGGGGTGAGATAGGCAGAAAACACCTAAAAGTATAAATGGCAAACATTTATCAATTGAAATAAAAAATATGAAAATATATATTTTCTGTATTGTCATTCTTCCTACTTTCATATCTATTAATAGATTTGGCACCAACCCAAAAAATAGTGATCAAATGTGTCCGGCACTATAATTATTGGGACTTTTTTTGAACTTTAGTCCCAAAAAGAATTAAGAGACTAAGAGCGAGCGAGACAGAGAGCGTCACAGAGCGAAGAGAGAGAGGGAAAAAACTCAGACAAAATAAAAAGGAGCGAGACAACTGAAATAGCAGCGATCGAGCTACACGAGGCGAAGTTCAATAAGAATCAACCAAGCTTAGGAATGTACTCGGAAGAAGCAAGGAGCAGGGAATGATTAGGGCGCGAGTTGAGGCTGCGAGGAATCAAATCCAAAAAGTTGCTTGACTTGATTTCTTTGCAGTCGGTCTACTTGGCCGAGGTCAGGGCTAAATCAAACTCCAACACTTGCTTTGAAGCTTTAAAGCTTTAGTTTTTACTCATCATTGCTTTGTTTTCCTGTGCAATTATGTTTCTTTCGTATGCCTGGTCTGTTATCTACTCAATCCTGCGACTCGACTGATCTCTTCTGCTCAAGTTTACTTTTCGAAGTTGGAAGTTGTTTTCTTTACAGTTGGGTTCTCAATTTTTTTTTTTAATTTCGTGCAGTGATATAATTCTCGGTTGCTGCTGTTGGTTGGAAGGAAGCGTCATATTCTTGGGCGAAGTTTGGTGAATTGAAATTTAGGGTTTTGATTTGTTGAGTTTTTAATGCGTTTAGCTTGATTTCGGAGCTTGCCAACATGCTGTGGAAAAATTCTGATTTCTAGGGTTTTGGTTTGGCCGACTTGCATTGTATGCTTTCTCAACTGGTGATATAAGCAGAATAACCATGTTCTGGTTGAGAATAGAAGTTATCAACTTTTTGGGAAAAAAATTTCTGTTCAATGTTTACTCCCAATATGTGGATATTTAGAGTTTGATTGGAATGACTGGCATGTGGCTTGGTGAATTCGCACTCGTTTGGCAGTGGAAATAACAGTTAATTGGATTGCTGGTGCGGTTCATAGATCTTTCTGTTCTTTGAATGGTGTTGGACAGTGGAGTGTGCTTACCTAGAAATGCAACCTCAGCGAGGTTCAAGAATAGATTTAGGGGAATTGAAAGCTCAGATAGTGAAGAAGACTGGGTCTGAGAAGTCCAAGAGATATTTTTATTATTTGACTAGGTTCTTGAGTCAGAAGCTGAGCAAGAATGAGTTTGACAGGTCATGTTACCATGTGCTTGGGAGGGAGAATCTCCCCCTGCATAATCAGTTGATACGTGCAATCTTGAAGAATGCCTGTCTGGGCACTTCGCCTCCTTTGATACATGAAGTAGGTCCCACAAAATCTTGGACACAAACTGCCAAAGTTTGTCTGAGCCGAGATGTTCCAGATCAAATAGGTTCCCTTGTTCCAAACCAAAACCCAGCCATACCCTTGTGGTCAAATGGATGTTTGCCAGTGTCCCCAAGGAAGGTCAGATCAGGGGTACGGGATCGAAAACTGAGGGACAGGCCCAGCCCCCTAGGACCAAATGGAAAAGTTGAAAATGGCTTCAACCCTTTGGCTTGTCTGGAAGAAAATGGGGGCTTAACTCCATATGATTATCAAAGGCCAATACAGCATCTTCAATTAGTTGCTGAGCGGCCTGAGATAGAAAACTTGAAGTCAACGGATAAAGGTCACAGTGGAAGAGCTGTTGCTGAAGATGGAGATGAAGTGGAAAACTCCAATTACTCTAGTTTTTCTCGTACCCCTCTGTTTGCACCTCTTGGAATTCCATTATGCTCTGCTAGTGTAGGTGGGGCCCGCAAGACTGTGCCGGCATTGACCACCCCAGGCTTGGTAACCTATTACGATTGTGGTGGTTTGTCCGACACAGAGACACTGAGGAAACGTATGGAGCAGATTGCAGTGGCTCAGAATCTAGAAGGGGTATCTTTGGAATGTGCTAATGTGTTGAACAATATCTTAGATATATACTTGAAGAAATTGATAAGATCATGCATCGAGCTGGTTGGCTCAAGGGCTGTACATGAGCCAAAAAGGCTTCCTCTCAACAAGCAGCAAGCTCAAGACAAACATGTTAATGGCATATGGCCTAACAATCGTTTGCACATGGGCAACTGCAGTGGGTGCATTGAAGTGATGCAGGAAGAGAGGCCGGTTTGCTCAATATCTTTGCTTGATTTCAAATTTGCCATGGAGCTAAATCCACAGCAGCTTGGTGAAGATTGGCCTCTATTGCTGGAGAAAATCTGCATGAATTTGTTTGAGGGTTGAAATAAGCAAAAATCTGTTTTCCCAGGACTTTGGCATGTCATTCTGGTTCAAGGTGCTTGATTTCTGTTGATGAATGCCTTTGGGCCACTCTCTTTTTTTCACCGAGATGAATCAGGCCACAACTTCCATGATAAAGCTTTGGCCCTTTCAAAACCATGTTAAGGGCTTTAGAGCTAAGATTGTATTTTGCATGTAGGGCCTGAATCTGAATATGTCAAAGCAACCAAGAAGTGTTGAAACAGATAACCCAGAGATTGGCCAACCTCTTGTAGTATTATCACTTCTTTCTACATTTTTTTTCCAATCGCTACGGTGATGAGATTCCCTTGTAATTTACGGCTGATGGGGTGGCAATGACGAAAATTTTGCTGGGATACTGTTTTGTAGCTTGGTGAAAGGTAACATTACTCATGTAGGTGCTCTAGCGTTGCAGTGTTTTGTAATTTTAGAATTTTAGTATTTATTGGAATTCCAATATCAATAACAAATTGAAGTCTCCTTTATATCTTTGGTGTTCTGTGGTCGAAAACGTTCAAGTACAGACAAACCTGGAAAATGAATTTTGTTAAATATCATGCTACCCTGACAAACTTTGTCAGACCCTGCAGTTTATTTGGTTATATCAAGCGTGCACAAGTCTGGTAGCATTCAAAGTAGTATTCCTGACTATGTTATTAACCTTTTTCCGGGTAACGTGCAAAAGGTTTGGGCAATGTTGTGCTGTTTATTTTTCCTTTGAATCTTGAAAATCTTGGACTGAGTCATTGTGTACGCTAACATTGTATGATTCTGAGGTTTCATCTTTCAGGTTTTGCTTTAGTCCTTAGCGTGTATGCAACTTTTATTCGTGCTGCTTTGTTGAAAATATGTCAGTCAATTGATTGTTGCTAAAAAACTGTGATGACACTGAATATGTTAAGGACTGGACTTTTATTTATTTCTGGGACGCTAGGGCGTAGGTTTGATTGCTCCGATGTCTTTGATAGTATTATTTGAACATCCATATATGCAGTTCAGCCCGTGATCTTTGTTTGCTTTGAAGAAACAGCAGGTGCTACTGAGGGGAGATGGTTGGTTTGGTCCTGAACATAACTTCCATTTCTGGTTGGTAGTTTATGGTCGGATTGACTGCAGAAAGACCAAGTTGATTGCTTGATTGCACCTTGTAAATTGCGCCCTCTGGCTCCCTCTCCCCTCCCCCTGTTGGTTTTCTGGGTTCTCCTTTTTTATTTTCTGGGGCAATGTTTTTGCTGTTCCATGGGGTCTTTGGTCTGGCAGTTTTTAAAACCTGCTGTTAGTCCCTGTAGTTCTGATCAGTTGGCAGTAAACTGGATGCAGCGGTCACAGAAGAGTCTGAACGTGGCTGGCTCTCTTGCACTGGACTGTTTTTTGGTCTCCCTGAGTTGTAACTTCTACAGCTCAAGTTAAGCTGACGGTTCAGGGGGTGCGCATGCACGCACGCGCATGTGAATCTAAGAAGTTGTATTTCTATCCTGTCCTATCCTATCTTTCACGTTTGTTTTTGCTTGTTTCTCTTTCTTCTGTAGTGCTCAGATTTCTTTCGGTGTTTCAGCATGGACCTGACACTGCTACTGCTGAGCTGCTGCCAAACCCTGAATGCTGAGAACTGTTGACCTCTTTTAACCATAGAATTTGTGATTTTATGTTACAGAGTTGAGGTTCACAAACATTTCAGTGTAGAATAGATTACCAACTAAAACACATAGGTAATATGTCCCAACCTCAGGTCAAAAGCTACTTTCTGTTTCTTTAACACTCGCTGTTTTTGTTGGCAAATACACCCTTTAAATCAAACATGCACAAGAACATTTTTCAAAGTAGACATGTCCCATGTCAGACGGGAACAGGAAGATATTAGGGTTAGACAGGACAGCTGATGGCATGCTGGCTGAAAAGATACATCAATGGATTGGAGAGTACGGTACAGAGCGTATTCTCAGATACTTGAAATATTGCACCTTCAAAAAGCCAAGTCAAGTAGCCCAATGAATGAGCATCTACCTGCTTTGTATTCATTCAGCTTCTGGTTTCCATTGTGAATAGTGCAACTGTTTCCAGCACCAAGGCAACTGCGCCTGGCTCTTATTACTTGGTTGACAATGAAGTGATTGGTATGTACGTACATACGAGGGGTAAAGATGAGAGGGAGTGACCTTTGTTTGTACAAAATAGAATAGAAGTCGGTAATTATCTATCCAATCCTATTTCCTTTTCTCTGTAAGGCTGGAGGCAATCATGGGGAGTGTTCTGCTGATGCTTTGCAAATAGGGCACCAGTTCTTCACCCGCAGCCACTGTTGTACGCATGCCACATGATACCGGTGTTCACATCTTAAACTCCCGACTTCATCTCCACCAGCATATTCTTCCTGAAATACATCATCTTTTTTTAATTATTAACCAGTAATTGAGAGGAAAACAACACCAATTAGCAGGGACTCATCTAGGGTTATCGAGTAGTTACACACAATACCATCCTGGTATGACTACTGCAACGCTAACTGGCCTTCAAAATCTGTTTCAACTGGGTGAAAACGAGTAGCCCTTAAGGAAAGCAAATGCAAACTTAGGCTACCAGCATTCTTAACAAGAAATATCTCAAATTCCACATTCCTCCTCTTACAGGCATGGCAACATTTTACTGTGCCAATACTGGGCCAATCGGGGTCAACCACATTCTAATTAGACGCAACATCTTCAGAATGAACAACCTACTAGACGCACAAATGTGTACAAGTGTTAAGCTAGATACAGAAAGAGAGACATGGATAGACCTAAACCTTTGGTAAAAGAAGTACCAAAGATAGATCTTGACCTTGCAACAAAAAAAACCTTGCCCCGGGCCAAGCAGTATGGAAACACACAATTTATGTAGCCAACCCCAAATATGTGGAACAAAGGCTTGGCATTGATTGATTGATTGAGCCCCAAAACGACAACAATGTGTAAATTCTTCGTTACTACAAACCCATGTGATCGTTGTAATCCAACTTCTGATATGATTGCCAATTCACTCGCCAAAAAAGAAAGGAAGAAAAAGCAGGGGAAGAGAGATAGAGAGATACCTGACAGATGCTGCATTTGATGTCATCCCTATCTAATCCTTGATTGACAGCCAAGTTCTTATCACTTGCCAACTCAAACATGCTTGTTTTCAGACACTTTAACAATGCTTCTTCTGATAGTGCAGTACTAACCGTACCCATTCTCTCCTCTAGAGCCAACAATTCCTGTGATTATGGCAGTAAAAAGGAATATCTCATAAGGAAATTTGAGAAAAATCTTTTTTCCTGCACTAAAATTGTGAGGTGGATAACAAACCTCATATGTCATGTTATCTATATCAAGTCTCATGTCTCTGTGCTGATCATAGAAACTAAGGCCATTAAGCAACAAGCTGGTCTCCAAAACAAGTAATTGCTGCCAGACAAAGCTTCCGTATCAACAAATAACACCAATAAAACAAAATGAGGAAACTAAAAACTTATACCTCATAAGTCAATTCTTCGTCTTGTTCCATTCTTTCAAGTGCTAATAATACCTTCACAAACATAAGAAGGAAAAACCAATCTTCAGCAAATAACAACATTGTTATAAAACATTACCAAATCACCTTTTCCCTATCTATACTTCTGCAACACCATCAAATCTTCTCATTTACTTCCGCAGATCCACAGAAAAAATTAATAAAAGAAAAAAAGAAGGAAGGAAATATAGTTGCTATATAGATTACCTCCGCAATTCCATCCATATTGTAGCGTCTGAAGCTTTCCCGGCTTATTGATGTGTGAGTGATGCCAAGTTCTGAAGGACTCGCTGGAACAATACTGAGCAAACCCTCAGAATTATTTCCTGGCAGATTGAAGACACGACCAGGGGTTAATTCTGTGGAGCCCAAAGCATTCACATCGGTGGGCATTTCAGGTCTAGCCACTTGCTGGATGACAGCATTAGATTCATTCAAAGCATAACTATTTCCATTTCCTTGGTTGGAAAGTCTTGTCCTTCCATAACCACTTATTGATCTTCGAGTACTAACAGAAGCAGCAGAAGCATCTCTGTTAGCAGGCCAATTTCTTGCCCTTCCTGAGTCAGATATTGAAACACCATAACTTGACCCGTTTGCTCGTCCTTCTGATAAGGACCCGCTCATTTTCTTGCCTCTACCAGATGAGCTACCTTCTCCATCAGAAATTCTCTTCTTGAACATATCCTTTCTTCTACTGAGGTTTGAATCAGATGAAGAACAACTGGATTGAACAACATCAGAAATCAAGTTGCATCTTAAATTCTTTAGCCCGTACCTGCCTGCATTAGCACGATTTGTTTCGCTGGTGCTTCTATTAGCCAAAGAGAGAGAGGAGCTTGGAAGACTGTCTTGGTTTGCCAATCCAGATTTATGATTAAAATTTCTCCTAGATCTTGCATTTGAGGTAACACTGGAGCTTCCACTGCTGAACAATTCAACATCCCCGAATGAAGCATCTTCTGAATCAACATTAAGCTCTTTTTGAATCTTTTCTGGATGGGTTATCAATTCTGAAACTTCTGGTTCTTCAAGTACACTGGAGGTTTCAGATGAATCTGTTTCCAGCTGAGAAAGTAGTTTTTTCTGAGAATATGTAGAAGTCTTCCTGGTACTCCCGACAGAAGAGCAAGCCCTTGAGGAACTTCCAATTATTTCCTTGCCACTGGAAGAAGAGCGGAAAGAAGCGATAGAGGATTTGGCTTTCTCAGAAGCACCAATCTGCGCACCCTTCATAGAGTTCAGCCGACTGCTGCATCCGATTCGAGAGCAAAATTTAGCATTCCGATCTTTCTGGTTAACACTATCATCCTTCAGAATAAGACTCGATCCCTTCCTGGGTAGAACAACACCATTACCAGCTCGTTTACCAGAATATCCATCCATAAATATGTGTGTTGTGTGCACGCTAAGAAGTCTCTATATCTGAAATTTTAAAAAGAAGTCATCATTTACACATAGTAAGTAGAAATTTCCAAAGCAGCACAATATGAATCTGTGCCTATATGCTATTTTCATTATGACACAGCTGAAATCAGAAAACATGTCAAGTCTGATTATCTTATTCTAGCTTATATCTCACATCAACTGATTCCTTTCTTTTCCTTCTCTTTTGAGAACATAAAGCTCATAACCAAGGGGATGGGAAACTTGAATCCCCATATGCCAAGTTAAAAACCAAACTGTTTGCCTCTGCATAAGCTATTTTATTCACTAATTGAGCTATCCGTACCTTCCAAACCTCCAAATTACATGACACATGTTCCCAAGCATCATTTCACACACATCTCCTCTAAAATACCATATCTATACAGAGTATAGAGGTCAAAAATTTATTCCCATCAGAACTTTTCATGACAGCAAGTGTGGAGAGGTTCATATCAACAATATCAACATGTTTACAGGACTATAAAATTACTAAGCAGATGAACATAGAGAAAATTCCAGCATAATCAAACATTTAATTCACCAGAAAAAGTTCAAAATATGAATCTTCTTCTTCTTCTTTTTCTTCTTCTTTGTGATTAAATGTCCTACTCAAGGTACCAAGTCCATGCTCACAAAAGTACTTCAAAAAAGTTCTTCCTTGATAAATCCATGCATCTCTTTCATTTCTCCCAGGGCTCGTTCTTAGCTCTAACATGAAACACAACAAAATCTAGACGTATGAAAAATTCCAAACAACAAGAATTCCTCAGAATTCAAGGAGCTCAATTCCAGAATTGACTGACACTGCAGCTGTATCAGATATAACCAGACCAGGGCAGAAAACTAGGTACCATCAGAAGGCCTTACAAGCAGATAAGACCGGAAAACCTTGATATGATATAGCCTTGAACTCTACATTCGTTTAAAAAAATTAGGCTGAAAGTTATAAATGAGATATTCTATCTCTGAAAGATTAACAGGGAAAGAACAGATATCTCTTCTCAAAAACATCTTAGTTTGATGTCCTGCTAAAAATTTACTCAAACAAGACATGAATCGTAAACAAGCAACACAAGCAAATGGCAAGACACAGGATTTTTTTTTTTTGTTAAAAAGAATCACTTTGAATAACATGATACGGAAACGAAAAGCAAATTCAGGATTATACAAGAGCTACGGATTGGGGAAGGAGAAAGAAACCACCTTGGTTATCAGACGATCAATCATGTTCAAAACTAGATAGCTCTCGTTTTTGGTCAAAGGAAATAATACGTAAGCGGCAGAAGCGAAAAAGAGAACAAACAAACAAACAACCAACCAAACAAGAAGAAGAGAAGAAAAGATAAACCAAAATGGTCACATGGCTGAGAATTGAATCGCAAGAAAAGTGGGTCGTTTCCGTTTCTGAAGGCGATCGCCTTGTTTGAGAATTATTCTCCACACAAACTTTCCCTTTTTCTTTCTCCATGTCCTAAAAATAAGACGACTCTTTCTGCCCAATTCAAGGACTCAAAAAGGCCGATCACACGTCAAAGAAACCAAAACCCACCAAACAATCAATCTTTTTCATCTCCACACAGACGCCCAAACAAGCAGAGAACTGAGAAACTGCAAATCAATTTCCAAAAAGAAAAAAACACCCAGAGAGGGATAAAGCCAGCCTCAATATCATCAACTCAGAAAACGATCAAAACCCAAGTACGGAAATCATTCCTTTTGTGCTTTCAGTTGGAAAATTGGAGGAGGAGCGTGAAACGATAGAAGCCAAGTTTCTACCTTTCGCTGCTGCGGCTTCTTCCTCTTCCTGTTTGGGCAGCTAGAGGGAAATGAACAGGAGAAAAAAGGCTGCTTTGGGAGAAAGAAGGGAGAGAAGAAGGAAATTGAAAAGAAACCGTGTTTGGGGTGGAGTTGTGTACGATCCAATGCTAATCACTAATCTAAATTACAATCTTGGATTAATTATTCGTATAATTTAACTTATAGTGAGAAGGCGGAGGAAAGGAACAAGAGGAAGTGCCGTCCATACAGAGGATTAGGGCGGGAAAATCTAGGCCGTTAATTTTGGGTTAGGAGGAGGGGAAGATCGACGGCTACCGGGGGCCGTTACGTCATGTCGTTCCATTAAAGACCAGAATTTTGTGGACGGGAACGGAATTAGAACCCTAACCCCACATAACCGCTAAGCCGCCCCGCTCCGACCTTTTCTTTCCCTTCCCTTTCCCTCTTTTCAAATTCTTTTCTTTTGCTCCCACCATTTTTTTTGACAAAGGAAGTCATAGCTATTAATCCAAAGCAGATGACAGCCAATCATGGAGCCATCTCTCCGAAGAAACCAAGAGCTAATTCATTTTAACTCAATTGAGTTATTTTTATTTTTATATTTTTTACTTAAAATTAATTTTATTTAAAAGTTAATATTATGTAGATGCAATAATCTACTTGAAAATAAATTTTTATAATATTTTTAAATTTTTATAAATTTTTCTTTTTTAAGGCTTTAAATTAGAAAATTTCATAAAATTTTAGTAAAATTATAAAAATTATATTTTTAATGGATTATTACAGCGACATAATATTAGCTTTTAATTAAAATTAGTTCCAAGTAAAAAAAATGTAAAAATAAAAATAAATAATTTTATAATTAATTAACGTAAGTTAAAATGAATTATGTATGTAATGAACGTAGTCCCCTTAAATGAAAAGTAGCACATAAAAAAAAATTCCCAAAAGACAAACTTTATCTATAATAGCACCAAAGTAAAACAAAGAAGGGGATAACTCTGTTTGAAGTTCAAAAAATAAAATAGATGAATTCAATTCAATTACTCTCGAAGTTAGCTCGAATCAGCTAGCCTCTTTCAATCCCAAGAAGACCAACAACACCTCTATTAGCCAAACTACCAATTGAAGTAGTTGAATTGCATCTCTACCTCATGAATTTGAGTAAACCAAGACCTAAACTTATATCTAAAAATAATGTTAGGGCCCTAAAGATCTTCTTTGGGTAAAACCTTCTAATGGTCAAATTAGCTTATCTATGATAATAGAAGAGTTAAGGTTTAGAGCAGAGAGTAATGGTACCTATGTAAGCTACGAGGGTCCCTTATTTATACATGCTTGGGTACCTCTATCATGGCTCGTTAGGAATGTCATAAATGTTGGATTCTCTTAATCCTAATAATCATCTCTTTAATGAAAGTCCTTTTTTAACATGGAAGTTTTCATCGACCAATTCACTATTTTAGACAAGGCCCATGTCTTAGACCCTGACAGGCTGAGCCCAATAAATGATTGCTTTTGAATCGAGACAATGTTTGATGAAACATCATGATTAATACAACGACTATTGTAGTTAAAATGACTCCTTCATCTAATGCCATTAACACACTACTTAACATGACACCTGTTTAATACACCGCCTGCATTTAATGCCACTGACACACTTTCTGTATGAGTGTAAGATATCTGGCAGTTGAGAGCCACATGTACTTTTTTGATTGGCTTAGGGGGCACACTTATCATGATAGTGGGCATTTGTGGGCTGGCGATTAATGGGTCATGGGAGGTGAAGAGACCCTATTAGTCTCTAAGTTCCTTGTTGTCCCCATCAAACCTTTCTCCATCACTCGACTTCTTACTCTCAAAATCTCTCATTTACTTCTTTTACTCTTTGCGTTCTTAGCCAACTTTACTTCCTATTATTCCATCATCGCATTTGTTATTGTGTTCATAGCTCGCCATACTTATGAACTGTAGAATCAAAAGTGCCAACATAAGATAAAAAAATTAGATTCTATTGAAAAATAAAATATTAAAATTTGTTGCTAATTATCCTTTTACCCCAATATTTGAAAATTTATTTTTATCTCTGCATCTTTTTACAAGTTTTTTTTTGTATTTAGAAATACAAGATAAGAATAAGAAATAATAGAGAAAGCAAGTTGGTGGGCAAGAATGACTTTCCGCTTAGGCACGACCAGGATCGAATAGTGTTGCATGGATTCAAAGATAATCTTGATCTGGTGAAAAGTCTAGTGAAGCCTCACAAGGATTGATAGATTTGCCCGATATCACCTGCAAAGCCTACGAACAATCAGTTAGTATGGTTACCATTTTTAGGTCCTGATCTACTGCAAAAAAAATGTCACTCCAAAAATAGCAGAGAGTTCAACTTCTAATGCCAATTCACACTGAGGAATTAGAATTCCTTATTGGTGTTTAGGAAGGGTGTTGATTCTCAACCACACCCAAGCAACTGCACCTTAGCTCGATGAGCAATGCTAGGCCCCACCAGTCACAAAGATTTCTAGACACCAAGAATCAAAATTTTCTTGTTGTTGACCCCAAGATTGACATAAGCAAGACGAAGGATCATGAGATAAGTAAGAGTATTTTCACCGAAAGTCATCCACCATAAATAACTACAAAGAAAAGATCATCCCATTAGAGATAAAAAAGAAAGTATGAAAATGAGCATTCTTGAAAGTGCATTCATTCTGACCAAGCCAAATAATCCATAAAGTGGTATGACAAACCGAAGCCAATCCTGAGGCCAATGATTTTGATGAGAAAGGATGGAAGCCAACTATTCTCCAAATGAGTTATAAATGGTAGCCGAAAGGCGAGAACAAAAATTTTCCCATAAATCCTGTGATCCCAGACATTCTTAGGAAATGTGAAACATCATTTTTGGAGTTGTATGGCAACAAGGGCACAAAGAGTCCACAAAAATCGCCATCGATTACAAGATTAGATTTAATTGGTAGAGCTTGTGGCAAGCATTTCATAAGAATATTTTAAAATTCTAAAGTATCAAAAAAGCCCATAGAGCATTTAGAATCAAATTGAAATCTAGGTGAGGCAACCTACCAATGAAGGTACCTACCGTATTTAATAACATGACCGATTTCTTTTGCAGCTCTAAATTGTATCCATATTTTACCCTAAAAGATCCAGAGTTGTTGCCTAACCACACAATAATGTCCCATATATCAAGTGGGTATAGGGAAGCCATTTGTAATATCAAATCAACAACTTGAGTGGGGAAACATATGCTGGAGTAGTTGTTGATTCCAATATTGCCTTTGCCGATCATATAAATATAAAACTCAAAGCATATGATATTTATAAACGCCTCTAGTCATATTATATAGATAAGATTAATGTTTGGAAGCCATGGGTCCTCCTAAACTCGAACTGTAGAACTATTCCTTATCAACCATTGAATATGATTCTTTAGTAATTTTCTACCATGAAGAAGACAACGCAAACTGGGGAGATATTTCCAAGAATCTCAATAGTCCATACCGAATGATTATGAGCATATTTAGGAATCAAGACTTTATAAACCAATTTATTGCTATCACCTGTGAATATCCTCCAAAATGTTTTTGCCAGAAGTACTTGATTAAATAGCCTCATATAATTAATCCTAAAACCCCTAATACCTTTAAGGAGATGAAGAATTACTTTGTGTTTCATCTGCATCCTTCCTCTAGATTGATTACTAGACCATCAAAATTGGACAAATTGTTGCAAAAGCTTATCTAATAAAGTTGCTTGAACCTTTAGGATTGACATCACATAAAGGGGAATGAATGACAAAGCAGATTGAATTAGAGTGAGCCGATCTGCAAGATTGAAGAGGCTTCCTTTCTAGTTTGCCAAAAGCTTCTGAACTCTATCAACAAGAAATTAGAAAGAGGATTGATGAGACAAATCTTGGTAAAAAGGCATACCTTGACTGACAGGGAAAAGATGTATCTAAAGAATACTGTCTCTAAAAGGGCCTGTAATGTTGTGATTAAAATACCATTTAGACTTTGGGGGATTAACATGGTGTCTTGTGGCTATTGCAAAAATTCTCAAGCGTTTGACTTAGAGCCTAAACTGCAGCCACTATGGGTTGTAAACAAACCAAGCAATCATCTGCAAAAAATAAGTGGCTTATTTCTAATTCATATTTACTTGCCCTAAGACCTTCAAGAACTCCCTGACTTTGCAATTTCTGGAGTCTACAAGAAAATGCCTCAGCACATAAAATAAATATATATGGAGATAATGGATCACCCAAGCAATTTTACAAGTAAGAAAGACCCATGATTTAAACTGCTAATTAGATATTAAACAATTTAAGTTCCTAGGAAGATAATCATGTAATATGTAAATAAGAATCTAAAAACTTGACTTCAAACAATACCAATTATGCAAATACTTTTAACATATCATTTGGTGAGAGAAAACCTTATAACTTTTGGTGTATGTAACATTATCTTTATTATACCTGTGAACAGTTTGATCATATTTAATATATATGTTTGCAGGTGCAAAATCTTTAGTATTGAATTCAATTTCTTAAGATTTATGTATGGCTTTGTCAAAGAGGTGAGAGTTAAGAGAAAGAAGATGTCTAGCTGTTACACACAGTCGATCTAAACTGTTTGGCTTTATGATGAATCAAGAAATAAATATTTAGTAGATGTTTGTATGAAAAGATGAAAGGGAATAATATCCTAAGCCGAAGAGCTTTTGGAAAGGATTATATTTCTTGCAATTTACGGATAAATGAGATATCTGCAGCCCAGCAGGATGAAAAACAAGTTAGAAGCTACACACACGCACACACGTATGTATACACACCCAAAGCTAATTGGCTGGACCGCGTGCGTTAACGTTTTTTTTTTTTTTTCAATATAATACAATATTTGTATATATAAAACACAATGGACAATGAAGATAGGGATTGTTGACTCACTATTGAAAGTTGAAACCTGAATTCTGAAACAAACTGCACCATTGGTCCATCAACTGTATGCATAATTGCATGCCCATCCCTGGGCTATAAAACAGGTCACCCAACTCCAAGGGAAGGGAACCCTTACGCTACTAAAATGTAGCAGCAGCGATGTTTATTCATATTATGTTTCTTATACTACGTCTACGTGTATATATTTGTCAAAGGTCAAAGGAAATGTAAAGACTGTCTTGTTAAGGCTCTCGTGCTATGTTCTGTCAAGTAGGGGCTAAAGTGAAACTGAGCATATAGTTCATGGACCAACGGTGTAACTTGAGATAATGAATCAGTATCGGCTTGCGGCCCGGGCCCTGTTGCTTGCTTATTAGGATTATCTTTTATAGTTTTTTTTGTTCCGTTTGTGTGTTTCTTTCATTTTCTTCTCTGTGTCCATATTTCTCGGGTCATTTTCTTGCAGAGTTGATGATAGATTCATCAGTTTTTATTGCGTTATTGAAATTCTGAAAATAATTATCATGATAATTAATTAATTGTATATCGGATGTGTTTGGGATGTTTGGTGCTGACGTTTGATCGATTTTACAAATTGCCCCTAAAACCAATGGTCCAACGTCACTTTCTTTCACTAGTTCAGGATGCACGTATCTTACTATTTATTTGCTCTTTTACTATTCCCTTTGTCCAAAAGATAATGGCCTAAAGCAATTTTTAACCCTCGAACTTACCAGATTCAGACACTTTACCCCCTCAACTTGGGATCGGTTGAACTCACTCCCTGAACTCGCAAACACGGAACAATTTAGCCATTTTGGTCCCATGTGCATATCTCCTGATTTAATGCTTCCTTACGCCGTTTGAAACCGCTTGACTTGCCCCATGGTCGCTCTCTTCTTGGCATTGGTCCTTCAGCTTTCCCTCTCCACCCTTCGCCCTTCGACGATGACCTCACCTCCCCTGCCGACTCCGATCACCCCGCCTTCTCCTTCCTCTTGTTCACCTCCACATACTCCTTCCTCACCCACATTTGGTTCTCGCTTCGATCCTCTTGCATTTAGCTTTATTGCACGACACCATACCCCAAAAAGCTCGTCATTGCAATCATACCAACCGGTCTGAGCCATCTCCTTGGACGCCTTAGTCTCCGTTGATTGCCAACGTCTAGGGTCAAAATCAAGCCAAAATCGTTAGGGCTTTTTCACAAGACGAGAAATCAAGTGCAAATTTTGAATCTGATATCTACCTAGAAATGCAAAGTTCAATGGGCTTCAAGGTCCTTCTCACCTCCTTTTTTCCTTGTTTCAATAGGCGAGGATTTTCAAAACAAAGGATTGGTCTCGTCTTCCTGGACTTTTTCTTTTGACTGCTTTGTTGCTTCAATTTTTCTAGTTCACACAAAACTCTGTTTTCTGTTTGCTGTGTATAGAGATTGAGATAAGAAATCTCCTATATTTCCTGTAAGGATTAGGAACAAAGAGTGTTTGTTGAAATGTCTGAATGAGCAAGTCAAGAGGTTTCAAATGAAGTAAGTGGCGTTAAGCACGTGATACGCACATGGGGGCCAAAGGGCTAAAGTGTCCTATATTTGTAAGTTTAGGGGGCAAGTTAAACCGAGTCTAAGTTGAGGGGGTTAACTGTCCAGGTTTTGTGAGTTCAAGGGCTGGAAACGGCTTTAGGCCAAAGATAATCAACTATATATTTTTTTTGTTATCCCAAAATATTAAGTTATTTTATTTTTAAAAATTTTTTAATATAGAATTACCTTGCTACCATCATTTGAACTATCATTGTGCAAAATTCAAAATAAATCTTTTCTCATTTAATCTTCATCTGAACTCCATAAGCAAAAAGTAAAAAATATTGATTCTTTTAATTTTAATTTCCAAGTTAACAATAAAAATTTCACATATCTTAATCTCTGTATCTAAACAAATGATTCATTATTCATGAAGAGAATATTTATCATGCTTTATTTTTTTTTAAGAAAAATTAATTATTGTTTTTGTTAGTTCGTATAAAGCTACCAGAATGGATCAGAAACTAGGAAAACTAGGGATCGTAAAAGGAAACCAATTCTGGTTCTGATATGGACGTTTACCATCCATGTACATAATAATGTTTTGTCTGATTCCCATGATATTATCTAATCAAATCATTCAAAACAGAGTAAATATCAACATTTAATAACATTGCTTAGAATTAAAAAGTTACCAACTCGAAAACTCAAGTGGATCCCTAAAAAAAAACCCGCAACCATTCTTTTTCTCACAAAGTCTCTGAACACGTCTTTGGTCCGAGTCAGCTATATACGGCTGGTTTTCCGGTCAGATGTAGTCATCGCTCGAATAAAACGAGTTCAACATACAAATTGAAAAAATTGATGATTTGAATGTCCATTAACTATAAAAAAAATTATTATACATATTAAATTTATCATAAGACAGTTACTGAATAATTTAAATTGTACTCTAAAAAGTTACTATCAAACAGTTACATTGAGTTAACAAATTTTGTCCAATTGAGGACAAAAATGAAATATTTTTAATAGATTTAGAGCTAAAACAAAATATTTAATAAATTAGGGATGAAATAAAATGATAATTAAATGTTATGGATCATCCATGTAATTTACCCCCAACAAAAATTAATATCTGGATAGGATCGGTAGGATCATTCAATTTAATGATCCTACGTTCTGAGTCACAATCCTACCATGTTTTTTATCCTATAATGTTTTGACAACGTTTTTTATGTTAGGATCGTAGGATTGTATGATCCTACGATCAAGATCACAATTTTAACAACCTTGTCCTTCCCAACCATCCTACATAGTTGAATTTCCAACTAAATCAACTACCAGAGGAATGCACACTCTAAAGAAAAAGCATGGTAGACATTTAAAGAAAAAGGTGGTATTTCCATTCATACAACTGAAGATTGTGGAGCTAAATAGTATAGGATTGGTGGTTTTCCTTCAAAAGCCACTACTTTATAATGTAGTTCATAAGTTGGAATTGTTAAGGGATTGGCTTTCTTGACAGTTCAAAGCCTAGACAATCTTTTGAGGAAATTTAAGCCCTTTCTTTGTTTCCTCATGGAAACAAGAAATAAACGTGTAGAGTTGAATTGGAAATGAAAAAGCTGAAATTTTTACAGGTTGTTTATTTGGATTTGATAGGCTTATCAGGGGGTATAGCATTTTGATGGTATAAAAGGGCCCAAGTTTTTATGGATTTTACTTCAAGGAATTTTATAGATACAAGAATTGTAGATAAAGAGTTAGGGGTTATGTCTTAATGTACGTGGATTTATGCTTTAGTAGATTTTGATGAAAGAAAACTAAATTGGCAGATGTTAAGAAATATATCTTCATCTCATCAGGATATCCATAAATTTGCATTGATGACTAGAATGAAATCTTATGCCAAGCAAAGGAATCAAGAGGAAATGAGAAAAGTGCTACAAAAATCCTAGAATTTTTAAATGTGCTAGCAAAATCCTAGAATTTCATTCCATGTTGTAGGACACAAAACTAATGGATATAGGATTTAAGGGCCATCTTATGCTTGGTGCAATAATAGAGAGGATGGTACTATTTTCTAAAGGATTGATAGAGGTTTTTGTAATGTGGAATAGAGATTGCAATTCCCCAATAGCCAAAATTTTCATTTTCAAAGGATTAGGTTTTATCATTCCCTTTTGCTGCTAGATACTTTGGTTTTAGGGAAAAAATTGGAAAAAGAGATTTAGGTTTGAGAGTATGTGGCTCAAAGATCCCAACTATAAGAATGTGGTTCAAGAGGCTTGGGCTAAAATTATAGACCAAAAAAAGCGCTCTGGATTGTAAAAGAGACTTCACTAATGTCAAGTTGATTTGTCTGCTTAGAGTAACAAGCACTTTTTATGTAATAAGATGCAAATTGAGAAACTCATGCAAGATTTGAAGGTTATTTAGGTTACTGCAGATGAATAATCTATTGCATTAGAGAAGTAGATTATGCAGCAAATTAAGGAACTTTGGGTAAGATAGGAAATGTACTGGCATCAAAGGAGCAGAATCAGTTAGTTGACTTGGAATAATCAAAATGCAGTTTTCTTTCATGCAACAACCATTCGGAGAATAACTAATAACAAGATTCTAAAGATTAGAAATAGTCAAGGGTTATGGATTGATGAAGAGTAGGAAGTTGAGAACATTTTCATAGAGTTCTATACGGAGTTGTTCACCTCAATTAGAAGAAGAGATATGGACTCAGTCTTGGGGAAAATTCAAAGAAAAGTTGGGGATAAGTTGAATCAGGAATTGATAAGGAAAGTTAATGATAAATTTATCAAAGAAGCTGTTTTTCAAATGAAGGGTTTAAAAGCCCCTGGACTTAAAGGATTTTCTGACGTGTTCTTCCACTTTCTCTGGAATGAAGTTAGGAAGAGCATACAATTGCTAAAGCTTTATTCAACATGGTATCTTTGATTTGATCCTTCCTACAACTCTACTTTAATTGTTCTAATTTTGAAAGCTCAATCCCCTGAATATATATCTCGATTTAGACCCATTAGCCTTTGTAATTTCTCTTACAAGATTATTTATAGAGTCATAGTTAATAAATTAAAAATGCACCTTAATTCTCTGATTTCTACATATCAAAGTGTTTTAGTAAAGAGTAGGCAAATTCAAGATAATATCATTGTAGCTCATGAAGCTTTCAACTTCATAAGTCATATAAAAAAAGGAAAAAATTGGTGATATGACTTTGAAAATTAACATGAATAAAGCTTATGACTGTGTGGATTAGGACTTTCTTAATGCTTCTCTGAGGAAATTAGGCTTCTGTGATACTTGGGTTAACTGGATCATGCAGTTAATCACTTCTATGTCATATAAGTTATTGTTTAATGATTGGGAATCAGCCTCTTTTAAGCCTTCAAGGGGGATTAAACAATGGGACCATTTATCCCCTCTACTTGTTCACTTTGATCAATAAAAGCCTTTCAGCTCTATTTAGTGAGACAGCTTGTAATCACATCCTAAAACCTCTTCAAATGTCTAAAACTTGTCTGGCTCTTTCACATCTATTGTTTGTTGATGAGACTTTATTCTTTTATAAAGCTACAATGAGCAATTGTAGGACGTTGCTGCACATCCTTGATCTATAGTGGCATAGACAATTGGGGGCGGGGGAGTGCTATAACAACCCTAAACTTGTTGGCGGGAAAAAAATACTACTATGCCATATTTACAAAAGGAAAAATATTAAGATAATGTATTATAATATTTGAGATACATAGGTTGAGAAACTGAAGTAAAGCATTTAAACTTTTATGGGCCCACTAAGATGATATACAAATTTCACAAAGCCCATGTGGACATAAAAACATAATTAATTAAAAATTATAAAAAACCAATTATCATAAACATTTATAAAAAAACTGATGTTAGAAACTTATTTAATTTTTAAGAATTGTTGATGATTGCTGAATTCATTTAAGTTTAACAACCACTGAAAAGTCAAGTTATTATTTTCTCGCTAATATATTAATTATCTCGTATTGACTTTTCCTCAACTACCACAATTGAACTCGTTTTTGCAGCTGTGAAATTATGAAAACTAAATTGCACAACAGAATGAATGAAAATTTTTTAGATGATAGTTTGGTTTTATATATTAGAAAGATATTACTGAGACATTTAGTTTAGATCTAATATTTGATAATTTTAGGAATCTAAGAAAGCTCCATTTTAAATTTTTTTAGCTTTAAAAACTTATTATTCTATCTTTTGTGAATTTTATTTTTATTGTATTATATAATCTTATTGGATATGATCTATTATTTGTTATAATAATTTTATTTGTTTAGACTTTGAAGATTCCTCACACCCTCAACTCTAAAATTTTGGCAACTCCATTGTTGATTAAGGGTAAGCATGGTTCTAGGTTGATTTGGTTTTATGGTGGAATCAAACTAATTCAAAATGGCATCAGTTCTAAAATTTTTTTACCTAATCCAAGAATCGAGAACTAAACAAAACCAGAACTATGGTTCCAGGTTTTTTAGTTCTAGTTTTCGGGTTTTTCGGTTTATACCGTATACCTATAGCAACACCAAAATTTAATCAAATTGTATCCATAATCAGTTTATAAAATATTCAACATAATATATAATGAAATCAATATTTAAATACATGTATTTAAACATTTAAAAAAGTTTAGCATGTTGTTACCATTTTTTTATAATCAAAACCTGAGATATGTTGACGTCATGAATTTCCAGTTAGTCTACGAAGTGAAGTAATTCAAGTGAATATAGAAAAAGTTTATGAATAATCTCATAACTTTTATATTGTTTTAAATTGGAATATCAATTTAAGGGTTTAATATAAAAACGCAAGATGATCATCATAATTTTTCAAAGAAATACATACCTATATACATACATATATATTAGTAATATTATAATTTTTATTATATAATTATCTATATACCTCAGGTTTAACTCTACCTTGGGTTAGTTCCATATGAAATCAGAACCAATCCAAAAACCATTAGTTCTTCTATATGTGAAACTAATTGGTAAACTATGATCAATTTTTACCCAATCCAACCCAACCCAATGAGAGTGGCTCGGGTTGATTTCGGGTTTACCCAACCCATGCTCACCCCTATATCTAAATTTTGATTAGTATTATAATGTTTTAGGACAAGCTGTGAATTTGGATAAGTCTTTTGTCTTCTTTAATAACAACACTCACATGGATGCTCATAATGAAATAGTCAGATAACTTTGTATCTAGAGAAGCACTAACCCTGGTAAATATCTTGAATTGCCAACTTTTTAGGGAAAATCTAAATTAGAAGCAATTATTCAAAAGCTTGAGAATTTTAGTTTATTTAGGATTTGATTTTAGTTTTTTTATTTATTTAGGATTTAGTTTTCCTATTTTGTTATGGTTTGAGTTTGAATGTGGCCTATAATGTATTAGGGTTTGAGCATGAGAGAAAAACTAATGTATTGAAGAGACAAGATGTAAGGATTTTTAGAAAGTAGAGCAGTCCGAAAGAGGAGAACAATAAAACGGAAAGCCTTTTGTAATTATCATATTTTGTAATTGTGTAAGGGGAATATATTAGGGTCAATAGTGTATAGGGGATCCATGAGTTAACGTGAGTATTAAGGGCAGATCTCTACTGTAATATTTATATTTTGTTCAAGGATGTAGGCTAGATAAGAGCCGAACTATGTTAAATTTGTGCGTGTTTATCTGATTGTATTTGTTGTTTCGCTGCGTGTGATGGGTATTGGGGAGTTTTTTCCTAACAAATGGCTTTTGTTTGTGATAAGGTGGCACAAATAGTTGATTGGTTGGAAAGAGAAGTTGCTTTCATTTTCTAGAAAAGAAGTGCTTATTAAGTCAGTAGCTTTTGCAATTCCAGTTTATTCTGTAACCATTTTTAAGTTTATTGAGGGTTAATGTAGAATGATGTTTTTTTTATTAGGAAGAACAAATCCAATTTGAAACTGATTCTGAATACTGTCAAGAATAATAAAAACAAAAGATCCGAAACAAAAATAAAGAGTAAATTTTATGAATTGTCCATAATCTTTAATTATTGTTTTCCTTTAGTCTTTAATCTATTGAATGTTCTATTTTAATTCTAAATCTATTAAAACACTTCATTTTAGTCCTAAATCTTTTGAAAATGTTTCATTTTGGTCCTAATTAGATAAAATTTATTAATTCAAATTATTTGTTTGATAACAATTATTTAGATTATAATTTAAACTATCCGGTAACTATCTTACAATAAATTTAATCTGTATAATAATTTTTTTATAGTTAAAGAAAGAAAAAATTATTAATTTAAAATTTCTATTTACTATTAAAAAATATTAAATTATTTAAATTTACTAAAAAATAATTACCCAATATTTAAATTAAAATTTTAAAAGTTTATGTCAGAAAATGATTTTAAGTTAATGAATTTCATCTGGTGAGCGACCAAAATAAAATAATTTTAATAGGTTTGGGAGCAAAAAAAAATATTTAATAGGTTAGGGAATAAAAATAAACAATGACTAAAGGTTAGGGACCATTTATGCCATTTACTCCAAAAATAAATGCCTATAGGAGACACTTCTATTGTATCCAACAGGAGAGATTTCGTCCAAGAATCCCTAGCTGAATAAAGCATGTTTCATTTAGGGAAAAGTATAAAAAAACTCATTGTAGTTATAAATTTGGATTGATTTAGTCACTATAGTTTTAAGTGGTTTTAATTGATCACTAAAGTCATAGTTTAAACCTAAATTGATCATTAATATTATAATTTGTTGCCGAATATATCACCGGCCATTAAAAACCTAACAGGAAATGTGAGAAGTTATTGGTTTTGAAATTTTGGGGGTACTTATGTAACTTTTAACACACTTCATAAACTATGTATAATTTATCATTTTCAATTTTTTTTGTGCAACAATCACCTCTATTATTCATCGGATCTGTGACTAGTCCCTTTAGAAATGATATTCAAATTAGTTATTTCATTCTAATACTATAGATAACCTGAACCTCGATCAAATGAAACTCATTCATCTAATATCGATGTGTTTCTGATTATTCACTTCTCGGTATCACATTTTTTTTTGTTTGCAAATAGTTATATCCAATGTTACCTCCTCTAACATCACCTTCATCACCAGTGGCAGATTCAGCGGTAGGGGTGAGCATGGGTCGGGTTGGTTCGGTTTTATGGTGGAACTGAACAAACCTGAAATGGCCTCGGTTCCAAAATTTTTCTACCCAACCCTGAACCGAGAACCGAACAGAACCAGAACCATGGTTCTGGGTTTTTCGGTTCTGGTTCTTGGGTTTTTCGGTTTATACCATACACCTATAACAACACCAAAATTTAATAAATCTACATCCATAATCAGTTTTATGACATATTCAACATAATATATAATTAAATTAATATTAAATATATGTACTTAGATACATTCAAAAGAGTTTAAAATGTTGTTCTTATAAAAATTGTTCAAAAGAGTTGCTTGTGGGGCATCTTTTATCTTAACTAGTTACTTCATTCCAGTAATTCCAATATTGGTATGACATTTAATATAGAAAATTGAGCCTTTAAGACCATCTTCTTTAGTATCAAAACTTAAAATATGTTGATGTCATAAATTTTTAATTTTGCATGACTCAAATGAAAAAAATATCATAATTTTGTCGTAAAGAGTAGTCTGGAATGAAAGATTGAAAGCAAAATGACTTAGGAGTGGTGAGTCTATGAAGCAAAGTGATTTAAGTAAATATGAAAAAATTTCATAAATGATCATACAACTTCCATACTGTTTCAATTTGGAATATCAGTTTAAGAGTTTAATATAAAAACACAAAATAACCATCATAATACTTCAAAGAAATATGTGTGTGTGTGTGTGTGGATATATTAGTAATACTATAATTTTTATTATATAATTATATATATATATATCTCGGGTTCGATTCCACCTCGGGTTGGTTCCATATGGAACCAGAATCAACCTAAAAACCGTCGGTTCTCCTATCTATGGAACCAACCCGAGAACCATGATCAATTTTTACCCAACCCAACCCAATGGGAGTGGTTTGGTTTCAATTTCGGGTTTACCCAACCCATGCTCACCCCTATTCAGCGGTGACCGATATAGTGACTTACATATAAAATAAATGAAAATGACAAATTACATAAAGTTTCTGAAATTTATTAAAATTTATATTAATATTCTAAAATTTCAAACCAAATAACTTCCCGCATTTACCATTTGATTTTTAATGACTGGTGGCATATTTAGTATCAAACTGTAACATTAGTTACTAATTTGGGCCCAAACTATTATTTCAATGATACAATTGAAACCACTCAAAATTATAGTGACTAAATCGGTTCAGATTCCTAATTACAGTGAGTTTGTTGGTATTTTTTCCTTTCATCTATAGCCACCAAAATTCATAGCGCAAAAAGAAACGAGAGACAATTTACTCTTTCTTTTTTACTTTTCCTTTGCTCAAGCAGCGGCCCTCGCTTCGCGGCAATCCTTAGCAATATGCCCACCGTTTCCACCGTTGAAGCACGCTCTTCAATCAGATCTTCCGGCTCCGCCGCCGTTCCCACCTCTCCTCTGACCAGGGCAATCTCTTGCTAGATGCCCGATTCTACCACAAGTATAGCATTCGCCACCACCAGCACCTCCACAACTTCCGCCGGCGGTGCAATCTCGAGCAAAGTGCCCAAACTTCCCACAATTATAACACTTCCCGCTCCCACCACCATTGCCATTACTGCTCTCCCTCCGGCAATCCCTAGTGAAGTGCCCGGCTTCCCCACAATTATAACAACCCTCACCGCCGCCGTCACTCCTACTGAAACTCCTGCTCCCATCGCGATCCCTGGCAAGATGGTTCAAATCCCCACAAATATAACAACCCTCACTACTCCTGCCGGGACGCTGGTCCTTCCGGCCGATTGGCGTGACTTCCACGGCCTTGGTTTTCCCGTCGTTGCCCTCACAGATCGAGAACTCTACGGCGGCATCTACCGCGAGACTTCGGTAGCCATCGGAGTTGATTGAAGATTGATGAACAAAGAGGTCATCCTCACCGATGGCCGGCCGGATGAATCCGTAGCCCTTGACGTCGTTGAACCAGAGGCCTTTGCTGCTTCTGATCCGCCATGGATAGGAAAGCAGGGATCTGGGTTGCCGAATTTTAATGTAGGATGATAAATGCTCTCATTACTAAATTTTTGTGGGGCTTTTCAGAAAATGGAAATAAGATACATAGGAAGAATTGGAATACTTTGACATTACCTAAAGCATAAAGGAGGTCTAGGGTTGAAGGACTTGGAGGAGTTTAATCATGCTCTTCTTGCTAAGCTTGCATGGAGGTTGCTTAGAAATCCTGATTCACTATGGGCAAGAATACTTAAAGGCCTTTACTTCCCTTACACAGACTTTATGCAGTCCAAGAAAGGTCCTACTGCCTCATGGGGATGGTCTAGTCTTTTGTATGGCAGGGATAGCTGCTTTGAGAAAGGTTTTTAGTAAATCAATTTCTGGGGAAAATGTCAAGGTTTGGAGTGATCCTTGGATACCCCAGCTTCTGACCATAAGCTTCAACCTGTAAATCCTGTGCCTGATAGTGTTCAACATCTCTCTGTCCAACAACTTATGAGGCCTAGATAGTTAAGGTGGGATCTGACTCTAATTCAGCATCTGATTCCAGATCAAGAGAAGCTAGCTATAAACCAAATACCTATTAATTTTTGTGGAGGTCAGGATAGGTTTATCTGGCCATATAAAAGAGATGGAAACTTGACTGTTAAATCTGCCTATTCTTACTTGAAACCCCCCCGTCTTTGAATCCTAATGCCTATCCATCCCATTCTATTGACTCCAGTGTGTGGAAGCATTTGTGGAAGATGAAGTGTCCCCCTAAGATGAAGAATCTGTTGTGAAGACTTTGTCATAATGCTGTTGCTGTCAACTACAATTTGGCGAAAAGAACTCATAAGCAGGACCCTTGCTGTAAGTTTTGTCAATTCCCAGAAACATCTGAGTGTGCTATCTTATTACGTGATTGGACGAGAATCATATGGGTTACTTGCTTGGATTATCATGTGAATAGATCAGCTGATACCACTTTCTCTTCCTGGTTACTCAAAGTTTGTCAAAAGATTATGGACTGGGATAGGGATGGTGAATAGACTGTCTCGAAAATAGCTTTTATTTGTCAGTTCAGTTGGCTAACCAGAACTGAAGCTGTATTCCAAAGGGAAAACGTTCACCGTTCTGTTTTTATCAGAAAGATCATTGCTACAGTTGCCGAGTTTTGGTCGTTGCAGCCTAGAAATCTGGGGTATGGAATTCAACATGTGAGGATTGATCATTAGGAAAAACCATGCTCTGGTGTTGTTAAATTGAATATAGATGGTGCTTGGGATAGTAATTCAAAGGTAGCAGGAACTGGTATTGTCATCAGAGATAGCTTGGGAAACCTAGTTAGTGCAAGTAGCACCTTCCTTTACTGCTCTAGTGCATTAATGGCAGAAGCTTGTGCTGCACGGGATGGCCTTAATCGAGCTGCTTTGTTGAGATTGGAGGATGTGATAGTTGAAATCGATTGTGTTGTTTTAGTCCAACTCATGAAAGGTTAGATTTTTTATTGGCAGGTGCAAGCAGTTTTAGAGGATATTCTGCAAATTAAGCACCAATTCAGGGAATGTTCATTTCGATTTGTCCCGAGAAAGGCTAATGAGTGTGCTTATCTTACAGGCTTTACTTGTAAAGGGGAAATGAGGCCTTTGGCTTGGATTAGTTGTCTCTCATCCTCTCTTGCTTCTTATCTTCATGCTGAATCTTTGTACAAACCTCCTTAATTTTGTTGCAATTTCAGTTGATTGTTTCTTCGATAAAAAATAAAAAAAGATCTAATAACATGCTAAATTTTTAAAATCTGCTTTATTGTTGTACTGACGACTTGATTTATCAGTATTTAATCTTGTAATAACAATTTATCATATAAAATAATTTTACAGTTAAGAATATTTTCATTTAATATAGCTTAAAATAAGGTAAAAGAAACAAAAGAATTTTTATGTTTAATAGCTAGTTGAACACCTAACAGAGATTTACAAAGGAGAGAGTAATTTTGCAATGGAATATCACTTTGAGGATAGATTCGATATAATTTTATTAGTTCAGGGACATATTTTGATGTTGGGGTATAGTTTGGGGACAAACAATGCCAATTAGCCTAAGAGCAATAAATTTAGGTTTACGTGACGTTCTTAAAATAGTTTAAATACATTCTTATGACAATAAAACTAGGTTTAAGTGGCATGAAAAGTCCTCAAACTATTTCTATGTTGCATTTTTATTCTTAAATTATACTCTGTTTATCCCAAATTGTTTGTAACATATTCTATTTTGGACCATCCAAAATCTTTGCCATATATTTTCTATTTTTTGTCCTCAAGCTATGTGAAATGTTGCAATATAATCACATGTTAATACATCCGGACATCTAATGCGGCAGTTTATAGGCAACAGATGGCAATAGCAAGGCATGGAATCACCCAAAAGCTCAAATAAGAAGGGATTAATGAAGATTTTGAGTTGTAGACATAATTATTATCTTGTGCTTCTTGAAAGCCAATGCAGAAACGAGGCAATTTTCTGTTATGCAGGAAATGCAACAATTACAGAAGCCATAGAAGTAAGGGAGGGGCTACGAAAGGCTGCTGATCTGCATATATATTGGCCATATTAAAATTGAATCAGATTGCCGGGTTGTTATTGAAGACCAAGGGCAGAGTTGGATGCTTCACCCTTTGATCTCTGACATCCAGAGGATCAGGGGCTGTTTTACTTCTTGTAAATTTTCTGTTATCTTATACCTAGAGAGGCTAATGCTAGTGCTCATCATGTGGCCAAGCTCTGTAGACAGGAGATGAGATCCTTGGAGTGGACAGTGTGTCCCTCATCTTCCATGTTTTTTTTTTCTTTGTCAAGATGCTTTGTATAAGCCTTTGAGCGTTTCTTGTGAATAAAGTTTGCTTTGCAAAAACAATGCATTATACTGATATGTGTACTAGAAATAGCAAATACTAATCAAATACAATCTAAATAACATATTTTTAGAAGATTTTGTGCATCCGTGCTATTCTCATCTCTTCGCATAAGACTTTCTCATTGGATAATTTGTTGTATTTTCCTCTGCGATATACAAAAAATGGTTACATTGGACGAATTACTTACATGGTTCAACACTAGATACAACTTAGAACCAGGGATGATAAAATTTGAACCGGCCTGACAACCTAACCCGACCCACTTGAACTAAAACCTGGCCTGATAGGATTTGACAGAAAAATTCAACAGCCCGAACTTGAATCCCATTAAAGTGAAACCCGATAAAACCCGAACCCAAATGGCTCAAACTTGAAATGACCCGAGCCCGAATTGATCTAAACCTGAGACTGACATGACTTAAACCCAAGATGACCTGATGACTGACTATACTTGACAGGACTCAATTTTAACCTTTACCCGAAACCTTAACTTTCATATTTTATTATCTTTCATATTTAGTAAGTCCCATATATATAGACTTCCATATTTAATAACTTCTATTTTTTTTAGATTTCTATATTTAGTAAGTCCCATATTTGGGGATGGTGGCTTCCATATTTAATAAGTCTCATATTTGAGGAATGAACTATTATATTTTCATTTTTTTCTAACTTTCATATTTTATAATTCTCATATTTTAAGAGGAGATTTCTATATTTAGTAACTTTCATTTTTTTTAGGACTTTTATATTTAGTAAGTCTCATATTTGGGAAAAAGACTTCAATATTTAGTAAGTCTCATATTTGGGTTTTCAAAACAAGTAACTTTTTATATTTAGTAAGTTTAACGATCTTCGTTGCCAATTGTTAAAATTACAAAATTCATCCCTAAACTTTTAAGTATAGTGTAATAAAGTATCTAAATTTTGAAAAATTTAATTTCAATTACCTATGTAATTACAGCATGAGTCTTTGAACTTTTGAAATCATTACATTTTCACCAATTTTTTTTTGAAATTTTGTAGTTTATTAACTAACGGTGAACTGTAGTTGCATTTCATATCAATTTCATAGAAAATTCATTAGAATAAGAGCATACAAAAATTGTCATAGTATGTGTCTGCATAATAACCAGGTGAGGGTTTGAGTGGCTTGTGCAGTGATAGCTGAAGAATATGGGTCTAGAAAAATAATTAAGTATTATAAAGCATCACCAACAATATATATTAAATAACCTAAATATGTAATAAACTATATTGAAGAAAATTTTTATGAATTTTTTAATTAAACATAACAAAAAAGAAAATTTAACTTAAATTAAATTGTACAAAAAATTGAAATTTTTTATGAATTTTTTAATTAAACATAATAAGAAAAGAAAAATTAAATTAAATTAAATTGTATAAAAAATTGAATTCTTTAATCTAAATTTTAACAAAAATTAAATCGATTTAATCATTTTGGCTTATGCACAAAAAAACCCAAGTGGACCTAAAGGTCAACCCGGATCTGGCCTGAAACTTGAATTGAAGCTATCTGAGATTGAAATTGACATAGCCTGTAGTGAGCCCGAACCTAAATAGATCTGACCCAACCTAACCTAAACCCGAAATCAAAGTGAAACCGAAATAACCCGACTTGGACCTGAATTCATAATAACGCAATTATACCTAAACTTGAATAGCCTAACCCAAACCTAACCCAATCCACTCAATTGTCATCCCTAATTAGTGATTATAACCAGTGACAGCATGGTTTATAATTTGAGGATCAAAGTGCAACATTTAACATAATGCAGGGACTTATGATGCAGTTTAACCTGAAACTTGCACGTTTTTATGTCAAATAGTTTAGAGAGTTTCTAATATGGCGTTTCCCAGCTCTGTACAAATAGTTTTAGATCTCTATTACATCATTTCATAAAATTCACATAAAGAAACATAATGATCAATCTCAAATTTATAGGCTGTAACTGTAAAGTCGTCTGGGATTAGAATTAATGTGATGCAGTCAAAATGCTTTGTCGTCATTATAAATTAATCCTAACTTCTCTTACAATGATTTTGAGTATAAAAGAACAACAAAAATAAATAAATAAAATATGCTAATTTGCAAAAAATGATTTCTATTTATAGAACCACTGTTTTTAATGATTAGCTTTATATAATCATTGTGAGACATTCAATTGGACATGTCGTTGCGTTCTGCCAATGTATGCACCATTTATTTTATTTTTTTAGATAAAAGTCTTTTCTTCCATAAAGAGAAAAATAAAAAAAGAAAACTACTAATAAATAGATTGCTTTCAAGAGGAAGATAAGATCAGGTGGAGTGCAGGGAGGGACATGCCGGAAAACTAATCAAAAGCAAAGCAATCCAAAGCCTCTTCAACTTCAACCAACTTCAGCAATGATCATGATGCGGTCGCCACAGATGATACCAAAATAATACCAACTTATTTTATAATATATACTGGTCATCTTTTTTTTTTTTATAATTAAAAATAGTGAAAGATCAGCAAGAGTTGCGCAAACATAACTTAGTGGAGGGCATTTTCCATTATCTCGAACCACCACCCCGGTATACTTTTTATATATTTGTGAAAGATAAGAAAGTGATCATTGGCTTTAATTAATTTGCGGCCGCTTTTTTTCTTTTTTCTATTTCAGAATCATCGAGTTTAGAAAAAGATGAAGGTAGATTGCCAATTTCTTGAAATCTGTAGGTTGTCGAACAATGTTTGGTATTTTTTTTCCATTTATTTATTGAGACAAAGGGGAATGGTGGGACAATGTTTGGGCAATGTCTTCGAAAGCCACTTGAGCTATCTGAGCTATCTGCCAAGGACAATTTGCGGGCGCTGTGCTTAGCTGTAGCTAAACTAGCTAGTTCAAACGTACGTACGTATGTACGTACGCATTTATATACATATGTATGTATATGTTAAGTTGCATAATTTTTTTTATTTTGGGTCACCATTCCCATTCTTATGTTCTCATTTTCATTTTTAACTCTCACTTATGCTCTTGCTTTTATAATTTTTTTATTTATTTAAAATTTAAAAAGTAACACTTTTCTGCTCTCGTTTTTGTTGTCATTCTTTGCTTCTGCTTTCAAAATGCTTTGTATAATCTAGCATACATGTGTGTATATACAATGCAATATATGTCAAGCACGGTAAAATACTAACAAAATTCTGCATAGAACTAAAAGATGAGATATATGGTCGCATGTCTACCAATTGTAAGCCCTAGCTAGGTAACTTGATTATCTAATTCTATATATACTAAAGCACTTGAAATGTTCTTTTTCTACTTAAAAACTTATTGAAAAAATCATTAGTTTCAATTTTTTTTTATTTTTTATTAAAAATTAATGTCATTTGAAAGTTAACACTCTATATATTTGATAATCGCTTGAATAAAAAAATTTTAGAAAGTATCATTTTTTACAATTTTTTTTAGATAGTATCATGATTGATTCTAAACCTCTAATTGTCATTGCAAATTGGTTATCAACCTCTATTTTATTACAAATTAGTCTCAAACCTTTAAAATTAGTTGCATATTGTCCGTAACTCTAAATAAAACTGAGTTGATGTTGCAAGTATTTAAGTACACCTGCTCAAATACAAGTGTCCTATGACACATATGCCTGGACACATCATATGCACACTGGGTTATACTTATTAATTAAACTCATTAGTTACTTTGAATTGCATATGAGTTATGCTTAATTAACTCATTGGTTACTTTGAATTAGCTTAGTAAGCATAACAATAGATAAGAAGAGTACACACTAGCTTAACATAGCTCAAGAGAGCTTATTGTAGCTCTCTTATTCCACATGTGACATTGGCACATGCCACGACTACATTAGTATGTGCCACAATGTGCAAACATGCGCACTTTGTGCACATACCATGCATTTTGGTGCACTATAAATGCGTACTAAGTTAAATGTTGCTGAGTTTAACTAACCTCATCCAATGGTAGCAAAGAGTGAGCAAGTCTATAGTTAGCCCCAACTTACTTTAGCTCATACGAGCTGAACCCCTTAATTTTTATGCTGAAATTTGATCCTATTAATGAAAGTGTTCATTAGTTATACACAAAAATTTGATATTTCATTCATCTTATATTTACTGAATTATTTGATTTGAAATGGAGATTAAAATATGAAAAATTTGAATATTGAAATGATAGTTTTAATGGTAGTATGATAAAGTAATATACTAGATATGAAAATATTGCAAAGGTTTGAGATTACCCAAAATAAAATATGTTGCAATATTTTTGAGATTGAGGGGTCATTTAAATGTCCATTAACTATAAAAAAATTATGCTATCATAATAATTTAAATTTGTGGGAAGATAATTATCAGGCAATTTAAATTATAATTTAAAAATTAAAGTTGATATCAAATAGTTACATAAGAGTTAATTAATTCAAATTATTCAGTAACTGTTTTATAATAAATTTAAATTGTGTTATAATTTTTTAACAATTTGATGCGGACAGAAAATTTAATATTTTATTATTTTATTGTAATTTTTCGTTATTATTTTTAGGGATATTTTATTTCTTTAGTTGAAGAGTTATTTTTTGGTTTTATTAGGTTAATTAGAGTCCTTATCAATTATGGTATCAAGTAGGATTTTCCTAGAGATCTTTTTATTAGAAATAAATATCAATTAGGATTAGATTTTCCAGTTAGAGTTAATTTTGATTTTTCCTATTTTAGTTGGTTTAGGACTTTAATAGTTGCCTATATAAAGGCTTGTGCATGTGTGCAAGAGATAAAATTTTTGGATTAATAGAATTGTTGTAATTTTCTCTCTAAATTTTGGGTTTCTAAACTAAAATTCCTTATTTCATCTTGAGGCCAGATGTGTTCCACCATTGTTTATGCAACTCGCTGCGTTAAGTGGTATCAAAACAGGTGGAATCGTCACTTTTTCTTGACAATTGACACAGCTGAAAAAGCAGCGGTTCTTATGATGTTGATCTGGGGACTGAGACTTTAAGGTCACAAGATCAAAATGTGCTTTGAGATCTTGGAGTAATAGATGGATAGTAGATATCAATGTTTTAACGAACGCTATGCAGATCAATTTGATGTTCAAAATTATCACGCAAATAGGAATAAGAGTAATGATAAGTTACGAGTTCGAGATGATGTTGCCCTCCACTGGCCAATTAAAAAATCCCTTTCTACGTATCAGCATAGGCGTCGGACTTACGTTAAGGATGAGTCATTGGATGAAGATGACTATTCTTTTTAATCAATGTGGTATGTGGAAGATTCTAAAATAGATGATGATGACTATCCCATTGAGCGTAAATGACACGTCAAACAAAAGTGACAGGCTAGAGAGTTATCAAAGGTATGCATCCTTTTCTTTTATGAAGATTTAGATATTGAAGATTTTCTAGAATATATTGCCAAAGTTGAATTTTTTTTTTTTTAGTATAACATGGTGCCTGAAGGTAAAAAGGTGCAACATGTTGCTTGAATATTAAAAAGACAAGCTTTAGCTTGGTGGGGGAAATTACAGGTTAGAAGATATCGTCAAGGGAAATATCCAATTGAAATATCCAATTGAAATATAGCATTGGCTGAAGTGGTTCATATAGGAATATTTTCTTCTTTTGGATTTTGAGGAGATATTGTTCTAAAAATATCACCAAATTGGAGTTTATGCTTGTAATACTTACAACGGGGGAATTTATGAAGTTTATGGTGACAACAACTTTATTTCCAATAGTTTTACATAGGTGGCCCATGTGAAAAGAAAAAGGAAGAGATTAACTGTGAGCCAGATGGAGAATATAAAGGCTATAAAGAAAATGTGGAGCAATATGAACAAAATTTTTAATACTGAAGCCAAGGAAAAATTTGAAATTAACATAATTCAATATGAGCAGCGTGAAGAAGGTACTAAAGAACTTGTTAGCCATGACAATCAAATGGTGCAAAAGGAAGAAGAGACAGAAGAAATTGTATGTGATACTAGTAAACCGGTGCAGAATGAATTGGTTGACAATGAAAAGCCAACATTGGTTTTTTTGTGGATTTCCTTGGTATTGAAGATATATTCTCAAGCCAAAATAATATGATTTGTGCCTGGAAAAATTTGGGAGTAAAAGGACATCAACATGGCTTGACATTCAAGAAACGTGAAGAAAGTTTATTCTATTTTAAATATTTATTCATGTGGCATGGAATAGCACAATTTCAACCGAGGAACTCGAGAACGAGTTTTCTTTAAGAAGAGAAGAATGATGTGGATGGGAAATATAATATTTTGTTATTTTATTGTAATTTTCGTAATTAATTTTAAGGATATTTATTTTCTTAGTTTAAGAGTTATTTTTTGGTTTCATTATGTTAATTAGAGTCCTTATTAATTATGGTATCAAATAGGATTTTTCTAAAGATCTTTTATTGGAAAAAGATATCAACTAGGATTAGATTTCCTAGTTAGAATTAATTTTGATTTTTCCTATTCTAGTTAGTTTAGGACTTTAATAGTTGCCTATATAAAGGCTTGTGCATGTGTACAAGAGGTATAACTTTTGGATTAATAGAATTGTTGTGATTTTCTATCTAAATTTTACATTTCTGAATTGAAATTTCTTATTTCATCTTAGGATCAGACATGTGATACCATTGTTCTCGCAACTCATTGCAGCACAAGTAATGAACCATTTAAACATTAATTTTTCTTCTCTATAAATCGGTTTCTGTATCAGTTCAGTCTTGCCTAGGTTTAAGGACCAATATGTAAAATTATAAAGGTATGGACTAGTTTGCGATAGAATAAAGATTGAGGATGATTTGTAATGGAAACTAAAAGTTTTGGGCCAATAATGCTTTTTTACAAATGTTTCTCTAAAACCAACTTAAAAAATAAAATCCAATAAAATACTTAAGTTTTCAAAAAATCTTAAAAATATTTTAAAATTGTAGAGTTTTAACTGATATATAAGTGAATTATCAATAAAATTGAAAATGATGCATTAAATGGTTTATTATTTAATCTCTCTCAAACACAACAGTTTACATTGTTATTATTATTATTATTATTATTATTATTATTATTATTATTATTATTATTATTTGCGCTGGATTAATTGCATAGGTAGTCCCTAACCTTTTGTTATTGTACCCTAATCTCAATTTCTTGCATAGAAAATTCATAATCTCGTTTAAGTGTTCTATTTTGTATCTTTTATTAACAACATGCATTAAGCTGGACCAAAAAAAGTGAAAAATTAGTTTTAACTCCTGAAACTTTTCCATCTAATAATCCAACCACCATGTTCACATAGGTCACACTTTTGTCTTCCTCTGGCCACCGTTCTCCACTACCCATTGTATATAGCAGTAGAAATAACCAAAAGGTATGCAAAAATCAAACCCAAGTGTAATGTTTTAGAAACCTTGAAACTTTTCTACCTAACAATCCAACCACTATCTTCTCATCGCCAATAATCTTGTTTCTCTCCTGCCAACGTCCTCCAATGGCCACCATATACAGCAATAGAAATAACCAAAAGATATGGAAATCAAACCGATGTTATTTTTTTATTTTTTGATGCTCAGATTTACAGTACAAGAAAGTCTACTCAACCCAAACCAAGCTCATCTTTTGGTTGCAAATAAGAGAAACCTTTTGTAGAAGTTAGGATTTAAACCCTAATAAGTCATAAGAAATGATGAGTATCCATGCCAATTTACCAAGGGACCATCAACAAGTGTTATGCTTAGATTTTTTGGAAGCAAGTACCTGAACTCGTTTTAAAATAAAATTAGAAATGGGATCGATGCTTAATTGTGCCGCTTTTTATATCCCTCGCGAAGGTTCGGTGTATCATTGTTCCAAGCTTGTCATCAGCATATCCACACCCTCTTGCGTAAGGTAATAAAGTATGTCTTTAATAAATTATACTAGATATATCTTATACTTCCAACCTCAATTTTTTCAAACGAAAAATTAGAAGATAAAAGCCTTTCTCAATCACCCTAAAAAAACCGTTCTCTCTGTTTTTTTTTTTCGAAATAACAAAACCTATCCCTTATTGTATAACTCAATTTTATTACATATCCCCCCCCAAAAAAAACAGTAAATGATGCCTTCTAGTTCCGGGTAACTCAATTTGTGATCCTCTTACTTTTGCAGTACTCTACCTCTTATGCATCTTGTCCAACTTTAATTTCAGGCTTTTTATCAATTTTATTGTTATCTTTGACGGACGTTGTGAAAAGGATATATAAAAAGGAATATGTTATAATCTTATAAAAGCTAAGAAATTTTATAAGGGCAAAATTACGGTAATGAACCATAATCGGACAAGCATAAATATTAGCAAATCATGGATGAAAATTTATCGAAACTAGCTCTCCTTAATTATTATGTTTGTTAAAACCTAAAACTATGATGGCAAATTAACAGTTCGTACCATAATAATATATACAACAACAAACGAAAACTCTTTTACTAGATGATACGTGGGATTTATTGCTCAGCTCACAGCCTCAACTCGAAAATCATGAGTAGATGAAAAACCCGAATTAAGGTCAAAATAGGACAAAAAATCATAGACAATATTCAAATATATTAAGTCAAAAGGCTAGTTTTTTGCACTAATTTGGAAGAGATTAAATAATGAGTTGTTTAATAAATTGTTCTTAATTTTATTGATTTTTCATTGAACTTGTATACCGATTGAAGCTCTACAATTTAAGAACTTCAATAAGTATTTTTTACAATATCTTTTGAAAAAAATAAATATTTTTTATTAAATTTTATTTCTTTAAGTTGGGTGCAAAAGATTTTTTATAAGAAATTGATTAATTTCTAAATAATATTTATTTAAGTGATTATTAAGAAAGTAGGGTGAGGAATTGCGATGCCAAGGAGGTGAAATGGTGAACAACAATGAAACGGCGAAGAATCACAAGATTGAGGAACGACATAATGGCAGAATGGCAAGGTGAACAGTGAAATTGGCGTTGGAGGGAGAAGAGATTAGAGTTAAGAGATGAGAGATGAAAAGGAGAAGAATCTCTGGAGGCTTAGTGGTGAGGAGGGAGAGATACATGCAGCTAGGGTTAAGTTGGAAATGGGCTAGATTGCCCTATAGACACTTTTATATCTGCTGGGTTCTTAAGTATATGATAATATATATATTTAAGTAAATATGATATATTATTTTTATTATTACTATGATTATTATTATTATTATTATTATTATTATTATTATTTTTATTTTTATTTTTTTCTTATATTAAAAATTATGATTTTAATATATATAGTGAGATTAAATCTTCCCATTTTCTAACAGCCAAGCAATTGGAAGTTGAATTTTTTAAATTTCCAATGGTTTAAAGTATTGGAAATTTTCAATGGCTTAGCTATTGGAAACTAAGATGTTAAAATTTTCAATGTGAGGCTGCTGGAAAATAGTCCCCCTTTTCCATCGGCTTTTCGTGTTAGAAATTTCCAATGACTTATCCATTGAAAAATACATGTTTTTTAGTAATATAAGCATTCGGTTGGTTCAGTTTGAAACCAATTTAAACACGATGACATGGTTGGTTTTGGATTTTCACATAATATATTCAAACCGTCTAAATTACATTTCAAATAACCATCCAAATTATATCATTTATTCATATGCTCTTTCTAAGACCTAAGCATATTGCAATTGAAAAATATGATAAAAATTCAAAATTTTACATCTCATACCTAAAGTTAAAGAGTGATCAACAACATATAATCCAAAATTATAAGGAAATAGTTACACACACACACACATAATGTCAATATGGGTAATGGTAAAAAATTTATTATTATTCAATATAATTCAGAGCTTATTGGGTTTCAAGTATATGAAATAATAACCGATTTGATAATTGAATATAAAATTCACTTTAGTCCGAACCAACCGAACTTAAAAAATAATTGAACTATTTTATTCAAATACAATCATTTTTTATTTTTTATTTTTAAATTTTATTGAAGTAATACTCACTCCTAAACATTATACAATGTGAGAATGGAAGCAAGGACAGATTTAGATGGGTGCCGTGGCTCAGCCTGGAGCTCGAGTGTGGCCAGCGCCATTCTTGCGCATGCTAGGGATTTGCAGCCATGTTTCGTCAGGCTGATGACAAATTTGGTGCAATCGGAAAAGGGACGCACATTCAACTTTTTTTTCGTTAAATTTCAACCCAAGGACTACAGTAAAAGGTGCAAATGGTTAAAAATAAAGGTTGCGGTGTACGTGAGTAGAAATTGTTTTAAAACAGGGGAAAGAAATATTAATCAAATGGTTAAAGTAGAGTTAGAATATTACTAACTTAAATTGATTTTTTACGTGAGAAAAATAACCAAATAACTCAAAAATAAAAGAGCCAATCTGAAAAGGAAAATGCCGCATGAATGAATAAAAGAAGAGTAGTACTAGCTAGATATACTAATAATTTTTTATTAAAATCTACGTACTAAAATCTTGCATGATATAGTTTAAATATCAGCTGAAAGAGTATATAGACTTGTTATATGTTTCATATCCAATCCATTTCCGTTCCGTCACACGGAGGATTTTATAAAGGTTTTAGTAAAAAACGTGAGGAGAATATTTAGAGAAAATCATAGAAAAATTCGATAACCTGTTTTTCAAGAAGGAAAAAAAAAACTTTTTGTAGAAATGAATAGACATAGTTGGGGTGCGCTTGCAGCAAACTTACTAGCTAGTTTAAGCAGTAATTATCGGTTATACTGGATAACCTGTTTGTAATTCATTAGTTGTTAGTTGTTATATACTACAAAATGAATAGTTTAATTGTAGGTGATGTGATTTGGCCATATTTTTAGTGTAGCAATTCACCCAAAATAGAGAAGTAGCGGAAATGAAATTTGTGCACATCCATTTTCAGTTTGGGGGACAATTTATAATTATTTAGCCACCTCCTCAGCATCTGTTTATTAAACGGCACCTACTTATTGAGATTAAGAAATTCAATGAATGAGTATGTACTCTCTTTATTCCAAATTTTTTACACAATTCACTTTTTAGTAATTAATTTATAATTTTTTATTTTTAATATTTTAGTATATAAATGAAAAATCTTGATATATGGATGATAAATCAAGCATTATAGTTTCTAAACATATATTTTTATTTTTTTCTAACAAATAGTAATAATATGAATAAACTCAAATCAAATTAATAAAAAAAGCCAAATGAAGTAAAGAAAATGAGATGAATAGAGTAATATATTAGCAAGTAACTTTTAATTTGCCGATATTTTAATAATTAAATAGGAGTAACATTTACTTGCCAAAAAAAAAAAATCACTTGCATCAAAAGCTTTAACAAAGATTAAAAGCTAACAACGGTGAGAATTGGAATTGGTAGGCAATGCAATGCGTAAGCAGGAAGCAAAGCAAAGCATCGGCCAACTAATGGTTAAGTCATTTTAACTTAAGTCAACTAATTTGTTTTTATTTTTTGTTTGAATTCATTTTCATTTGAAAAATAATATTATGTAAATCCAAAAATCAATTTGAAAGTAAATTTTTATAATGTTAAATTTTTATGAAATTTTCTTTTTTAATGCCTTAAATTAAAAAAATTTAGTAAAATTATAAAATTATATTTTCAATAGATTATTGTAACTATATAATATTAAATTTTAATTAAAATTAATTTTAAGTAAAAAAGATATAAATAAATTAATTTAATAGGGGTATGAATAAGATTGGATAAGATAGATTAAACTCATATCCTCCCCATAACTTTGACACTAGGGTCAGATCCGTACTTGGGTAGTCAGATTCGAAATGGCAGGGCCGACTATAGTACCTTTTCAATTCCCTATTTTTTAACCATCGTTTCCTCAGCCCATTTTATGTGACTCGACTCAGTCTCCATAGGAGTCTAGCACAGGAGACTTGGGTGGTTCAAATCAGCAACATTCTCAAGCAAGATCTCAACCAAACCCCAGAAAACTGGCTGCGCTGCATCTTCTTTAGCATTCCATTACATCTGGAGCCCCCGCGGTAAGATCATCTGGCTAGTCGTATATTTGGCTCTTTTCGTCACGGCCAGGTTTGGGCGCTGCTTTCTTGGGCAGCCTGCACCGAGAACCATCTTCTGATCCCACACGCCTCCAAACTCAGCGAGGAAGAATTGGAATTCCGACCAGTCTATGCGGTGGAACCAAGTTCGTCAGGTTCGACGAGAAGAAGAAAGCATTACACCTTCCGATCATCAACTTAAAACCCTGCTCAGAGACTGTGATAAGAAACCTTTTAGCCTACGAAACCATGCTGATAAAATAAATGTCGGTGGCCGGATCACTGAGCTTCCGATAGCACATTGAGCTGATAGGAGATCTGGTGAAAACAATGGACGACGCAATGACTTGCGAAGTTGATAGAGAGCAGTCTGAGCAACGCGGAGATCGTTTGTGGAGATGTTGGATGGAGTGACGAAGATGATGGAGTCGAAGGATGAGGCCATCAGGAAAGCGAACGAGTACTACAACAACAACATGAGGGATGGGAAGGTGTGTGCCATTTACCCTTGCTCTTATCCATCCTCGCCAGGTACTACGAGACCTATAGCTGCATTAACCTCTTCAAATTTCTCCAACAGGCTGCAGCTGCCTGATCACCCATCACCTTAAACACCCACTTTCAACTAATATATATCTACTACTCTATAGTCTATACCTACCTACCTAACTGTACCGAGAATACTGCTGAATTAGATTTATAATATACTACATATATACCATCACAAATAATATACTACATATAATATAATAGCTAATTACGGGCTTCACTCTCCTTTTCTCTCAAAGTCTTTCATCTGTCGTCTTCTTTACCTCCATCTATAATTTTTGGCCAAATTTAGACTTCGATCCAAATTTGACTAGTTCTCTTTCATTCCTTTTACGTATTACTTAATTGACTTTATTTGACATTATATATCAAGTTTTATTATTGATGTAATCTTTTTCAAATTTTAATATTCACAAGAGTTTCAAGACTCTTATAAAATCTTCAATTGAAGGTAGGCAATGATCTATCTAGACCAAGGTTTTGAAAAGCGAAAAGCGCACTATAGCGATAAGGGTTCCAAAGCGCAAAGCGAAAGCGAGGGCTTTAATGAAGTAAGGCGCTCCTTTAGAGATAAATTCTAGGATATGTAACTAGCTAATTAGATACATAAAAATACCAAAATAAGTTACTGAATATGTTTAATATCTATAAAAAGACACAAACACATCCATATAATGTACCAAAGTAGTAATAACAATTTATAGAAAAATAGTAAAACCAAATACTCTAAATCCAAAGTCTCAGAATACTCAAAGATCAACTGTCATCATCCTGAAAACTAGCAAAGCCATCAAAATCATAATCAGTAGATTTATATCCCTCATCATCTTCCTCTTCAACATCATGAGCATCTTCCACAACTGGAATCCTAGTTGCTTGTATGTGAGAGCTTGAACTAACACCACTCCTTGAGGAATTTAGCCCACTAACTCTAGACCTCATATTAAACCTTTGCTCATGAACTCCAGCTGCTCTAGCAACATCACCCCATGTCAAATCATCATCATCATCAAACACAAGTTCATCCCCAGCATCTTCTTCCTCAACACTTCCAACCAACCACTCATTACTGTCATCTATATCTTTCAAGCTAATTGGATCAATTGAGTCACGCATTTTGAATCTTTTAATCAAGGCTCGATTGTACTTGATATAGACCAAGTCATTTAACCGAGCTTGAGCAAGCCTATTCCTTCTCTTGCTATGAATCTACAAAATAATAAAAAAAAAGTTACTAATTCATGCATAGTACCTAATTATATTTAAACAAATAAAAAATTATAAGGTTTTTCTTACTTGCTCAAAAACACTCCAATTTCTCTCACATCCTGAAGAACTACAAGTGAGGCTAAGAATCTTTATAGCAAATTTTTGTAAAGCAGGGGTGGAAGCTCCATATGCAGACCACCAATCAGCTGTGTAGAAATTTAATAATAAATAACTATTCAATAATCATTACAAATTACATGAAACTAATTAATTTTTTTAAAGTACCTGGTGCCTTCATTTTTCTATGTCGAATCGCCATAGGAGTTCCAAACAAACCTTCAGCTTTTTTGTACATACTTAACTCATTGGAAATCTTATCTTGAATACCAAGGTCTGGAACTAATTTTTGTAGGCACTTGTACAACCCAATCATCACCTCTTTATCTTGCTCAATTGATTCACAGTTGTCATAATAAAATTTTGGGTTTAAGAAATACCCAGCTGCATGCAACGGGCGATGAAGTTGACACTCCCACCTCTTGTCAATAATCTGAAAAATCTCCTCATACTTGTCCTTCGCACCATGAAAATGTACAGCAATGGCTTCTTTAGCACGATCCATAGCCTCATATATATAGCCCATAGCTGGTTTTCTCTCACCATCAACCAATCGAAGCACCCCAACAATCGGACTTGTCACTCTAAGAATATGCAATATGTTATTCCAAAATGAAGGCATCAAGATAGTTCCACTTGTTTTTTTTCCAGCTTGCTCTTTAGCCCATTTGCTACTTGTCCATTCTTGTGAAGTAAACATTTTTCTCAAATTGGACTTCTGAACATGAAGACTTTGAAGAGTTAAAAAAGAAGTAGCAAATCTAGTCTTAGCTGGGTGAATCAAATTCCTCTGATTTGTAAATTTCCTCATCAAATTCACCAATCCAACACGATTATAAATGTACCCACAAACCTCAACAGCTCGCTTAATTGTCTTTGCAATATTCGGAATCTTTCCGATATCTTCCAACATCAAATCAACACAATGGGCAGCACATGGGGTCCAATAAATATGTGGATATTTTGCTTCCAATAGTGTTCCTGTATTGCACAAAAATCATAATTACTGTTCAAAATAAGGAATAGAAACTTAGATAGTAGCATTAATAACAAATAAGTAATTACCAAAAAATATTACAATAAAATAATTTACCTGCTAATTTGTAGCTTGAGTCATTGTCTGTGATAACTTGGACAATATTTGATGGTCCAACTTTCTCAATTATACTTAAAAGAAGCTCAAATTTCTTTTCTCCTGTTTGTGAGTAGGCAGATGCATCCACAGACTCCAAAAACATACTGCCTTTAGCACAATTCACAAGAAAATTGATAATGGACCGATGATTTCTATCTGTCCATCCATCAGACATAATGGAGCAACCCGTTTTTGCCCATTCCTCCTTATGATTTTTCAGGGTGCCATTCGTGTTGGCAACCTCCTTCTTCAAGAGAGGAACTCTAACTTCATGATAGCTAGGTGGTTTCATGCCAATGCCATATCTCCCAATAGAATCAACTGCAACTTTGAAGCTATCAAGATTCACAGCATTAAATGGAATTGCTGCCTCATACATCCATCTTGCTATATCAGCACAAGCCTTTTCCCTCAATTCTTTTTTGAAAGCATTATTGATTGTTGTTTGCTTCTCTCCTTTTGCCTTGTCAGCTTCTTTTGAATGCTTAAAGAAAGAGTGGATGGAGCCTCCACTAGATGAATCATGCCTTGATCTCTTACTAACACTAATTTCACTCCCTCCTTTGTCACTCACATTAGCAACCCTTTTCCCTCGTGGATCAACTAACTCAACTTCATTCTCTTCCTCTTCATTCATGTCAACTTCATCTAGATCAGGGAGCATGCTAATTTGATCTTTCAATGTTTTTTTCTTCATCATATATTGTGCAACATCCTCTTTTACATGCTCTGGAACTTTCAAGCAAGCAGTCACATTCCTAAACCCACCAACTAAATGTTGCTTCAATCTAGAAATACCTCATCTCACTTCCTTACCACAATAATTGCAAGTAATATTGGTTTTATTCTTTGAGTCTTTACAATAACCATGGTTCCAACCAATATCTTTTAGAGGATTTTGAGGTCCCGCTTCTCCCGAATCCGAAGCCATTTATAAAACCTAAATGAGTTACGAATAACAAGTGATAAATAAAAAAAGTAAAGTCCACCGAAAAATATTCTGGTTAATAAAAAAGAATAAATAAATAAAAAATAGAGCAAGTTACGAATAAAAAACAGAGCAAGTTACGAATAAAAAGAATAAATAAAAAAACAGAGCAAGTTACGAATAAAAAACAGAGCAAGTTACGAATATAAAAGCATATAAAAGCATGAATAAGTTACGAATCCACATGGAATAAGACAAGCTCAAGAATATAAAAAGATTAAATAATCATGTTGACAAAGTCCACCCAAAGCAAAAAGAAACGAAAAAACAATTGTCTTAGTTAGGCTATTAGAAAACGTAATATTGAAAGACTGAAACTAGAGAAGAAAGTGACAAAAAGAGCAAAGAATACCTTCTTTCGTACTTCTCGGTCCACAATTGCTGCTTGTACAGAGTCTGTTCGTCTCGGTCCACAATTGCTGCTTGTTGTGAGTCTGTTCGTCTCGGTCTTCCGTGTCTGTTCGTTTTCCCTCTCTGTTTTTATTCGGACTGCTCTTTGTTTCGTCTGTTTTTTATCTCTCCCCCTCTTTAATTCTTTCAACTCACGTCTCAATTCAACCCTAATTCTTTTATTTTTTTTCAACCCGCCGCCACTTTCTTTAAGTGTAAGTTAGATAAATTTAATTTAATTTATTTAAAAAAAAATTACAACTTAACTAAAGCGCGCTTTGCGCTATGGAGAAAGCGCGCGCTTTGGGCGCTTAAAGCGCGCTTTTTAAAAGGGGCTTCGCTTTCATGGCGAAAAGCGCCAGAGTCCCTGCGCTTTGCGCTTTGCGCTTTTAGCGCGCTAAAGCGCGCTTTTAATAACCTTGATCTAGACTTCCTCTTGGGTTACTAGAATCTTGGTTCTATTAGGGTATATCACTAGAAGATAAATGAAGATAAGCAATTTAAATAAGCCACTGAATTTCAGTGACAACTTAGTTCAGTCGCATATCAATTATATCCTTGTGGGCCAGCAATAACATATGACTAAAATTTTCAGTTGCTTGATATTTAGTTACACATCAATCACATAAATTTAAATATTTTTTTCAATTAATCAACTTTTAATCATTCTGAAAAAAATATTATCTCCATCAGTTGCTTCTTAGTTACTTTTTTCAAAATATTATGTCCAGATATTTACATTCATATATGTATGTCCAAATATGTATATATGTCTATATATGTATGTCCATATATATGTATGTATATATATCAATAATATATATTTGGGAACATCCAAAAATAAAGTGACTAAATTTATCACAATAAGTGACTGTATTTATTGCTAAGGGGGACTAAATTCATTAGTAAAAGTGATTGATTTCAAACAAATTCAGTCGCTTGATTTGAATTCGAACTTTAAAGAGGCGTGACTAAATTTTTCAGTTGTATACTTTTATGCGACTGACATTCAGTCGCATGCTAGTGGCTTTTGAGGGATATTTTCATCCTTTCCAAGTGGTGGGATTAATATATTAGTGGCACCTAAGTTACACCTCTCCTAGAATTATATAAACCTTACCCTTCCTCATTCAGTTGAACCCTCTATACTCAACAATTCTCTCCCTATCCTCCTTTGTTGGTTCTTGCCCATTCTTCATCATTCTTCCTCTTGCCACTTGGGTTTGTTGATTTAGAGGAACGTTAGTAGGTTTCTAGCGATAAATATTCTTATTCTAGTATGTTTTCATCCTTTTTTATTCTTTGAATTTTTTTTCTCTATTTTAAATCTTAAGCTTGTTCATCAGGTTTAAATTTTTGTATAATGTTTGTTTACATTTTAATGTTGCATTTTGGTGGATGTTAGTGTTAAATTTACTATGAAAGTTAGTGTTAATTTTATATGCAAAACGCTCAGGCTGATTAGGATGCCAATGATGCGCTCCTCCGATGGGTTTAGCTGTGTTGTTATATAGGGTTTATGATAATTAAATTGTATCTAGTTGACATTTTATATTGATAATAATTTTTAATTATTGTTTTTAATATTTATATTTAACAATCTTAATAATTACAATAATCATAACAATAATTATAACAATTAGTTTTTAATTATTATATTAATTATCAAATACTTTTGAAAATTATAATAATTATTCTTAATTCATCCAAACAGATTTTAAAGTACATTAAAAAAATATCAATCAAGTGACTAATTCTGTTAGTCACGCAACTTGTTGTGCAGTGATTGATTCAGCCAGTTGCTTTCAGTCACACCTGGTGGAGCAACTATAGTTTATGCGATTGATTGTTTTAGTGGCTTTTCAGTTGCACCATGCGACTGAATGCAATTATTTCTTTAGTCGCTTTAGCGCTCCCACCTTATAGTGTATTGACACTTGCAACAAACATGAAAACAATTACATATAATAAAGCCAATCTTTATTTTTTTAGGTTTTGTATGTAGTCTTTTTGTTTTTATAAATAATCTTTTTCAGGCCTCTAATGCATGTTTAATTAGTTCTAACACTGTATGATTATTGTCAGTTTGTTTTGGCATTTGTTTCAGTTATCTGTAAATTCTTTATTCCAAATTTATTTTGGTTTACATAGAAAGTTTGGCTTAATCTGATTCTCTTTTTTTTTTTTCTCATTTGATATTGCTTGAATGAGTAGTGTTTTAGTGGCAAATCTTATGTTCATCTTTATCTCTTAGAGTCTTATGTTGTCGTTGGTTTGTAAGGTATCAAATAATAATAATAATAATAATAATAATAATGAGCTTAAGTTTATGGATCTCATTTAGGGATGACAAAATCTGACCTGATCCAATGATCTAGCTCAATCCACCCGAAACCAAGCCTGAACTAACATGATTTGATAAAAAGAAAATCAACAATTTGAGCCTGATTGTACCAAATCTGACTTGAACCCGAACCCGAACCCGAACTCAATCGAAGGGAAATCCTAAAAAATATGAACCCAAATGACCCAAACAAAAAATATCTGAACCCAAAATGACCTGAGCCTGAAATGACTCGAATAAAAAATGATCCAAACCCAAGACTGACCTGATATGAACCCGAGATGACCCGATGACTAAACCCAATAAGACCTGATTTTAACCCTCACCCTAAACTTTAGCATTCCTCTTTCATTATCTTTCACATTTAGTAAGTTCTAAATATGGGGGCTTTCATATTTAGTAACTTTCATTTTTTATGTCTTTTATATTTAGTATGTTTCATATTTAGGAAATATGAATTCTATAATTAGTAACTTCTATTTTTTCATATGTTCATATTTAGTAATTATCATATTTTGAAAGAGAATTTCCATATTCAGTAACTTTTATTTTTTGAAAACTTCTATATTTTGTAAGTCTTATATTTGGGGAATGGACTTCTATATTTAGTAAGTCTTATATTTGGCTTCTTCTAAAACAAATAACTTTTATATTTAATAAGTTTAACTGATCTTGATAAGCAATTGTTAAAATTACAACATTCATCCCTAAATTTTCAAGTATAGTGCAATAAGGTACCTAAATTTAAAAAAAAAATTATTTCAGTCAGCTCTAATAATTACAACATGAGTCTCTGAACTTTTAAAATCTTTGCACTTTCATCCAAAATTTTTCAAATTTTATAGTTTAATCAGTAATAGTGAACTTGATTTACATTTCGTAGTAATTTCAAAGGAAATTCAGCAAAACATAAACATAGCAAATTTTTCGTACTGTATGTTTAGTTGATAGCTTGGTGAAAATCTAAATAATCTCTATAATGATAATTGAAAAGCATAAATCTAGAGAAATAACCAAGTATTACTAACAATGTTAAATTATCTAAATATATACTAAACTATAATGAAAAAGATTTTTATGAATATTTTAATTAAATATACTAAAAAATAAAAATTAATTTAAATTAAATCGCATAAAAAAAGAATCAATTTAATCATTTTGGCCTATACACCAGTAACCTAAGAAAACACAAAGATCAACCTGAATCTAAATTGAAGTTACCAGAGATTGAAATTGACCCGACTTATAGTAAACCCGACCCCAAATAAACATAGCCCAACCTAACTCAAACCTAAAATCAACTTAACCTGAAATCAAACCGAACCCAAATAACACAATTTAGATCCGATTTCATGCTAACCTCATTGGACCAAACTTAAATAACCTGAGCCAAATCTGATCTAAGTATTAATATGCCAGCTGAGACATATAACTTGGCTTGTTTTCAACCTATCAAACCGATGTAAGAAAACACTTGATTACCAGAAAGGCAAAATGACTGAAACCAGCTGCGATGCAATGCAGGCTGGATCGTAGGACAGATATCAGATGCCAGCAGGTCATGGATTTCAGTTCATTGAAACGCAGGCTGAGTAGGTCGAATCGAGCATGCCGATTGACGTCTTTACGCGGAACGGAATGGAAGTGAATCGTATAAAACTTCAATCCCGCCAGCTCCCTCAATTCTCATTTCTGCGATAAATGTAAAATTTGCTACTTTGCATCTCGCTCCATTCAAGCCGGAAAGAAAATCCAAATTATGCTAAAAGAATGTCACCCTAAAATACAAGTTATATAACTGGTCCCACTAACGTTTCTTTTTTCCGCCCTAAAACGAATAGTACCCCTATGATCTATGGGGGCAGGGGGTACATTAAAAGAAGCAACATCATGTTAACTCTAACGGTTTGAAAGATATCAAGTTTCTTATCAAGTTTCTTAGAACCAAGCTTAGTACTGCTAGCCGGACAAGTGGAGCAAAATTTCAAAATTATTCATGTAGAGAAATGCTACAAAACCTTCCTTTGGCCAGGTGATGAGGGCTAAGCATTTGCAACCAATGGCTCATGAACATCACGATGGAAATCATCCCCCGCAACCTTTTGAGTTTCATTGTCGTTTACTTTATTGGCCTCTCCTTCACATTGCTCAATCTCCTGCAGTTTCCCTGACCATCCATATAACTGTCTTCTGGCTTCTTTACGAGCTGCCCTCTCCTCTAACTTCAGCTCTTTAAAGTCTTGTTCCAACCTGGCTTCACCCTCCTGGGAAAAGAATGCTACTCTCATCTGCCCCAGCTCTTCATATAGCTTCTCAATCTTTGCTTTCCATAATAGGCCCATTTCTGTATCCATTTTGTGGTAGGGAGTTTTCAACAGGTACTCATCAATGCCACCAGCCTTGTCTATGCAACGAAGGGCATGAGTAGTAACTTTGACTCGAATATGGCGGTCTAAGATGTAACTGAAGAGCCTCTTATCCTGGACATTTGGCTTCCAACACCTCCCACTCCTACAGTTATCAGACATGGTGAGAATTCCTGACTTTACCAAAACAAAGAAACAAGTACAAGACACTCTAGGTCCAAACAATAAAAGTATAGTGTGTAAAGTGTAGATCAAGAGAAAAACCATATGATTGAACTTCTGATGTATAATGAAATAGCAGAACCTAATATATCCAGTATGCTCATTAAGCAAGCAAGCACCATAAAATACAAACAAATTATAGCACAAAAAGAAAAACCGCCAGCCTAGACAAGCACCAAAAAGCACAATCCAAACTAACTGCATTCATCTGCATCCCAACACTGAGATTATGGGCCTCATTACATGAGAAACTTAGTGAGAAAATTTTATCCTCAGTCAAATTCAGATTGCACAGGCCATCTCAGTGAATTTCATAACGACAGAACCAGATCCCATAATACAGTAAGCCTGCTAATCTATAGTCAGTTAAAAGACGGTTAATGTGCACCGAAAGACATGTAAGAAGAAAAACTGCCCCAGAATAAATTGCCAGCTACGACGCACATCAGAGTTTGATTGCCTGCATCTATTTTATGACACGGAGAATCTGACTACATGGGGAAGCTAGCATTCAACTTCTCCATTAAAAGACTAGCGTGCATGGAAGCACACTTATGAAAGTTGATGGCAACAACCAACATAGACATCCCATGCCTATGCTTCTTGCTAAGAACTTCATCATAAATAAGCTATCATTGAAAAGCCCATAAGTATAAGAAGTTTGCGACCTTCCCCAGGAAAAGCCATCACTCTAATTTCTGCCCCAACACTATTCCTACAATTTGAAAGGGCATTTCATGTTTGTTTATTGGATTTTCAAGAAGTTCTTGCTCCATATTGCCACGCTAAGGACCATATACATGAGAATCAGCGATTAAAGAATAGCTCTAAAGCGATGTCTTCAAATAACCACTGCTAATTACCCTAACCACTAGTAAAGGTTTCCATCTCTTTAAACACGGTCCTGCTCCTAGATCAGGGACAAAATGAAGCTTGCAGCAAGAAGATCAACTAATTGATTTAGCATCCCTATAAGAAACTATTCCATCAACAATCAACATCAATGCTCTGTAATATATCATTCTTATGTCATCAAACAGGAGACAGTAACATCTCAAAACTTCAGTGGACCATAAAAGTCAATATCTCATCAAGAAATGTAATCTGTAGTTACCCAATAAGTGAAAGGTATCAGCTTTCGACCATGCATAGGTAATAGAGATCCCAGAACTTCACATGTTAACAAAATAGTTCTAGCTCGGCCATTGGCAACACCACCAAACAAACAGTGCACAGTCCTGAGCCAAAAAAACAAAAGCAAATATTCCATGTCCATTGAACTCAAAAATTGGCTGAGAAGTAGCGCTCCAACATGCATTTGATCATCATGATTGCTCATGACCAGCAATACATAAACAAATTCGTGGGTTATAAGTATCAATTCTGCTGAACATACACATAGTCAGACACATAGCCCAGCCAACCATTCTCAAATCCAGAGCAACATAAACTTTCAAGAGAGACGTTCTGTAAATCATCAAAATGCCATGAGACACAAGACAACTTGCAAGCAAACTTATAAGATGGGAAAAGGAGAGAGAGAGAGAGAGAGAGAGAGAGAGAGAGAGCACTTGTTTCCGCCGTCTTCGCTGATTCGATTACCGAACTGAATATGGCGGCCTGCGTAGAGACCGCGTTTGGCGCGGTTCATGACAACTTTGGTGTCCGGAACGCACTTCCTGAGCTGCTCCTTCATCGCAGGGGTCAACTTATTCTCTCCCACCGTTTTTATCATTTTCTTCATCATCTCCCTCGCTCTAAACGCCATTTGCGCCGCGCTGCAGTGATCGGTGGCCGGCCCGTCAGATGAGAAGAAGGCAAACGCAAAATCCGGTGGAACTTGAGCAAGAAAAAGCGTCCGAGTGCTGATTTTAAGGGGGAAAGCCTAGTGGATGTCGATCGATCCAAATGCTAACTCGATCTTCTCCTCGCTTTTGCCTTTTGGAACTGGAAGAGGGTTTTAGTTTTTTAGGTTTATCTGGTTTTGGCACGCACTGCTTGCGGCAGTGTGCAGCTCCAGCGACACACCGCTTCGCTAACTGGTACTCTCGTAGGCAAATTTACAAACAAATCATCTATGTTTGTAAGTCAAAAACATCAAATTTGTCATTAATCTTTTGAATTGGGAGTGGATATATTATTATACTTTCTCGATTCCATAAATTTTGATATATTTGACTTTTTCTTATATTTTAACTCAATTTTATTCATATTATTATTTGTTAAAAAAAATCAAAAAAAATATATTTAGAAACTACATATCTTGAATTATCATTCATATACAAAGATTTTATATTTATATATGAAAATGTTGAAAATAAAAAATCATAGATTAATTGCAAAAAACAAATGAAGCAAAACTTTTGGGACGAAGGAAGTATTTTTTTTTAAACCTAATCTCCCACTTATATTTTAAAATGGGCCGGATATGTCATTGAAGTTTTAAATTAAAAGTGAATATACCACTAACAGTTAAATATGTAACAAAAAACTTTAAAAAGCTAATGAAAAATGTTAAAAACAACAAGTTTTGAAATTTTAAGATAATGATACAAGTTTTAACAAATTTTAAAAAAATTTTATAATTAAATCATCTCTCTCTCAAATACCGGCGAGGAGATTTAACAATAGAAACAGAAGGAGACCAGCAATGAAGTTAGGGCACTGGTGACGGAGATAATAACAAAGCTAAAGCACTGACGGTAGCAATTAGATCCTCTTTCGACAAAAATCTCAAAAATTCTAATCCCTCTCCACAAAAAAAAAAGAGAAATAATTGTTTTACTCACTCAACAATCTTTTATAAAAACTTTGCCCCCAATTTTAATCTAACAAGAAGAAATTCTCTCTTCATCGATTTTTGTTTCTTCTTCTAAAGAATTACATGTCACTAATGGAAGAAGATGACATAAGAGAGATTAAATAGGAGGTTGAATTGGATTGGAGAGAGGCACGACGCTAGAGAGATCAAATCGGATCGGATGGAGGCCAACCCACCAAATCATTCAACGGTGTTTGGGAATCGTGGCATCTCTGATTCCGCGGCTGTCAATCCGCTTCTGGGTTTTCGAAGCAATTGGTGTTGAACAGTCGAATCACCGTCACCTCGCCCTCCTCCTCGATCTCCATCACCTTCCTCATCCATCGTTCTTGATTCTAGCCGTTCGCGACTCCAGCCGTTCTCATCAGTCGTCCTCGAATTGTTGGCCGCAGTTTACGATTCCAACTGATTTGTTGGCCAGATCCGTCATCGTCGGTCATTGCCTCATCTTCCACGTAGGCAGTGAGAGAGACAAAAAAGGCAGCTTCATAATGGCTCAAATCCAAGAAGAAGAAAGGCCAAATATTGTTGGTAGAGCTACCCTCGGAGATTCTATCATGCCAGCCGTTCGTGATCGAGGTTGGGGATTCGTTGGGGTCGATGAAGAGGGATAGATAGATGAGGGGGATTTAGGATTTAATGATTGAAACATAGATGAGGAGGGAGGAAGGAATGGATGAGGGCGGCAGGGAGGAGGAGGGACTGTTTCTAGCGATATAGAAGTAGAGACAGAGGAGGACAAAGTTTTCTTGTGTTAGGAGCACAAGATACAGAAGTTTGGGAGGTGAAATTATCGAAATAAGAAGGTTAGGGGGAGAAAATGTGTTATTTATTTTTTGTTTTAACAGGCTATTGACAGAGTTAAGCTGGCTGAGGATAAGTGTAGACATGTTAACCTTTTAACTGGTAAAGGTGGGTTTTTGAAACAATAAGAATAAAATTAGAGAGTTTTGGGGGAGGGGGTTGTAATTTTTCCTATGATTTTTAAATTAGCCACTATTGAATTTAGTGGTCAGTTGGACATTAAACTGTTCTCTTAATGTATGATAGTAATGAATCACTTCTTGAATACATTTGTTTGATTTTAGCACACTAATTTCTATACAATTTCTAGCTTCTACCAAAATTTTATAACATTTAACTAGCCATAAATCCATAATTTTTTCCCAATTTGTAACAAAGCATACCTATCTCACTCACAATATTATCATGTTCAACATTTTTATAGAGAAGAGTGTTAGAGGCAGCTACTTTAACAGTTGCTCCAATAATCTCTTTTTAATTTTTTGACATATGACAATTTGATTTAAGCAATCTAATGAACCGGTTATTTTTTTTTTTTGTCTCTTTCCCAATCAAGCTCCTTTTATCTCTTAACCCATTTCCAGTTAGGGAAAGTTACAAAAAACCCCTGTGGTTTGGTCAAACCTACAGTTTGCCCTCTCCATTTTGAGAAACCTACACTTTGCCCCCTATATTTTTTATACTGCCTGATAAAAATTTCTAAAACTGTATTTAAACTATATGGTAATAATGCTCTAGTAATTTCAAGATTTTTGATATTTTTTTCACTGTCAACCGACATTTAAAAAATACTGACATATAATTACATGTGGGAAAGTACATTTACAGAAAGGAAAAACTGATAGTTTAAAATGTATATTAACTATAAAAAAAATACTAGATAGATTGAAATTACTGGAAGATGATTATCATATGATTTAAATACAGTTTCAGAAGTTGTTATCAAGTAGCATAAAAAATATAGGGGGCAAAGTGTAGGTTTCTCAAAATAGAGAGGGCAAACTGTAGATTTGACCAAACCACAGGGGGGTTTTTGTAACTTTCCCTTTCCAGTTATTAGCCCCCCACAAAAGTAGAGCCTTCTTCCAGCTCGCCCGCACCTACTTACCTTCAACCTCAACTGATCGTTTTCCATCTTGCCCCGCCAGCTCCGAGCTTCCGCATCTTAACCCAGCTGATCGCCTTCCATCTTAGCCCATGGCTAGTCCGTCGAAGCTCTGCTCTTCGTTGTGTCTTTCGTCTGTTAAATTGAAGCCCTTTTTTCAGCTAGCTCGCGGACGTGAGAGAACCACGGTAAATACTTTCATTTTCGTCAAGCTTCTGCATCTCCTATTTAATACTTGGATCTGCGCCCATGTTCTGGGGTTTAGTCCTGCAATCATAGTGCTGGTTCTGTTTTGGTATTGATTTGCCCATGTTCTGTTTTGGTTCTGTTTGACAGCCCATGGCGTCTCCGGCGGACCTTCAGTGGACCTCCGGCCACTAACTTGGTTGCCGTTGGTGTGTACCCTTGGCTGGCCAAAGCACTCAGGGTCAGCCTACTTTCCATATCGTGATTTGCTCTGTTTCCTGATTGCTACTTTTAATTTTAACTCCAAATTGGCATAACTCCAAAATATCACTCCATCTTTTATCCACATTTCGCTTGAGTCCCAACATTGTTATTTCAGTAACTAGGCTACTGAAAAATTCCTTGTTATTTTCCTTAGTTATTTCCATGTTTCTAGTAATTATTTGTTGTTAAAACATCTTGCACATTTGGATGACTTATTTTGTTCGTTTGGTTTAGTTCTTTCTTTCTAGCTACTTCCCCTGGCAAGTTTACAGGTGTTAAGTCAGCTCTATTGCCTGATTTTTTTTTTTTTCATTTTTCCTTTTTTTTTTCTTTAGATGCATAGGTGTTTTCTCATCATTTGATTTTGTAGCAAAAAAATGATTCAAGGATATCTTGAAATGCCACTATGGTTTGTGTACCCTTTTGGTGCTTATAAAGCTTATCCAAAATGTGCAAGTTCATTTTATAGCATTTGAGATGCTCACAAACTAATTGCATATGCAGTGGATAAATCAGGCAGTGGAAACAAGTAAAGAAGCAGTTGCTAAAGCACTGCTAGGAGTTAGAGATGATATGATTGGTATTAAAAATCTCACGCGACAGATGGGAGAGGCAATAGGTATTCCAGTAAGTTATTCCCCCTTTGTGAACTTTGTCCATCAGTTCCCAAAATGTGCTGATGTTTCCTGTGTCTGGCCATTTCGCTCACATCTAGGTGATCTTTATGTCATGTAAATTCTCAACTTGGTCCTTGGATATAGCAACAAACATGGAAAGGTATGATTTTGGCTGGAGGGGGTTCTTGATGCTACCATGAACATGGAAGGGATTCTGTTGGCTGGAGTTCCTGAGGCTGGTGGATTCGATACTGTTTTGGCTGGAGGTATGACTTTGCCATTTCCATTGTAATGGTTACCTTCCGTGTCAATATGGAAAAACTTGTTTGCCAACATTTTGGTTATATTTGTCTCAGAAACCATGCTAAACATGTATTTTTTTTCTTTTGATCTCTATTGGAAATAGACTGCCCATGAGAAAATAGGGTAGTCGATTCTTAGTGGATTATTGAGCTGGCAAATTTAAAGTTCTTCCATTTTCTTCATGTAAAGCTTGTGATAACATGCAAAATTCAATAGACTTCCTAGAAATAAGCATCAGCTCATATTCCCTTTGCCAGAAATTTTATGCTGAAGCATAGATAACATGCATGTGATTGAAACAAGTAGCTGTAAACATGTAGTAGACAGCTACTGAAATATTCCCTATAATACTAGAAACTTGAAAGTTTTTATTATGCTTGTAAGACCCAGAAAATCCAGTGATGTGTGTGGCTATGATTTCAGGAACCAAGGAAGGCTATAGAAGAATCACATGTACTTGGCTGCAATTGCAGATTCTCAACCCTAGCCATTCACCAGTCATTCTCAGGTAGTATTTTCATTTTTTTTCTTGATTTCCTTGTTTATGGAACATGTTCAATTGCAGAAAATGCAGTGATGCTTCTTGTTCTATTTATTTGGTTTTCTATTTTTGATTTGAACATACTATTTAATTATAAATAGTAGCCTTATTCAAACACAAGTAATTACTAAGCTACTAGGAATTGCATTGCATACAAAACTAGTAAGTTTAGCTTTTTCAAATAAAGATGTCATTACTATGAATAAGTTAAAGGGTGACCAAATAAAGATGTCAACCAAGTAAAAGTCACTACTAATTTGAGATCAAGTAAAACAGAACATCCAACAAGACAAGGCATCTCTATCAATTAAATCTTCTCTTCAGACTTTCCATAGCACTCAAATTCAGTCCATATCTGCTATTAAAAACATAGAAAAATTGATTAGTGTTTTCTTGTACAAAAGTTTACGATAGATACATAACAAAAAGAAATCAATAATACCTATGTTAAATGCCTCCACATATCAAAAGCATTACAATCTTCGATTAAGTTGTTGAAAGCAAAATCCACTTCACCTAGAGTTGTAGATGTATTATATAGGGTTAGATAAACTGGAACATAATAAACTTTGAAAGATCAATTTAGTAAGTAATACCATTATGTATATGTTGACCTAAATGATATTCATTTCTTTCAATTGGCATTGATCCATGTGCCTTCACATTTCTTTAACTCAGTACATTTCTTTCACAAAGAGTGGTGGTTGTTTGATCTAGTTGCACCCTACATTCTGATTGCACTTGGTAAATAAATATGAAATTGTGTAGCTTCAAATTATGCAGTAGTTATGAGTTTACTTATGCTACAAGAACTTCAAAGTCATGAACTAAAATGAAATCACTAACCTTGGTTTTCGTATTGATGCATTTTCTTTCATTCCCTTTCTCAATCCCACTCTTTATTCTTTTAGTAGCTCCTTTCGTTTTCGATATTGTAGGAACAAGAATTCTAATCTCCTGTGAAGTATTAGTATTCGAGTTCTCTTTCCCAAATTTGTCAACACTCTCATACATTTTTCTAAATTAATTAGCTTTCTTACACTGCTTTAAAATATTTTCCAGCCCTTGACATGTAATGTCAAAACTTTCAAGAGACAGTGGACCCTCCTCGATCACTTGAGCCACTTGTTGTGATAAATGATCATAACGTTGCTTATTTGTCTGTACTTCTTCACCCACATTTCTCTTCTTTTGTTTGACATTTATTTCCTTTCCTTGGTCCACCACTTCAATATATAACAATGTGGAATCTCAAATATTCCCAATACTTGTAATGTACTTAATGAGTGTTGACAAAGAAATCCTTTAAACTCAAACAATCTACAAAGGTATAAAACATCATTCTTTTCTCTATCCCATTCTACAATAAAGTCTTCACCATTTTCAAAGTCAAGAACTTTAAATGTAGTAACATGCGCATGTTCTTTTTCCTTGAGAAGATAAGAACCTACTAAACCCAAAACTTCATCTTGAAATTTTTTAAAAATCTCATGAGTGTATATTGATGCCAACTATTCTCAAAAGAAGATGGGTCTTCAAGACAGCCTTTTTACTCTATGTATTAAAATTTGCTTGATTTTCAGCCTCATGCCTACCCCGCAATGCTTCTTGATATTTCTTGACAAACTCTTTTAATGTAGTTTTTTTACCCACATACTTGTCAAAGAAAAAATTAATACTTTCTGACCTTTGTGTAGTTGACATTCCAACAAAAAATGTATCCCTCTTATATGCAGGAACCCATTGCCCTCGGTCTTCATATAGAAGCCAAATCCAATCATCTTCATGAAGCCCAAATTCATTAATCAATTGCTGCCATCTTTCCTCAAATTGATCTTTGCTCCAAGAACCATAAATACACTTATTAAAACCACCATGAATCTTTCATGCTCTCTCATTACATGACCGAGCTTTTTTGGGAGTTTTTTTAGGATATGCCAAAGACAAAAACGATGCTTTGTACTTGGAAAGACAACTGAAATTGCTAGCTTCATTGACTTGTCTTGATTTGTTATAAACGCTGTTGGATGTTTCCGCCCATTGCTTTAAGACATGTCCTCATTAACCAAGTAAAAGTTTCTGCAGTCTCATAAGCAAGCAATACACACATCTTAGAATCATGGCTTGGGAATGGTTATTTACTCCAATAAATGGGGTGAAAGAAATCTTATATTCATTGGTGATATATATGGTATCAAATGATACAACATCACCAAAAACTTTGAAGTCTTCTCTACTTTTTCCATCAACCCAAAAGATATTCCTCAAACGATGTTCTTCATCTAAATCAATTGCATAGAAAAAATTTGGATCCTCTTCTTGCATCCACATAAAACAATCAAGCATTGCATTTGCGTCTCCAAATTCAAGTTCTAGTCGGTGCTCCTTATCCAAATGATTCTTGATGTCCTTTTCAATGCTCTAATTTTTTCATATCCACCGTGTTGGTTTGTCATTGTTGCAATGTGAAATATGCTTGTTCAAGACATGGGTTTAGACGAGAGTCTAAGGCCATCAATCCTCGACCTTGCTTAAAAGTGGATTGTAAAACTACTCCGCATATGAAGAGAAGACATGATGGAAAATGTTTCCTTGAAAATTTTGTCAAAGATCACAATCATGAGCTTTCACTAGAACATGCACGTTACTTTTTTACTTGTCTTTATGCCAACTGAATTCAGATTTTTACTTTCCTTATCACAGGAGCATCGCTTAGCCAAGAAAGAAAGCATAAAAAATCTGAATTCAGTTGGCATAAAGAGAAGTAAAAAAGTAACGTGCATGTTCTAGTGAAAGCTCATGATTGTGATCTTTGACAAAATTTTCAAGGAAACATTTTCCATCATGTCTTCTCTTCATATGCGGAGTAGTTTTACAATCCACTTTTAAGCAAGGTCGAGGATTGATGGCCTTAGACTCTCGTTTAAACCCATGTCTTGAGCAAGCATATTTCACATTAATAAATTCTCCATTTATCTTTGAACGACTACTAGCTTTTGTGGCCACACAAAATCCTGCCTTCTTTGCATAATCCTTATAAAATTCATATACACCATCTTGTGAATCAAACTCCATTCGGACAAAAGGTTCAATAATATCATCAGCATGTGAGAATTGCATTCCATCACTATTAAGTTGACCCACATTCTAATGATTGTTTTCTTGGCTACCGGGTGACTTTTCTTTAGTAATTTCACATGTATCCTCCAAGTTTAAATCTATATCCATTATCATAAGTACCTGAAAGATAGTAAAATATTCTACATTAAAATGTGAAACAACAAATGGAAAAAAAAATAATAGAGCCAAACGTTTTGGTGTATGTAGGTGACCCTTTGACTATGTTAAAAAAAGGCAGTACAATATTCTACATTAAAAGTTGCATGTGACTATGTTGATCTTGTTTTGGTGGAAGATTAGGGACCCTTTGGCTGTGGAATTATTAAACTTACATGTTTATTAACACATATGCAGATAGTTAGTGCGGCAGTTAAAAAATGAAAGTTAAATCGGGGTGGTGGAAGGAGGAACTGGAGAAGCAAGTAGCAACTAGAGGGATAAGCACTACTCAAGTGAAGGTATTGCCTTATATTTATACCTTGGACTCAAAAGCCCTAGATCCGGATGTCTGAAACAAGGTTGAGGCCAAGTAGACAATTCCTAATAGCAAAGCCTCTTCAAGGGGAATAATTCTTCAGTCGGAAGCATTCGATTTAGGGAATGTTGTGTGTAAGATGTTGGTTCTTTGACATGAGTGTTTTAATATCTAGGAGATTTTTTGTGCCATCATTGATCTAGGAGATTATATGATATTTAGACCCAAAAAGAATAGCTCTCACACAAAGAAATAATAGAAAGAAACAGGTAACCAGTAGCAATCAACCTAATAAAATTGGCAACCATGGTCAACAATGGCAATGGTATAAGAGTCAGAAAGAATCAATTTAATTGGAAAAAATTAAAAATAAGTAGTCAGCTTTGCTTACTGAATGGTGCTGTGGAGGATTTGCAGTCACAAAAAAAAAAATTATGCAGAAAACCTAGCAGCAAAAAAAGAAGTGAAGACCGGCAAAATGAAGAACGAGAACAACACCAAAACTCCCAGACGAAACATCCCTTTGTTAACAAGAAAGTAGCTTCAATTTATTATTAATATTATATTAGATAGGGATACCTGTTTTACCTGGTTAAAGTTTTATATGTTAAAATTATTGTCACATGTCAAAAAATTAAAAGGAGATTGTTGGAGCAATTGTTAAAGCAGCTGCCCCTAACACTCCTCTAAAATTGTCATATATCAAAAGATTAAAAGAAAATTATTGAAGCAACTGTTAAAGTAGCTGCCTCTAGCAGACTAGCACTCCTCTTTTATAGAATATACTTATTTCACACGAAATATTCTCACAATATGACAAATAGTTGCGAATTCGAGCCGAAGTACAAACGTTAATGTTTTTTTTGTGGTTTTCCGCCTTTTTAAAATACTGGTCCCTCTTCTTTTCCGTTCTTTTTCTTTTCCCACCAACCTTTTCGTTTTTGCTTTTTATATCCCCTGTTCTAGACTTGCGTAATTTAACCAGTCAGCAAAATCCTTATCAAGTGTTAATGTAAGACTGGAAGCAGACACAGAAAAGTGAATTAGCTCCCTTTTTTTCAGAAATCTGTTGGATTTTGTCACGCAAGATTTAATACAAGATTCGCATTGCATGGATTACTCCACCTTCTAATATCTGTTTCTCTTAAAAAAAAACAAAAAAAAAAAAACTCATTCTTCTCAACTTTATCTCACAGAAACCCTGAATTCTTACGCAGCCAATCTAGCTAAGAGCCAGATTCACTATGATATCCTGCTGTAACTGGGGCGTTGATTTGCTGTTCTTGGCCTGAAAACAGGGAAAAATACTTCCTGCGCTGCTTCATTACATCAACTTTCTGCAAACAGAGATGTTTTTTCCCAGCAATCCCGACCCGCATGTAAGCATGGTACACAGCTTTTGGGCTGTAAAAACTCCAATCGCTCTGGATCCATGGGTGCTTCCATACCAATCGGTATGTTTCACAACAATAACCATTTTGTAATCCTTTTCCAACATTAGATTGACAACATGACCAATGGATGTTGTCATAGTAACACAAGGTGGTGGGCTCCTCATCATCGTCACAAGTGGAGCATTCAACTGCACAAGATTTTTCACCCAGTCAGTCAAGTAACCCTTCAGTTGGGGCACTGTGAGGTTATAGATTAGCATGCCATAGAGGTAATGTCGAACTGTCTCACCAAAGCATACTACAGATAACTAACCCTTGTAGAAAAGTTTAAAGATTAAATTATGTCTAAGCAAATGAATTATGAAAACTTCATCTTAGAAAAAATTTGGCAGCCAGCAAGAACAGAGTAAAGTACCTCAAAGCAGTCTTCGCGATGCAATAACCCAACACAGCTGCCCCAGTCATCTACAATGGGTACAACGGAATCCTTGAAGAAGCGCATTACCACTTTCTTCAACTCCACCATACCATTCAGTGGTCTTGCAGTTTCAAGTGGAATCATAATGCTTTCAATTGGTTCAGCTGGTGAAACCTGTAAACAAAGTTCCAGTCGAGCAATGTACCCGGAAAAAAGAGTCCCCATTTTGATGGTAATGCAACCTTTATCAGGTCCAAACAAGCAATTCAAGATACATGACCAGGGATATGCTAAGAACTAACAGTTGCTGTGGCAATTCAGTTTGCTCTTTTCTTGAGATTGTGCATGAAGAGGGGAAACGAACTTGACCATCATGACATATAGTACTAGATTTGAACATTCCAGGACCACGAAAATAAATACTCACTCTACTACAAGTGTTTGAAATGGAGCGAGAGGAGCTAAGTACCTGAGGAAGCAAACATGGACTAAAAATAGATCTGTCAAGTCCCAGATGGGCCTCTAAGCGCAATGCAACCTGCATTTGGAACAAACAACTTAATGCATGTCAAATAACTACAACACTATTGTACATCAACTAAGATATATGCAAAGCCACTTATAACTACTCTTATTCAGAGCAAAAGACTGTTAGTAAAAGAGACTTGCAATTTTACTAAGTCATTTGCTGAACTGATATACATTCAAGCTATTTGAAGCGGGACAATGAAAACTATGAATTTTCCCAATACAGAATAAGCATACATATAATATGAATTTCAACCCTATTTTCCATTGCCACTTGTTTCTTTAGAAGCAGAAGTTGAAATCAGCAAAAAATTGCATACCATGCCTCCTCGACTAGTCCAATGTATCCCTTCCCATCTTGAAATGATTTTAATAAGATAATCTATAGCAACACTGATCTGCAGCAAACATTAAAAGAAAGCATAGGATTGAAACAAGATATGATAAATTGTTAATCCTGTTATAGCATCCACATAAAGACTGCAACTGGATTTTGTTATCAATAATACCCAATCTCAGTTTATAGCTGGACATGTATGCACATCAAGATAATCTGGATGGAGAAAACATCCATCTAGCTAATCAATTGTCTTGCCTTTGAAATCAGGATTAATATTTCAAACTACCTGCCCGCTGGTTAATGCTGCTTCCATGAGCAGATGATCTGCATCTTCTTGAACAGCTGGGGAGATGGTCCCAGAAGAATCAACCCACAATCGCCTATGCAAATTCTTTACCATTTCAGAATCTCCTTGAATGGCAAAAGTGCGCATCATAGACAGATATAGATGAGGTTTAGGTCGTAGATCTGCTTGCATACCAGCCTGCTTCAATATTTCTCCAAAAACAGAAAGAGCGTCTAACCATGTGAAGGAGAAGAAGTCAGCATAAAAATTAGTTACTTCTCCAACAAGAAAAAGCTTCTGCCAATTTATGATACTGAAAAGGTATTATGTTCATTTTTTCCCTTTTGCTTTGTCTTTTCCTTTTAGGAGGATGGAGAGGAGAGCATTGATGTTCACATTGGTTAACAACAGAATGGATATTCTACCCCAACCACCACCCCTGGCCCCCCATATATGTAAGGCAGGCAGATACACACATAGACACGCACACACACACACACACAGAGTTACATGTTTAAATGTGTGTCTGTATGTGTATGGATGTTTGTATATATGCATATAGATGATTGCATGAAGGGAACTTCTTTTTTGTTTTTATGTGAATCTGAGCATAGAGTTCTGAAACGTATTGCAATAAAAAATGGAAAATAAACCAAGATCCATTAGATAAAAGCTCAATGATGGCCAGTTCTAGAATGGAAAAAAAATGATAGAATAATACTCTTCGTTGCACCACAATTGAGTAAAGCATCAACCATTGCAGTGTATGCAGTTCGATCAATAAGCAACCTCTGAGATTTCATCTCCAGCACAATCTTCTTAACAGTGTGGAGATCCTTTGCATCCCCAAGGCCCTATCCAAGGAAAATAAGAAAGGAAAGGGAAAAAAGTGCAAAGGAAGCAACTTTAACATAGAAATTGCAATTTCCCAATACAAATTTGCATATGTACCAATCCACTTGCAAAATAAATTATACAACAGTAGAAGGAACCAGAACTTCTTTTATGAGGCGTCCAAAGTTCTATTAGTATTTTATGCTGATAGGTGGATGGATTCCCAATATTAGATCACCTTCAATAATGTGGTGTATGTCACAACATCGGGGTAATAGTCATCATTGCAAGACCTCTGCGCATAGTCCTGCAATAGATTTACAAATTGAAACTTTCAGCTCAATTGATCCAAGCTCTTGAGTTGTCCAGTAGATATTTGGGAGGCTTTAAACTGGTATTTCAAATACATGCTTGTGACCTTCATTTCCTCAAAAAATTGCATGGCAGTGCCCAACTCCCCATTCTTGACACAGGCAAATATTAGGGTGTTGTAGGTGAGTCTATCAGGGTCTAACCCTAGGCGTATTATCTCATTATATAGATCCATTGCAGCTTGAGGGAAGCCTGCATTAATGTACCCCTGATAGTTTCACAAAAAGAATAAAACAAAATTTAAAATTTAAAGAGAAAAGAAGGAAATTATAAACACCAAACAAAAATTCAGAAAAAAAGATCAAATAAGCTCTTGAAAATTAGTAAAGACAAGGGAATAACCTTCATTAGCATGTTATATGTTAGTATTGAAGGACTGCCGCCTTCTCGAAATAGAAAACCGTAGCGTGCAAGCAAACCACTAGCACGGCGTAGATATCCTGCACTACAGCAGATAACATGCAGCAATCAACAAGAATGAAACTTACTATCCCACGTTACATCTAAATTCAATTCAAACTTGCATTATATTTAAGAACCAGACATTCACCCCTGTAATAATAACTTTTATCTATTTCTAGCAAACTGTAAGGTTAGAAGGCAAATAGAAGAACGAAAAGATTGTACAAGCTCTGTGAGAAAAAAATATCTAAACAAAATGACAAAATTTAGAGAAAGTCTCTGTGATCATTATCTCCTTGGATATGCTGATATAAGACCCTTATCACGCACTCATTTAACTTCTCCATTCACACAACCTTAACTCTAGGGTATAAGAGACGAACGAAGATCAATATAAGAAAATAAAAACCAAACTAAAGAAATCAGAACATGCCACTAAAGGATTATTAAAAGCGAACTGGAACTTTTGGCACAAGTGTAAAAACAAACCTGCTTCAATTAAAGCATTCAGAAGACCATAGATAAGGGAAGCTGACAGCTTGGGCCTCCCAACAGCTGTATCCTGCTCTAAAGATTCAAGTATCTGAAATGCTTCATCGATTCTTCGAGCCTCACCCAACCCCTTTTGCAATAGGCAAATATCCAGACTCAATCGTTGCATGCACCAAATGAATCAATCCCAACAACCCAAAAAAAAATGTCGACAAAACGAAGCAAAACAGAATTTGCTTTCTTAAAGAAAAAAAAACCTTCAAAAGAATGGCGTATGAGATGGAATCAGCGCCGCAACCATCCGGTTTAGACATTTGATCGAAAACCTTGAGGGCCAAATCGACGTTGCGGCAGTGGACGCAAGCCTCCATGACCGCGTTCATGACAATGGTGTTGAGTTCCCCATGCCGCTTGCGAGCTAGTTGGATTTCATAAAAAATCTGCCGAAGCTGGCGGCGGCGAGTGAGGTCGACGATGCGGGAAGTGAGTCGTTTTAGATTAAGAGGCCTGTTTTTGCTGGGGTGGGAGGCCCGGCGCAGACAGCGTGGCATCGGGCCGGCGCAAGAAGAGAAGGCAGGGAAGCAGGGGTCCGGGGATGGCTTTGAGGGCGAAGGCAAAAGAGAGTGGAACAGAGGCATGGCTGGGGGTCCGGTGCAGGGGGGTCGCTGAGATAACGAAGGCAAAGCTTAAGCTAGCCATCAGCCATGGAAGCGAGACTGCGAGAGCCTTGACATGAGATGTGGAAATCGGAAATGGATAACGTCCGTCGGGCTTCTGCCGAGCTGCCCAGCTCGTTGGGCATTTTTTTTTTTTTAAAGAGAAAGCGTTATTGAATTAATCCTTCCTCGACAGCCAATCAGGGAGAGCCGGAGAGGGGACTGCTACAATATCTTACCTAAGGAATGAAAAGGCCCTCCCTAGCATCGCTAGACCGTGTGTAACTCTGTTTATTGACCAACTAACAAATCAGAAGGAATATGAAGTAATTGAACTTCTTAAGACACAAGACTCATATAAGAAAGCCCTAAAATAAAACAAAAAAGGGAAAATATTATTTTGAAGTCCAGGAATTAAAACAAACAAATCAAATTTCTTAGGCTTATTCCACGAGCCTCTTTTAAATCCCAAAGAATGGTAAGAAGTTTGAGGTAGTGTTAAAAAAATTGAATTGGATTAAATAATTTGGCCAGTTCAACAATGAACCGCATCTTTGTCAGGTTGGCTATCAACTCATTCAATGTTTAGTCAATAACCGGTCAAAACTACATCATTTACATTTCTCTTACTAACATTTTGCTTCTCTCTCTATCTCTATCTTGTCTCTATGTCTTTTTGTTTTGGCCTAAAGTCACTTTTGGCCCTCGAACTCGAATAACCTAGATAGTTAACCCCCTAAATATCAACTCGGTCCAACCCACCCCTTAAATATGAAAAAACAGTACATTTTAGCCCTTTCTCAACCTCATGCTTATCACTTGACCTTTTCTTTTGATAAGCTTATATTTATTATATTTATTTCTCTCATATTTAGTATGTTATACTCCCTCCGTCTCATAAAGGTTGGCCTTCTTTCTATTTTTGGATGTCTCAAAAAAGATGACCTCTTTCTTTTTAAAGCAAACTTCCACCCAGTACTTTCCTAAACTACCCTCAACAATTGCATATGCCATCCGCCTTTTTTATTCAACTTTTTGACTACGGTACAATAAAGCTGATTCATCTGTCCCTATCTCGGTGTCCCCGTCCCTATCCCACACGCTAACATTATTATTGTGCTAGCTCTCTTAACTTCAAGTTAATCTTTGCTCTTAAACGGGAACTAGGAAAAACATGCAGGAATCAGAACTTTGAGCTTTGAAAAAGTGGGTTGCTTTTCTTTTCCCACTTCTCACTCAGCCCCTCTGCTTGCTCTGCTCTGCTCAGTCAGTGGAGCTAGCAACAGCAACAATGTCCTCCTTCCTTCCTCTGCTCCTCTCTCCCTCATGTCTCTCATCTTCATCCTATATATCTCCGCCGCCGGCTCCTCCACCTCGCGGCGGGCTAAAATCGCCCAAGGCTACTATCTCATCTCCATCGAAAAGCTCCCAGATGGCGGCCTCCTCGGTCCCCTCCAAGGCAAGAACAAGAACAACATTTACGGTCCCGAAATCCCCCTCTTGCAGCTCTTCGTCAAGTGAGTTTTTATTGGCTCCCCTTTTCAGCTCCGATGAATTATATTTATACACATCATTTCATTGTTGGTGACTTCCGTTCCGTTCGGTTTTACAGGCATGAGACGGAGGATCGCTTGAGGGTTCATATCACCGATGCCCAGAAGCAATGATGGGAGGTTCCGTATAATTTTCTCCCGAGAGAGAAACCGCCGGCGTCGAAGCAAGCCGTCGGAGGATTACCCAAGAGTCCAATTAAGGCTTCGGATATTTGCGGGTCGGAATTCATCTTTAGCTACAAGACCGACCCGTTCGGGTTTGCAGTAAAACGGAAGTCTAATGGCCAGACCCTCTTCAACCCCAGCGCCGGCAGCTCCGACCTGTTCGGGCAAATGGTGTTCAAGGACCAATACCTAGAGATCTCGACGAGCCTGCCCAATACCCAGAGATCTCCAAGGACCAATACCCTCTTCAACGTTCCGCATGCTTAATTGGTCGTGCTGCTAAAGTTCCGCCGAACGTCAAACGGTCAAATGAGAATTAAGTCAAACGGATCCCGTCTGTTTTTCCCAATTTCTGTTTAAGAGCAAGATTAAGTTGAAGTTAAGACAGGTGGCATAATAATAGCGTGTGAGACAGGGACGAGACACGGAGACTGGGTACAGACGAATTGGCTTCACAGTACAATAGGGCTTTCTTCGTTAATTTTGAGAATGAGACCAAGACCAAAGACTTATAGACCATTTCTTTCAACTTTTCGACAACAGTACACTCTGTCTTCGGCTTTTAAGTTTTCCACTGCCGGAATAAGGAAGTTGCGACCTTCGAAATTGGCTGCCGAGATCAAGCAAGCCGCCGACCTGTTGTCCGAGATCGAGAAAGTTGCCTACGATGTTGAAGATGTCTTCGGCTCTATTGTCCTCAAATTCCTATCAGGCTTTCTGGCATTATCCAAAAATGGATCATAGAAAGTTCTTATCGGAACCGGTAATGAGAGTATTAAAATTATTCTTAATTGTTCTGTGTTTTTTTTTTTCAGTTTTAGTTTGATATTTTCTCGTGATTATGCCAATCGTCTCTTATGCCACCTTTTATGACCTATGTGATGCTAGTCTGTTGGTGAAATTTTTTGAAGGGAGGAAGGATCTTGTGATGGATCTTGTGAAGGAGATGCTCTATTCTGATCCTAGAGATCAAATTTCTGCATTCGAAGTCTTAAGTAAGCAACATGTCTCTTAATGATTTCGCAGTCATAGGACTTGTGTATTTACTGTCTGTAACACTCAATTTGATTTTGCTCAAGTATGCATAACTAATGACAGCCTCATCAACAGAAGCTTTGGCTCATTTTATTTAGCTACTTAAGTTGCATGAATAGTTTCTTAGGTCATCATTAATTGGAATGACTTTTCTTCTATGTTTGCAATTCAGATCATCCATGGATGCAGGATGATGGAGATGCATCAGATAAGCCTATTGATGTTGCCGTATTAACTAGAATGAAGCAATTCAGGGCAATGAACAAACTCAAAAAGTTGCTTTGAAGGTGAGGATATCTAATCTTGTCTAGAATATATATTTGAATATCTAAAAGGAAGAAGAAAACCTCATAAAATAAAAGTCAGAATCCAAGATTTACTTTTCTCAGCTTGTAGTAATTGTTAAAATTGTGTTCTTTCTTTTAGGTAATTGCTAAAAATTTATCTGAGAAAGAAATCAAAGGTTTGAAAGTAATGTTCAAGTCTATGGACACAGATAACAGCGGAACTATCACCTTTGATGAGTTAAAAGCTGGCCTTCCAAAACTTGGTACAAAGCTTTCTAAGTCTGATGTGTGGCAATTGATGGAAACGGTAAATACCACTATGTTTTGTTCCTTGCTTTCTTTCTCTTATCACTTTTATGGAATGTTTTGTATGTTGTTGATCGCAACTTTCTTTTCCTTGTTCAACATCTTCACTGCTGATATATTTTGGTACCATGGTTCTGGTCTAATTTATCTGCATGGAGCCTATAGGAGTTATGACTGCTTTTTAGAGCAAAGTATTTAGAACGAAAAAGATTGCTGAATGGTTAAATAACATCAAACACTTGCTCATGAAGTCAAATTTGCATTAGCAGGTTTGGCAAGTTGAATTTGTGAATGTGCATGTGGGTTTTATTGGGTATCGAACTATGATGCAGAGGACTTTTTAGCAATTTTTGTGGTAAATGTCTTTTTGATTGGATAAGACCATTATAGCTATATTGTCTTATGCCCATGTGTGCCATGCTTTGGCCTATTTTGACACAAATTGAGTTGCATTTTTAAATGCTACAAAAATCTCATGAATAGATTCATCATCTAAATGCAGCAAACTGAGTAACATTTGAACTGTTACTACTATTTAAGCCACTTAAAAGAATCAGCTGCATGTTTGGGGTACTTGAAATTTTTATTGTCAGCTTGTGCAGCAGAGTAAAAGGTTTATTCCCAATAAAATGAAGTGAGGAGCATATCTAAGTGAACTTGTGAATTGAAATTATCACTAATATGATAAACATAGGATTAATATACAAGTTATACATACTGATATCTCATTGCAATACCTTTGCCCTACAAAAGTACAAAAGAAAACCATCTTCCTCCTATGGTGTGGCAATTCATTTTTATCCCATTAGTCAACATTTCTCCATCCAACAAAATGTAGGGAGCAGACTCTATGGTGATTTATTCTTCAGTATGTCAAAACAGATCTCAAAAAGAGCTAAATTCAAACCCAAAAAAGATCTCATCAGTAGCATCATTGCTGCAAGAATACCTCTGCTGCTTCGATCACACCTAGTTCACAAAGAACTTGCTTAGGTAGATTGCCTTCCCTTTGCAGCCTGTTTTTATTTTGATGGGGGATCTTATACTTATTACAACCATAAACTTTCAACACTTCCTTCATGCACATTTGTAAAGTAATGAACACATAATCTAATTTTTCAGCTGGATATTCATTAAATGATTTTTCCACAGCAAAGACCAATTCATCAATATCTCTTGGGGCCTCTTGATATTGAAGTGACTGTATAGCTCTAAAAAATCCCAAGTCTAGCACATTTAAGTCCGGACTGTTTGGAGGTTGTGAAACTAGTTGAATGTTTAGACCATTTGCAATCGCAGCTTCATATACTCCATGATCATTGACATCTACATGTGGTTTGGCATTATCTTGTTGGAGAAACATTGTCCTCATCAAAGAGGAGTTTGGCAAATTTTGTCGAATCGCAGGTAGGACTTTTTGAATCAAACATGATCTGATCACTTCTTTGGTGACTGATAAAATTGGTTTGGTCTCTAGAGTTCCAGCAGCTCTGTTTTTGCTATTCCTCTTCGCTGGTTCTTTATAAATGAAAGGAAATATTCCAATTTTACCTGAGAATTCTTGTCCTGTTGCAGGATCAAATCGAGGACGAGCAACCGCGGCCAAGAACATTACCTTGGTTATGAATCTTTTGCTCCTACACGTTCTCAGTGGCTCTTCCTCTTCAGGCAAGAGATAGTATTTCTCGGATTCCTTAGTCAGGTAAAACCACTTCTCATCGATATGAATAAAATCATACATATCAAGAAACATAGGACCCTGCAAAGAAGAAGCTCTGTTTATCATGGACAGACAAAATTGAACTCTTGCCTTCTTGTTTTGTTCTGAAAGATAAGGTTTTATGGCATTTGAGTGTCTCCTGATGAGTCCTTCTTTAATTCTTCGATGCAAAGTTGCACTTGAAATGTTAAGAGCATTTGCCATTGATCTAATATTTGTGCGTCTGCGCAGGGGAATTTCCACAACATGGCTGAGATCAAGTTCTTTCTGTTTTCTACCGACTTTCCCGACTTTTTTTGTTGATACGTCAATTGGAATGCCATTTTTAATACAGAGCCTCACAATTCTCCATAATCTTCTAATGGTACGTATAGAAACTAAAAATTCTAAAGCAGTTGCAGTTAGAAAACCACGCTTTATCTTCCCATTCTGACTTCTAGCCATTAAAAACTCACAAATGTATTATCTTTCTTAATTGCTCAGCTCTTTATGGACTCTTGATGGGTTTGGCGTATTCATTGGTAGAGAAGTTTCCATGGTTCAGATGAGAAGAATGAATACTGATGCATGCGATTTGGAGTCGCAAACAGAGAAAACAGGGGACCAATGCTTTTGTGAGGAATTTTGTTCAAAATGGACTTTTGTTTTTTAATAGAAATGTAAAGAATCCTTCACTTAATATACAACCGTTATTTTTGGCGCACATGTGCTTAATTTTTGTTGTTTGAGTTACCCGCCCAATTAAATTATAGGGTTTCACGTGTGTCTGATGATATGTTGGCGCCTTTTTAAGTCAAGTATCCATAATAGTTTACCACCTTTTGAAAAGTAGAATAGGGTAGATTTGGAACTATGATACAAATGCCCACTTGCCTTAAAATTTGTGCATTTTGAAATAGGCCATCTATTTAGAAACAGAGGGAGTAATATGTTTTGAACCTTAAATATATATTTTGAGTATGTTTTGTAGCTTAGAGCGTATCTAGACTTAATTGATTGAAAGTGAATTCAATTTGCCATTTTACAAGTTTTAATTTGGTTGTGCTCTTTCAGAATGTTGACAGATTGGTGATGTTCCGGTAGAAAAATCATATCTTGAAATACAGAGATCGGAATAGAGTGATTCTTGATTCATTGAAAAGCTAACATCTGGAGCTACAAATCACATTCATACTATAAAACCCAGTTTGCACGTTAAGAGGGTCAAATTCAGCTTCAAAGTCACGATTTACGAGTCACCGCCGGTTCAGAAGC